>JAJOZX010003232.1:0-387500 GCA_023014485.1 Bathynomus jamesi | reverse complement strand
CATTATCATGCTAACCGACAAAGACAACGAGGTAACACGAAACAGTACAGTAACATTCTTTCCTGACGATACAAAAATCAACAGAAAACTTAGAAACGCCGATGTGGAAGCCTTACAAACGGACGAAAAACAGATTATACAGATGTCAGAAGACAACAACATGAAATTTAACAATGAAAATTTTCAGCTCTTATGATACGTAAGAAATGAGGAACTAAAGTAGATAGAATGTTATGCCCAAAAATAGACAGGAAAACACGAAAACAAAAGATTTTGAAGTCATAATATGATCGATAAATAATGCGAAATTTAACATACAAAATAAAATAGCAAAAAAACAAAGCAAAAATAATTACAAGACAGATTGCGAGAACCTTCAATGGAGGGACAAAATAATAATGATTCCCCTGTTGAAAACACATCATAAAATTTGAATACTGCTCAGTCTTGACATTCTCATGCAAAAATAAAGAAATTAATGAACTACAAGAAATTCAAAGAAATTTTCCAGCAAAGAACTCTATTACTGGGAAAGACTACATATATTAAACCTATATTCGCTTGAAAGAACAAGAAAGAGGTACACTATAATATACGTATGAAAAATAATAAGCTTGTGCCTAACCTCAAACTGAACCCAATAACCATCCGGGCAATACTGGAAGACGGAAAGATAGCATGTGTAGTGTTCCCAAACTAAAGACCAGACAAGGGACATACTCAACTCTGAAGGAAAATAACGTTGATGTCAGAGGGCCAAGACTATTTTTAACCAGCTATCCAAAGAAATCAGGAATAACACCCGGTTGATTTAATATATGAGGTCTGTTCAAAAGTATCTGGAGGGGGTATTTATTTTTAGAACAAGATCACGCTTGGAGTTGTGACTGTGATGAGTGTGATAAACATGTTTCTGCATGTTGAGACAAGTTGACTGATAGGGTTGCACTTCATTGTGTAGCGTCAGTCCACTGTGGTGAGCCGATAAAGTTAAACGTGTTTTGTTTCGTGGCGATTTCTTACGATGTCGGAGAGTTACTCGTTTTTTTTTTTAACTGTGAAGGTGTTGTGCACCATGAATATGCTCCACAGGGACAAACAATCAATGCGACTTTTTTTTCGTTTCCGAAGCTCAGATAAACCGTGAAAGGACATGATTCGATGATGTTAAGACCACAGCTTTTGGCCATTCCGAAAAGTGCTTTCGATAAATGTTTTCAACAGTGGCAGGATCGTTGGGCAAAGTGTGTGGCTTCAAAAGGAGCGTACTTTGAGGGAGATTAAGCCTCACTGTAAGTACCATATTCTGTCTATAATCGCATCAGTCTGGATACTTTTTGAACAAACCTTGTATATGCGATCATCCAGATAGATCATACATACGAGAAATATGAATATACTTTTAAGAAAAACGCAATATAAAGAAAGAAAGATAGATACCTTATATATATATATATATATATATATATATATATATATATCTTTACTGCTTACACAGTAGAAAATCGAAAGGTAAGGGTTGAAGGGGTGTTGCAAAAGTCATGGTGTTGTTTTAATGTTTTCTTACGTTTTTAAGTAGCTATATTTTTTTTAATAAAATTAAAATTTAGTATGGGTTGCGCCAAAAAGAGAATTGGAAAATCTGGTTTGTTAGTTGCAACGTCGAATTCATATTTTTAGCATTACGTCATATCGTTACTACACGAGTTTTTTTATGGCGTTCAAAGAGGTCAAATCTCGTTTCGCAAGCGCTGCATTCGGTGTGGCGTCGCGTTCGCAACGTCAAACGTCAGTTCAATTATTCTAGAATCGATGTCTATAATAATCCATTAACTCAGAAGTGGTCTGCCAAAAATCCTGAAATCTTAAAAGAAAAACAAAAAAGAAACACGACTTTTGCAACACCACTTACGAGTATATAACTTCGACGTCACTTTAAAATAAATTTTAGCAATAAAAATGTGCCTAATTCTCGTGATCTGATGAGGTGTGACGCTTCAGAACAAAAACTATGAAATAGATACAAAATCAGGATGTAAAAGCTTAAAACTTTATAACAGAAAATTTAATTTTGGGCACTTAAATATGAAGTTTTAATGCAGTTACATTTTATATATGTTACAGTCAATATGTAAAATCAGGCAATTTGTAAATTGACTGAAATTTTAGGCAATGTGTCAAATTGTGATACACACAAAATCTAACCTAATCTAACCTTTCTCGTAATGCTGCATATGCAATATGCATGCCCACTGGTATTTCCCAATATGTTGCCTAAAAATTCATTAGGTTAGGTTTTGTGTTTATCACAATTTAACACACTGCCTAAAATTTCAGTCAATTTACAAATTGCCTGATTTTAGGCATTGACTGTAACATATATACACTGTGTATTAAATTAAGTATTTTTATAGGAATCAAGTCATTGTGAAGTCATCTGAGTGTTTCGTCAATCGTAAAACGCAAATATACGGGACAAATCTAAAATGTAATTTATACTACATAAATTAGAGCATATATACAGACAACAAATTAATCTGAAGTATATTTTATCAGAATTAAACGTTTTCCTTGCGTAGTGAGGGACATTTTAAATCGTTTTGGGTTAAACTTATTGGTAGATTTGCATCATTTATTCATTTCACGTGTTTAAGTGTAAAATTCACCCTATGTCTATTTTTTTTATGCGGGAAGGAGGGGTCAAGGGCAAAGCGCCCCTCCCATAAAAGAAGAGAGCCAAAATCAAGGTCCAGGGTTTTCGAGGTGCCTAGACACTCTGCGTTTGAAAGATAGAAAGTCATAGACAGGAGGATAGATGGATTGAGGAAGATTGTTCCAGAGTTCACCGGTTGAGTAGATGAAAGACTGAAAATACCGATAAACCCTTGCATTAAGATAGTTGGCCAGGAAAGGAATGAGAAAGTGTAGAAAGTCTGGTACTGCGTTCTCTCCTTAAAGGAGGAGGCATGCAGTTAGAGAGTTCAGAAGAGCAATGTCCATTATAATAGCGTAGTAAAGAGAGAGTGAGACAACATTGCGGCGAAGAGAGAGAAATTGAAGACAATCAGTAAGAGGCGGGGAATTGATGAGACGAAAAGCCTTTGATTCCACCCGGTCAAGTACGGCTGCGTGGGTTGAACCACCCTACACATGAGAAGCATACTCCATACATGATACAGGGGCGAACAAGACCCCTGTACAGAGACAGCAACTGAGTGTGGGTGTAGAAACCGCGGAGGCGGTACAGCACACCTAACCTCTTAGAAGCTGTTTTAGAAAGAGAGTATATGTAATCTTTCCAGAAAAGATTACGAGAAAAGGAAACGCCAAGAATGTTAAGAGAAGAGGAAGGATTGAGTTATGTGTTGTTGGAGGTAAGGGGATAGTCGTGTGGAAGATTGTGACGAGTAGACAGATGGAGGAACTGAGTTTTTGAGGCATTGAAAGCCACAAGGATTTCTCTGCCCCAATCAGAGATAGCAGAAAAATAAGAGGTCAGGGGCTCCATAGCCGTACTACGCGAATCATGGAGTGACTGTTGAGAGGGAGGCTTTGGGAAGTGGGTGGAGAAGTGAAGAGTGGAATCATCGGCATAGGAATGAATAGGACAGGAAGTGCGAATTAAAGATCATTAATAAATAAAAGGAAAAGAGTGGGTGACAGGACAGAACCCTGAAGAACACCACTGTTAATAGCTTTAGGAGAAGAACAGTAGCCATCTACAATTGCAGCTATAGATCGGCCAGAAAGGAAATTAGAGATGAAGGCACAGATAGAAGGATAGAAACCGAAGGAGGGCAATTTCGAAATTAAAGATTTGTGCAGACTCTATCAAAAGCTTTTGATATGTCTAGCACAATAGCAAAAGTTTCACCGAAATCCCGAAAGGAGGATGACCAAGAGTCGGAGATATATGCAAGAAGATCGCCAGTAGAACAACCCTTGCGGAATCTATACTGACGATCTGAAAGAAGATTGTGAGAAGAAATGTGTTTAAGAATCTTTCTATTAAGGATAGATTCAAAAACTTTGGAAAGGCAAGAAATCAAAGCAATTGGACGATAGTTGGAGGGTTGAGAGCGGTCATCCTTCTTTGGGACATGCTGAATGAAAGCGAACTTCCAGCAGGAAGGAAAAGTACCAGATGAGAGACAAAGACGAGAGAGTTTGCCTAGGCAGGCTGTCAGCACAGAAGCACAGTTCTTAAGAACAACAGGAGGAACACCATCAGGACCATACGCCTTCCTTGAATCGAACCCAAATAGGGCAGGGGAAAAAATATATATACAGTACACACACACACACACACACATATATATGTATATATATATATATATATAATATGCCGCCCGATGGAGGGTTCATATTTGCGTCGCAAGTCAAGGCAAAGCAAAAAATTTCCTGGAATCAAACAACCCTTTATTGAAAGTCAATTCCGAGAATACGACCACAATATTTCCCACTTATTCTCCTTTTTTTTATTAATAAACAAAACATTTAGAAGTTTAGTGTGTGTGTGTGTCAAGGGCGGACAGGTGACAACTACGCATTCAATTAACCTAAATTGGGTTGTTGTTTTTTTTTTGTTTTTTTTTGCAAAAAAGCCAATTTCGCAAAAAGGCCGTAACATATATATACTAGAATGCTCGCTGCGCCTCACGCAGCAAAAGTCCTCCGAAACACAACCTAGTGGGGGAACTGGGAGGGGCGGTTGTGTTACTGAAAACTTCTCTGGTTCTCTTTTAATGTGTATACTAAATTTGGAGCAAATTACCCAAGCCGTTTAGGCGTGTATAAACGAACATAGAACAAACAGTCAGACATAATAATATATACAGTATATATATACACTACCAGTCAAAAGTTTAAGTACACCCTGAAATATTCATAAATTTCAAATTTTGTTTAAAGTTTTTTATTTATTAACTAAGTTATCATGACAAATTCATAAGTACAAACATGGGAACTTAAATAACAACAAATCAAGACAATTTACCAAAAGCAGTCTAAATTTTAGATTCATCAAAATAGCTTCCTCTAGCAGCAATTACAGCAGAACAAATTCGAGGCATGCGCTCAACAAGAGAAAGAAGATAGTCTGGTGAAAGCTGCTGCCAGCACTCTTGTACGAGTTCCCAGAGCTTCTGAGCACTGGATGGCTGCTTGGCTTTCACTCGTCGATCCAGTTCATCCCACAGTAGCTCGATGGATTTCAGATCCGGGGACTGTGCTGGTCATTCCATAACTGTGAGCTGACGTTGCCGTTCTTTCTGCTTCAGGTAATTTTGACACAGCTTGGAAGTGTGTTTAGGATCGTTGTTTTGCTGCATTATGAACTGTTGGCCAACTAGTTGCAGTCCAGATGGGATGGCATGGCGCTGTAGAATGCTGTGATAGCCACGTTGGTTCAGTATTCCAGTGATTTTGTGGAGATCTCCAACTTGCTTCCCTGTAAAACATCCCCAGACCATCACACTTTCTCCACCGTGCTTCACTGTTAGCACAACACACTGCTGTGTCATTCTTTCACCCACTCTGCGTTTGGATCCAAAAACTTCAAACTTTGATTTGTCACTCCAAAGGACAAATTTCCATTGCTCAACAGTCCATTTTTGGTGTTTTTTAGCCCAGGCTAGCCTTTTCTTTTTGTTCTGGAGTCTCAGCATTGGTTTCTTTGCTGCAGTTCGTCCTTTTAATCCTGCTTCTCTTAGTCTTCTCTAAACAGTTGATGTTGAAACTGTTGTACTTCTGGAGTTGTTCAGCTGGGCTTTGATTTCAGGTGCTGTGAGGCGTCTGCTGCGCAGACTGTTAACCCAGATATACTTGTCCTCTGAGTCTGTGTTGGTTCTTGGTCGCCCTGACCCTTTTCTGTCCTTATTTTGACCATTTTCTTCGTACCGTTTAAGGAACAAGCAGCGCATTCACAGAAACTTTTATTTTTTTTGCAATTTGCCTTAGTGATTGGCCCTCATTTCTCAAAGTTACAATCGACTGTCTTTTTTCTGTTGTTAACTGAGCTTTGGCACCCATTTTTGCTTTGTGAAACACAGAAATATACCTTAAACTACACAGTTAGCTCCTCTGCAAGGATTTTATATGTAAAGACCTGCAGCGCATGTTAATATCTGAACACATGTATTAACATACTCCTGAAGAAACACCTACCCCAGGAAAGACTTTTAAGCTGTTTTTGGACCTTTGTGCAGAACTAATAGCATTAATTTTAGGTTGCATGCTAGACGTAAATTAACACTTTTGAAGGCTATTTTGAAGAAGCTTCTGTGTTACAACACACTGCATAGGGCAGATGCACTGAAGCATACAATATGAAAGCAGGGTAAGCAATTTCATCTCTAATACCTGTTAAGTTTACATTTGAAGTATGTCCTGAGCTAAGCAGCAAAACATTGGAAATTAGTAGGTGTACTTAACTTTTGACTGGTGGTGTGTAATATATATATAATATATATATATGCAAAAATAACTGCAATGACCGCGCAGTATATAAAAATAGAAACGACATAAGTATTAAGGAACGTTTCCGCACACGAGGAGGAGAGATACGAAATAATGAAAAATGAGGCGAACCGCCTGGGAATCGAACCCAGGGCCTTCCAATTGCCGGTCGGACGCCGACCGGCAATTGGAATTGGAAGGCCTGGGTTCGATTCCCAGGCGGTTCGCCTCATTTTTCATTATTTCGTTATCTCTCCTCCTCGTGTGCGGAAACGTTCCTTAATACTTATGTCGTTTCTATTCATATATATATATATATATATATATATTATATATATATATATATATATCAGCAAACAACCACAGGGAAAAGGAAACACAAAGTCCGAGCGCTTTCGTGATATATTCACATTATCAAGGAGGAACAGAAAATACGGAGATTACAAAGTAAATGAGTTAAATAGACAAGCAAAAAAATTCACAATCGGAACCTCAAATTAAAGGCCTTAAAGCCCTCTAAAGATTTTTTTCAATTGATAACATAATCTGTAGGCTGCTAAATTACAAGTTTAAAAGAAGTATACTGTATAGATGAAATTAGACAAAAAACCAATACAGAGAACAAAAATTATTATAATGGTTATTAACACTAATATTTAATTAAAGCACGCAATTAATTGGCAAGAATTTAATGAAAAACGAATAGATAACGTAGATAACATACTGTATTTTGCTTGTCTATTTAACTCATTTACTTTGTAATCGTCTATTTTCTGTTCCTCCTTGATAATGTGAATATATCACGAAAGCGCTCGGACTTTGTGTTTCCTTTTCCCTGTGGTTGTTTGCTGATTAATAATGTCACGTGTTATTTTGTGATTTTAGTGCATATATATATATATATATATATATATATATATATATATATATATATATATATATATATATATATATGAGAACCAGCACGGATTTATAGTCTGGCAGTTCATGTAATTCACAAATGATTAACCACTATAATAATATCATTGATATGTCATAACCTATACACAGATTTTCGCCTCAGAAAGCATAAGTCCGACAACAGAATAATAGTTCAAACCGAGAGATGAGAATAAGAGGAAAAGTAGATAGTGGATATACAACTTCCTGAAGAAACAAACAAGTAGTTATGATTCAAGGGATGTCTTCCTCGGAGTCCTTGGTACATAACTCAGTGCCACAAGGAATAGTTTTTTACTTTATATTAGTAACAATCATGCTTACCGATACAGATATGGACATGGGCGTCAGGTGGGAAGGGTCAATTGACCCCGCAAATTCAGCCCGACTGAATTTTATGGGCAAAAGCCCAGTACACATTTTCAATCACCACGATTTCACCCGAAAATTTGTATGAATTTCATATAGGATACCATCTCTTTGTCCGAAATGTATGTCTTCAGATCTTGAACCATGCAATATTTGATTATAGAAAGGAAAACCTGTCGCAAAACGGCAGTATTTAAGTACCCCATTTGATATAACTTGTTACAACTTTATTGTTGTAACTTGTTTGGTGCTTAGCCTTTGTACGGTTGTGTATACCTACAAATAGTGTTTAATAAAAATAGGACTTAAAAATCGATTTTCGGTTTCGCTTTTTTTTTTTCGGGCAAAACTTGCTTACCCCCAAGACAAAATCGGGCCCCCACCTACGCCTATGGATATGGGAGTAAACAGACATAGCATTGTGATATCTTTTGGCGATGATACAAAAATCATCAGACAAATTAAGACCACGAGTAAACGCAAATAATATAGGTTATGTAGGTGGTCAGAGAATCATATTATGAAATTTAACATCAAAAAGAATCAACTTAGATACGGAAAAAATAACTAAAAACAATAGAATACTTGTATATACTTTAGTTGGGACAAGAAATCGAGAGAAGCCAAAAACCAAAAGGCTTACGAATAATCATGACTAATGATGTGAACTTCGATATACAGAAGACAACAATAATTGGACATATATTCAGGACATTCAAAGAAGAGAGAGAAGCGTAATAGTCTCTTTACTGAAAACATTAGTTATAATAACACACGAATGCTTCTCAGTTCTAACAACCTTATAAAAAGAGAGAATTAACCAGCTACAAGATATACAAAAACTTGACTGCCAGTGTAAATGGACTCGGAGGATTAGACGATTGAAAAAGGCTGAGGAAACTAGATCTACAGTTCCTGGAGAAAGAAGAGAGATGTACGAGTATGCCATCATTTATTTACATATGGAAAATAACTGAAGGACAGACCCACATATTAAACCCAATAATCCTACAAACTGATGTGGAAAACAGAAAGGGGAGGACTTGTCAAATATCCTTATCTATTGGTTCCCACTGTCGTATGACCTCTCCCCCCTGAGTGTTGGTACGGAGCCAAAAATCATGCAGTTAACAACAACAACTCTTATTCTGTGTTGTGGTCGAATCGAATAATAATTTAAGAAGAGGGATTAGACATCTTAGCCTAACTGAATTGCATTTTTCATTTAACACTTTACCCTCCTCTAACTCGATAATTCTTTCAATATATCGACACATGTATTAGGAAAATTAATATACAGTAAATACAGGGTGGCGCAAAAGTCGCGCACAATAGGAATGTTTCAGTATTGACTATATTATTTTTTTCTTTTAGGTAGGGGTTGGCTGTGAAATTAACAATAGACGAGAGGGTGAGCTTGGTTTTAATGTATGGGATTGGGATACCAGGTACTACAAACCGATCAATCAGTACAGAACTTAAATTTTGTACACAAACGTGCGTGTTGCGACATTAGCGGTGTTGCCGCAGTTTCGCTCATTCTTTTTTGATGAAAATCATTAAATATTATTGAAAAGAGATATAATGAAGGTTAGTTTATGCTAGGTTAGGTTTATATAGGTTAAGTTTAATTAGGTTATTTAAATTGTTAAATTTCTCCATTCACAATTAAAAGTGTGAAAATGTCGCGGTTTCGTAAGGCAGCCAAATGTGTCTTGCGTCGTCAATTTCGGTTTGTACAAAGAATTTTTAATTTTGTATATTAAAAATATTTTTTTTAAGTTTTTAAAATTCTTTTATTAATAAACAGTATCACTGTTATTATGTTAATAAATGTTTTCTTGTTAAACCAAACTTTAAGTTTACGCAGTTTAAACAAACATGTTTAATTTGGGTAACATTTATATTTTTGCCTCCAGATCTATCTATCTATCTATCTATCTATCTGTTCAATATGTATTGCATAAAGTTGTTGTAACGCAGGAAATTAAATAATTAAGAATAATTGAAAAAAAAGGACAATATTGTATCTTAAATTCCATTAATTTAAAATTTTTCCAATATTTCTATTTTGAGCTTTCACAAAACTGCTCCATTTATTCGAATAAGAAGAAAACAAACTTTTCAGTAAAATTTTTTTGTTTTTTTAAGGAATAAATTTTGTTCAGCAGTTTTCAACATTGTATTCATTGTTTCACACAACTACATTACACGTTTCACACATTCACATTCTGATTTCTTTTCAAGTATTTTACGTGAAAACATTTTTGCACTGTTCTTATATATATATATATATATATATATATATATATATATATGTAAAAAACACGAAGTAAAATTAAAACACGAAATAGTGCTCAAGCGCTTTCGTCTAATGACATCTTCAGGAACAGAGTTGCTGAGAAGGATGTCATTAGACGAAAGCGCTTGAGCACTATTTTTTGTTTTAATTCTCCTTCATGGTTATTTTCATTATAAATATTATCCACGTGTTGCTTTCGTGAAATAAATACACGACGTATATATATATATGTGTGTGTGTGTTCTTAAAGCTAAGCACGTTCGCCTTCATAACCCAAAGGTTTCGGGTTGGTTACTGATCCTTTCTGGAAACTTTTTACAAAACATATCTACGCAATACCTGTTGGTAACAAACAAACGAACTTCACCTACACTAAAAGTTGGCTCGTACACACACACACTCGATCTTTTCTCACCTGGCTGGCAGTTTGGCTTCTTCACTGATGCCGAGAGTAAATACCTCCCATTTTCCGTTAGTCCCGCCCATTGGCGAGTATCTTTTCAAGATTTTCAGTCAAACAGCGGTTTCACATACATCTTTGTGCCCGCCCTGAAAAGCAACCCTGTAAACACACGTGGGAAAAATGGAATAAAAATAGAAATCCGACTTTATATTCATTTGTGTATTAAAATTACGTCGTATCTAAGTTTACCTATATATATATATATATATATATATTATATATATATATATATATTATACACACACCCATTTCGTCGACAAGACCCATTAAGTGCCGAGAGGTCTTTCCCGAGACTGATAAATTCGTCTGGCGTTAGCCAGAACAAAATCAGTAAAGTGACGCTCGGCACTAATGGTTTAACCGAACCTAGGCCTATCCCGTAAAACGTTTGCAAAGCTCTTCGCAATGAAAATGTTGCACAGCCGATTTTGAGTTCCAAATTAATAATTTTTAAAAGTATTTTTCTTGTCTTAAAATATTCTTCGATAAAGTAAATAAAGAATTTTAATCAGTTTAACATGGAACATATAATTTTGTTTCGTGCGCTTCTTAGTGGTGAAAATTTGTATTTAATTATAATAACTAATTATAACTTCTAATCCGATCCATTTTATTCAGAAGCGGATCAACCGGGGTCAACTTCGTGATAAAGGACGGATGGGATTGGGTAAGGATAGTGAAATCACTGATCCTCACTTCAGCAAACTCATCAAGAAGCCGAGAGTGTGCATCAAATTAGGACCGAGTAAATTTGTTTGTAAGCATTGTTTATTATAATTAAGGTTCGTTGCTGCTGAAGTGAAGGAGAATGTCACTCATTTAATTAGTTACCTACATAATTTCACAGAAAACTTTAACGACTTTTCATGGATATTGCATTAAATGTAAGCGTTTGAGGAAAACCAGAGATGTTAAAATAATAATAATAATAAAGACAAATTCTCCTCTTTCTCCAAGATCATCAGGATTTGTGTGAAAATAGTATAAATGCTTACGTGAAGAGAGAATGGGCAGGCAGTCGGGTGGTTTGATCTTGTATACGAGTATTAAGAATAATTTAACTTCAGTTCAGAATGATAGTATTAAATTAGAGTATTAGACAATAGGGTAGAATCAATTTGGGTTGATATTTGTGTATCAAGCGAAGAGTATATTAGGATAGGTGCATTTTACAGATCTCTAAACCAAACACAGGAAGCTGATGATAGTATGATTCAGAAAATAAATAAAGGTTGTAGTGCTAGAACATTATGAGAGATTTCAACCTGCCTCATACAGACTGGAGCCTTTTAGAAGGAAATAGAGAAGGTAATTTTTTCATCGAGTGCTGTAATTGATAGCTTTCTAACACAATTTGTGACAAACCAACGAGGGATCAAGCAATCTTAGATTTGGGTTCTATTCAATGAGTGAGGTTATTAAGGAATTTGCACTTCTGGAGTAAGCCTGTTAACCTTCGTTTTGTTTTCACCCGGATTGTTCATTCTGACGAAGGTCAAGCTTGTCACTCCACCTTAGACCTACAGTTTAACGTGGAATCCGAACCACGCCCCGCCACGGGTGGTCAGAAATTACAGAGTCCTCGTCCGGACTCGATCTCACGACCGCCCGATCAGCAGCCCAACGTCCTAACCGCTAGGCAGAGCTGGGCAATAAATACATTGAATGTATTTAAATACTAAATACTAAATACATGGGAGAAATGTATTTAAATACTAAATACTAAATACATTTTACGAATGTATTTAGATACTAAATACAAACTACATCAATTGTATTTAAATACATTTGTAAATACATTTTAAATTGTTATCTGCAGATACATCACTGTTTGATTCACCAGATTTGCTTGTTGAAGCCATGACACGCACACGATAAAGAAATCAACCGCTTTCGACTAAGAGTGGCACACAACTGATTGAACTGACACGTTGAAACATGAACCATGCTGTACTACACTGTCGACGCGTCGTACTGTGCTAGTACAGAACGTGTATTAAACCAGTAAAAGTATTTACATTTTTATATTTTGAGTATTTAAATACATTGTATTTAAATACTCATTAAAGTATTTAAATACTATATTTAAATACATGAAAACAATGTATTTATAAATACAGTTCTAAATACAAATGTATTTAAATACGTATTTAAATACAAATGTATTTAAATACTGCCCAGCTCTGCCGCTAGGGTACCCATTTATCTACCAACCATTTTTTTTGTGTGGAAAGATGAACAGCTGGGTTTGCTGCGCGCCGCCTACCGTCACCGAGCCTCGAGCCAGTGGATTCGTAGTCAGCGATGCTAACCACTACACCACCGAGGCGCATCACTAGGAGTGTTTTCACACAATTATGGCTGATGCCGGCCATGTCATTTTTTGCGCAAAATTTTAAACTTACAAAACCTTGCTCTGTGACCTTTCAAAAAACACTTAAAACATGCTGTGGACTTACCCTGTCATTTCTCTCTTCAACAGGTAAAACCTCAGCCACTTCACACTTAGCTATATAACTTGTGGTTGCCTTCACAAAATATGCAATCCTTGATTCTCTTTAAATTATTCTCAGAGAATGCATGTCGAGCTGATAATCAATGTTCCTTCTAATTTTTTTTAGTTCGTGAGCGCAAGAAATTTTCGTTGTGCATACATTTAGATTCATGGTGAAAAATTGTGTAAACTTTTCTGAGCGCTATTATCTTCAAAGTGAAATATATATAAATATTAAATACTTAATAAATATTATTTCCATAATGTGATAGCTTGATCATACGATACTATTAAATGGATATTAAAAAACTGTTTACAATATTATATATTCTTAAAAAAGAAAACATTTTATCCATTCTAAAAATATGAATAAAATAAAAAATAGTAAAATAAAATTCAACAAAATAAAAGTAAAATAAAAATAACTAATTGAAAATGACTATTTTAGTTATCATTTCTCCAAACAATTTTTAGCATTTAGCAATTTAAAATAGACTATCAAGATTAATACATGATTTTATCCATTCACAAAATAGGAATAAAATAAAAAATAATTTCATTTTTTATGAATTATGAGATAATTACTATTCGTTTTTATGCAAAAATAAGAAAGAGAAGGTTTATATTCAATGCGTTAATGTATAAAAGAAAAAAATGCAAATACATAGAGTAAAAAAATCCGTATTGCGTAATTGCGCGGACGTCGGCGAAGTCGGGCGGAAGGGGTTAATACTTAAAAGAGCGACTATAGAGTATGTTGATGCAAATGGTCAGACCTTGTGTGACGGTATATTTTTGAAATTACTTCATTTACTGTCGTGACTCATGAAACGCTTGAGCCTGTGCGCATTTTATTTTGATGTGTGCGCAGGTTTCACAACGCGTGTGCGCGCGCACACGCGCACACCTTAGAGGGAACATTGCTGACAATGTACCTGGGCTATTCCTTTTGGTAGGAACTTTGGTACTGTACTTTGCCTGCCTTTGTTCCCTTGTTTAATATCCAACTGTGCAAACTCAGTTCCCTCTCGCCTTGTTAAGTGTGCCTAAAAGGCTTAACATCTGCTCGAGGAGGATGTACATTGTACACATGCTCTGTAGTGTCCCGTACTTAATTTAAGCAAAATTGAGGTAGGCAATTTAGACTCCAATATAGTGACCAACATTACACCATACCTTTCCATTCCTATACCCAAGCTGTCCAGAGACCTAGTTCTAATTTCAAATTCATCATGTAGCTGCCATAACTCTTTGACACTATTAGGATTATTAACAGGAAGCAGGGCTACTTCTAAGGCAATTTTAGTGGGTGGATTAAAATAGTTTTTTTTATTTGTATTTGATCACAAACAACACAAATCAAATGTATATATTGATGCATATTGAGGTGACGTGTATGTATATATATGTATATAGTCTAAAAGTCACTAAAGAGTAAATATCACTAAATCTAAGCTGAATGGCAAGACGAAGCCATAAACAACGAACGGGCTGTTCGTATTGCTTCGGTCTGGCCTAGACATGTTTTTCCTATCTGACCTAATCTTTGGTGCTGAGTAAAATTAGGTGATGAATCTAAAGTAACAAATCGGGTAGGAAGTTGTTCGTACTTAAGTATAGTTAGGGGAAATGTCTATAGCTTCTAAATTGGTAATGTAAGAGAGAGTTAGGTAGGCTGTTGTGGGACACAGGAATAAAACGGTAGGCTTCAAGGAATACCTAATTCAACGCACCGGTAAGTGCTTTTGATTGTTTGCTAGAACCTAAGTAACCTAACTGGGGTGTCTACCCCACGCTATCACATTTGGCGACGAGGATGGGATTTGGCTCATTTGGTTAAATTTTGTTCATTGGGTTAAATTTGGCTCATTGGGTTAATTTGGCTTATTGGGTTCAAGTGGTTGTTTGGAAAATTGGATGCAGACTAGTGGGTCGTCCGATTTGGTTTGTTTGTGTGGGGAAGCTACCGTACTATAGCGTAGGTCCCGCCGCCCTAATTCTAAAACTAATTCCTACTCAGCCCTAACTCTAAAACTAATTCTTACTCAGCCCTAACTCTAATAAAATTCACTATTCAGTAACTAGACCAAATTTAAACCTAACCTAACCTACTTCACGTGAGTTGGTCTAATTCGGTTTTGCTCTAGCATGTCGGTGATTGGCCATATAAGCCCCTACGAAGACAATGGGGAGGACTTCGAAGCTTATGCCACTAGGGTGAGGTTGTTTTTCGAGGCAAATTCCATTCCGGATGCTAAGAAAGTACCTACCTTTTTAACTATAATAGGCCCTAAAACGTTTGGTTTAGTTATGGACCTAGTTTCTCCTAAAGCACCGGAAACTTGCACCTATAATGAATTGGTACAGGCCCTAACCGATCACTACAAACCCCGAGTAGTTCTCATCTATGAACGTTTCAAATTTTATTCAAGGCATCAGATGGGAAATGAAAGCATTGCAGAGTTTGTTGCAGGAATAAAAAGCCATAGCCGTACGTGTAAATTTGGGGACAAATTAGATGAAATGCTAAGAGATAGGTTTGTAATGGGTCTCAAAGAGGAGTCTACCCAGAGAGCCCTATTAGCCATACAGGACCTAACTTTTAGTCAGGCTGTAGAAATAGCTACGGCTAGAGAAGCAGCTGCTAAAGATGTTAGAGCTTTTGGAAATCATAGTAGTAAAGCCCAACACGTAAATAGCTTTAAATCTTCTAGGCCTGGCAGACCTAACGAGCCTACTAGACAGGCAAATAAAAGGTATGAGGCGAATACGACTAAGCCTACTAATTCTACTAAGCCTTCCAAGCCATGTACAGGGTGTGGAAAACACCATTGGAAGAAAGATTGCCCTTTTAAAGAAGCAGTTTGCCGAAACTGTAGTAAAATAGGCCACATAGCTAAAGTGTGTTTTTCAAAGAAAACAAAGGGTGAAAATTCTAATTTTAACATTTCTAGTATAAATCCTCAAAAGGGAAATACTTCGAACATTGGAGTGGAGTACCTATTCTATGAGCAGCAAAGTGGGGAAAATACAGGCCCATATATTGTAGAGGTAGGCCTAGATGGAATTACAGTTCCTCTAGAATTGGATACGGGTGCTGCCCGGACGGTCATGTCCAAGGTAGTTTTTGATAAGATTTTCAAAACACACCTAAACTACATGCATCTAAAACAATTTTGAAGAAGTACGGTGACACACAAATACCTATTTGTGGAGAAGCATACGTCACAGTTACACTTAACCAGAAAACTTTGTCTCATCCCTTAACCCTTTTAGTGGTGGATGAGCAAGGGCCTACTCTACTAGGCCGTGATTGGATTGATGCTTTGGAAATGCCAATTGACAAAATCTTGCCAAGGGGTCAGGCAGATGTGCATACACTTTCATATCCATCTGACATAGACTCATTGTTAAGGGAGTTTTCTTCTATTTTTGGGCCTGAAGTAGGCAACCTAAAAGGCCATCAGGTCTGCATAGAAGTAGATCCTAATGTAACTCCGAAATTTTGTAAGGCTCGTTCAATTGCGCATGCACTGCGGGAGAAGGTAGATTTAGAAATTGACAGGCTGCTAAAAGATAAAATTATTGAACCAGTCACACACGCTAAGTGGGCTGCCCCAGTAGTTCCTGTACTAAAACCGGACAAGTCCGTGCGGTTATGCGGGGATTACCGTTTAACAGCAAATAGAGCCGTCCTTCTAGATTGCTATCCTATACCCAAGCCTGATGAATTATTTAGCTCTCTTGCTGGGGAAAATATTTCACAAAACTCGATATGTCCCAAGCCTATGCTCAACTAAGTTTAGATGAAAACTCTAAAGAATTAACTATCATAAATACGCACCGAGGCCTATATAAGTACAATAGGCTATGCTATGGAATAGCATCGGCTCCAGGTATTTTTCAGAGGACAATGGACCAAGTTCTAGGTCACATTCCAGGGGTACTTTGCTTTCTAGATGATGTCCTCATTTCAGGTTCGACTAAAAAAGAACACCTAACTAGATTAACCACGGTTCTAAAAAGACTCCGGATGCTGGACTTAAGCTAAAGAGAGAAAGTGTTCATGGGTCACTAACGAGGTTTCATATTTAGGGTTCCGCATAGATGCCTCAGGCATTCATCCAACGGTGGATAAACTAGAAGCAATAGAAAAGGCACCACCTCCACAAAACATCACACAGTTACAAGCTTATTTAGGTCTCCTAAATTTTTATAGGAAATTTTTGCCTAATGCATCGACTTTCCTTGAACCCCTAAATAAGCTATTACGATCTGGGGAACAGTGGAGATGGGAGAAAACTCAAAAGGAAGCATTTGAGGCTTCCAAGGACGTACTACTAAAGTCCACTCTCCTAGTGCATTATGATCCTAAACTTCCTCTCGTAGTTTCAGCAGACAGCAGTTCTTATGGAATTGGGGCAGTGTTATCTCACCACATTGATGGTGTAGATAGGCCTATCTGTTTTGCTTCCTGAACACTAACTGAGACGGAAAGACGATATGCACAAGTGGAACGTGAAGCATTAGCCTTAGTATTGTATGCTCATATATACGCTCTTATTTTATTTTAGTAGGTGGGTGAAATCTTTCTGTACATGGGCAATTTTAACCCACCCACTAAAATTGTCTTAGAAGTAGCCCTGACAGGAGGTATAGCTAAAAATTTGCAGAGGTGGCTTTTACTTAAGATCTCTGGCTTACCAAACTGTTTCTCTAATATATCCCAAGCCACATTATAATTAGCCTCTGTTAAAGCTAATCCTGCTATTGTCTTTGCTACCTCCACTTCCAAAAGAGACTGCAAGTAATTAAACTTTTCCACAATACTTAACACCGGACTAGAATGAAATGCTGACTGAAAACTGTCTGCCCATTCTTGAATAATCCCAGAAAATGTTTTGACTACAAGCCTCAGTAATTGAACTGCAGATCTGTCAACCTTAACTTCATTAAGATTTTTTTAGGGCTATGTTTCATTATTATCCCTGGTCTCTAACTGTACTGAACTGCTAAACTCTTTTGCTCTGTGGTGTGCCTTAATTATGTCATCAATACAGGGGCGTCGATTGCTCTAAAATCGTGGGGGGGACACTTCGCCTTCAAACAGCAAATCAAACAATATTCTGAGTAGCTGTTGCTACAAATGCTACATGCAATTATTAAAATGCAAATTGACTGCTAAATTCCATGATAAATATACACTGGTGTTCATGACAATAATGCGTCTCCCTTCCCTCCCCGCAATCGACGCCCATGCATCAATATTCTCTCCAAAGTAAATGATTTCATTTTCCATTTCATCCTCTTCTATAAGAGTCTCATCTTTAGCATTTACTTCCTCTAGTCTAGAACAACTTTTTTATGAAAATAAAACCCACTCTAATAGACAGCGTTTATTTCCACAACAGTTTCGACGCCCACTGCATCCTCCTCGGGTGGATACTTTTTTACTTTTTAATATGGAAAGCTGTGCAGTAACTAAACTTAAATCCTCTTGCTCTATGGCAGAATTTATAGTGGCAATGACCTTTGTAATTAGTCTTTGTAAGCCCTTCTTTGTTTCTAAACTTATTCAGTCAGCTGAACTCATCTTCATTGCAAACAGACCACTGGGCTCAATGCCAAATATGCTGAATTGGCCAAATACTTAAACAAACTGACCAAACTCAAATTTGTCTTCTACCACAAACTGAATTGCCTGGTTGGGGTACTGACCAACCACCAGTCTGGACTACCAAATTTTCCACCCAAGTAACTGTCACACTGAAGTCTGCAACCTTCGCCTATGAACAATACATGGTAACGTGGTAAAATTTTATAGTGGGCACACTAGGGACCCTTCAGGCCATCTGGTGGCTCCACTGTTAATATAAACAAACCATAAATACAGTTACATGCAAAATTAAGATACAATTGATCTCTGAAAATTGCAGATTGTCACACATCTGCTAGCTGTACATTAACTTCAAAACTTTGGATCTTGTGGATCATTCATTAATACCACTACAGTACTAATTGTAGACATCATATGGTTATCTCATCACAAGAAGTTTTACATGGATCTACTACTAATATATATATATATATATTATATGAAAAGAAGGATCAACACAACGGCAAACATTTTCATTTATTTGTACATCAGACGTTTCGACAAATCTTTTGTCATCATCAGTGAGTTAAGTCTTAAAACCTTAAAACAAAATTGAAAAGTGAAAGTTACATCAATACAATATTAAGACCATTAAAATTAAAACCTTAAAGCAAAATGAAAATTGCATCAATACAAAATTAAAACATTTAAATTTCATCACTATAAAAACTAAAATTAAATTAAATTTCATCACTATAAAAACTAAAATTAAATTACCTCAATAGGTAAATACACAATGTTTACATCCACCTCCATACTTGGCAAAGTCTAAGAGACCACTAGGTGGTCAGGGGATTAGAAAGGGTATATCTGTGAAACACGGTTGGTTGTCAAAAGAGTCGTAATTTGTAGGATGAGCTATTATTATTAAGGGAGGGTTTGTTTCTATAGATGTACAAAGATTCTAAAATTCGGAGTTCTGTAAGGTTATTGGATCTAGTTAAAATTTCAAACTGAGTTTTGTGAAGGGGATGGTCGTTTTCATTACTGTGGTTTCTAATTGCGGATTGTGGAGGGCTACTGAGGGGACGGTTGGTACGGACTGACAAGCCCAAATGTTGAGAAAGGCGCACCTCCAGTTGGAGTTGAGTGCTGCCAATATACGCAGCCTTACAGCTGTCGCACGTGTATTTGTAAACAACATTGGGGCATACAGTTTTGGGGAATTCATCTTTGAACTTAAAAAATTTGATAATTTAAGTGGGTTGACGAAGGCGAATCTAAAATTTATTTGGGGATAACTAGACTTGAGTAGTTTGGACAATTCACCTCGAATACGCAATGATAAATAACCATAAAAAGGTAATTTAATATATCTGGTTTCTTTTTGTACTGTAGTTACGGGAGTTTAGTATCAAAAGTGTTATTTAAAATTTCTTTAATTGGTTATCGAATAGATGAGAAGGGTAGTAATTGTTAATAAAGTACTGTTTTAAAAATTTAAATTCTTCGTTTAACGAAAAGTAATCCGAACAAATACGGTAACTTCTTGTTAATAATGTTACTATAGCACTAATCTTATATTTATAAAACATACAACTTAAATAATTGGTTCCCAAGCCAGTAAAAGTTTGTTTCCGAAATAGTGAAGTATGGAACTTATTATGGGCCCGTTTAACTAAAACATCCAGGAAAGGTAAACTATTATTTGTTTCGTTTTCACACGTGTACTTAATATTACTATGTTGTTATTAAGATAATCACGAAAAAGTTTACGTGTGAAGGATGGTTAAATATTAAGAAAGTGTCATCCACGTATCTTCTGTAATATATGGGTTTAAAACTACTAGGACAATTTTTCAACCAAATTTCTTCGTAATGGCAAAGAAATGCATTTGCTAGTGTTGGGCTTAACGGGGAACCCATAGCTACCCCATCAATTTGGCTGTAAAGGTTGCTATTAAATAAGAAAAGATTATCAAAACACACTATTTCGAGAAGGTTTTTAAATTGAGTCTGAGTGAGGCCATTAATAAGAGTATTATCAGTAGTGAATAACTTATTTAGTATGATATTTAATGATGATGATGACAAAAGATTTGTCGAAACGTCTGATGTACAAATAAATGAAAATGTTTGCCGTTGTGTTGATCCTTCTTTTCATCTGTAAGCTCCGGTTCCCTAAGGAGAAGTCAATAGCTTGATATATATATATATATATATATATATATATATATATATATAATATATATTACCCTACAATACAAAAAAAAAACTTTCAGACTCACAGATACAAACATTATACAAGAGGTCCATAGAAGATTAAGAGATAGTTGTCTGGAGCACTGACTAAGTAGGCCAGTGAATCCCTGTATAATGAACATACAATTGCCTACACCAATGCTTCCAGATTTCAGATTTATAAAATATATCGGAGACCAGTCTACTAACCATGGCTTCTATTATCTTATTGACTGACTCACCAAGCCTAGTGATAAATCTAAATACAAAATTGCGAATGACACTGGCACAGTTCAGCACCTTATTGACTACAAACAGCATACTGACACTACTAGAAGGAGCACCATTTACAAATCTTGGAGTTCTTAATAAATTCCTAAAAATATTGTATGCAACATATAATTTCCTCAAATTATACATCCTGTAGTTCCACCACAAATGAGCTTTATACATTGGAGTACAAAAGTTTTGAACAAAATCAACTTCATATCTAATGTACACATATGAAATTTTCTAACTAAAGTATTTCCTTGAGCATATAATTGTCTAATTGCCTTAGAATATCACAGTCATCTGAAAGACTATCCATTAGTATGTGGCCAAGATACTTAGTCTGGGTTACTTCTGACAGCACCCTACCATTCAATTGAATGGTAGTTTCCGCAGACCTGAAGGCTCAGGTTGTCATGGTTCACATATGTATATAGCTATAACCTGAATAATATAAGGACCTTTTCCAGTGTGTGTACCATTTTTCATATAATTTATTTTTGCTTTATAAGGCTAACTAACGAAAATATCATGATCTAACCTAACCAATCATCAAGGGCGTACAATTAACCTAACGATTGGTTAGGTTAGGTCGTGATATTTTCGTTAGTTAGCCTTATAAGCCTAACTAAAGAGATTGATATTATCACTCATTTTTGATCTGAAAAGAAGCAAAAATAAATTATTGCTTCTTTAGTTAGGCTTATAAGGCTAACTAACGAAAATATCACGACCTACCTAACCAATCGTTAGGTTAACTGTACGCCCTTGACGATTGGTTAGGTTGTCATGATATTTTTGTTAGTTAGCCTTATAAAGCAAAAATAAATTATATGAGAAACGGTACACAAACTGGAAAAGGTCCTAATATAATAAAAGCTCTACAATTAAGATAAAAGGAGTAGGTGGGACTGTAAAGACTGTATAGAGTATATGAATGTACACCCATTCTGGGTCTCCCATTTAAAGGTGTTTATGAGGCAAGTGAACATAATGAGTCTTTCATATATCACAGTGCTATGGGGGGAACCACTCAGCAGAGAAATCTCTCTAAATAGGGGGTATAAAGAAAGAGTATCCCCTAACCCAAGATGCTGCCTCCCTACATCCCATCATTCTGTGTGGGTGATGAGCTTTACCCAAATAAAAAATAAACTATATATATATACCTTCAACTGCAAAGAACACGCAGTATAAATAACGTAAAGAAACGACGCTTGTATAGGAGATATTCCGCGCAAGACGAGAGAGAGAGAACGGAACAAATGAAAAAATGAGGTAACCACCTGGGAATCGAACCCGGGATCTTCCGATTGCCGGTCAGACGCGATACCATTACACTATGGACCTCACTCTTCCAAATGCCGTAATTCTTCTACATACTCGCAGAAACCAATGCCCCAAGGGGGCACCTCCCGCATGCCGTAACATTATATACCTTCAACTGCAAAGAACACGCAGTATAAATAACGTAAAGAAACGACGCTTGTATAGGAGATATTCCGCGCAAGACGAGAGAGAGAGAACGGAACAAATGAAAAAATGAGGTAACACCTGGGAATCGAACCCGGGATCTTCCGATTGCCGGTCAGACGCGATACCATTACACTATGGACCTCACTCTTCCAAATGCCGTAATTCTTCTACATACTCGCAGAAACCAATGCCCCAAGGGGGCACCTCCCGCATGCCGTAACATTATATACCTTCAACTGCAAAGAACACGCAGTATAAAAACGTAAAGAAACGACGCTTGTATAGGAGATATTCCGCGCAAGACGAGAGAGAGAGAACGGAACAAATGAAAAAATGAGGTAACCACCTGGGAATCGAACCCGGGATCTTCCGATTGCCGGTCAGACGCGATACCATTACACTATGGACCTCACTCTTCCAAATGCCGTAATTCTTCTACATACTCGCAGAAACCAATGCCCCAAGGGGGCACCTCCCGCATGCCGTAACATTATATAGGCTTTTTTTTTTTTTTTTTTTTTTTTTTTCCCCGTCTCTCCCGGAATTTCTTTTGTCTTGACTCGGTCCTGTGCCTCTGTCAATCGTAGTATCCCCCCCCCTCTGTTTGTATTTGCAGTCTTGGGGTCATCGGGGGCATCGCTCCGTGGCTGAGCCGTGCTCCGGGGACGGTACGGGCGCCCGGACCGCTGCTGCGTCTGGATTGGGTCTTTGCTTGGCCCTTAACGGACAAATCTCCGTAGTGCCAATCTGCTGTTTTTAAAACGACAGTTAGGTTGGGGGGCGGGCTACCCGGGACGTTGGGCCTGCGCTTTGAAGGATGCAGCGGCGGCTGGTGCATCGCCTTGGGTCCTCGGCTGCCGTTTTTTGTAAAAATACTGTTTATGGGTTCTATTACTAAACTTCACTCCCCTCTTGTTGACGACTCTGGCCCGCCCTTGGATTTGGATCAGACTACTACTTCTGGTCGTTCAGCGGCCTCTGCCTCCGCTGGATTGACCCTCAAGCCGTATGGCCCCCTCTCGTCCTCTGCGGTGTCTGGCTCTCGTGGCCGGACTCGTGGTGGCCGTAGGGCGGGGTCTTCGCGGCCCTTGTTCTCTCGCCCACTCTCGGTTACCGTTACACATGGACCTGTCTCTGCTGTCAATTTCTGTCCGGTGGACAGGTTCCTTGTTCTCCGCCCTTCCGCTGGCTCCCTTCCGGGCAACTCGGAACGGGTGTTTCAGCGCCTTAAGACGATAGGGGTTCCCTGTCGTTATGATATCCGCCCTCTGAGGGATGGGTCTCTTCTTTTGAAGTCCCGTTCTTCGGGGGTGACTGGGTCCCTTCTACAGTTGCAGGATGTCTTGGGTTGCAGAGTTTCTGTGACTCCCCATCCGCAATTGAATAGCTGTCAAGGCACCATTTTCGCTTCCCGTCTGCTGTCAATCCCGGTTGGCGAGTTGCAGGAGGATCTTGCCCCCCAGGGGGTAACGAAGGTCTTCCGCTTTTCGTCGCGCCGGGATGGTGCTCTTACCCCGTCCGCTCGTCTGCTCCTGACCTTTGACTCCCTTGTGCCTCCGGCCCAGGTGTTCTGGGGCATGGGTGATCGCCGGTCGTGTGAGTTTTCGGTGCGACCATATGTGCCTGACCCGGTTCGCTGCTTTGGCTGCAACCGGTTCGGCCATGTTAGCTCTGCGTGCCGCCGTGAGGGTAAGCTATGTGTCCGCTGCGGTGGTCCTGCGCACCCTACCCCGTGCACGAAGCCCCCGCGGTGCTCGAACTGTTCGGGGGCCCACCCTTCCTCTTCTCGGGACTGTCCCGTTTTTAAGTTTGAATTTGAGGTGCGGTCCTTAAGGACTACCGAATTCCTTAGTGCGCGGGAGGCGCGCGATAAGATCCGTGACCGGAAGCCGCGGCGGGGGTTGTCCTACGCTGGCGGCTCTTGCCCTGGCGGGTCCTCGGGCCCCTCCCGTGCTACCCGGCGTCTACTGGAGTGGTGTCCCCCCTGGAAGTCCGGGGGTTGGTGGTCCTCCTGGCGCCGCGGGTCCTTCTTGTTCCTCTGCCTCACTTTCTGACATCCCATCTGATTCCCTGCCTACAAGTGCCCCTTCTCCCCCTCCGGCCTTGGGGTCTGGATCCTTGCCTACTCGTCTCTCGGGTGGGGAGGGGAATGCCCCGAAGGAGAGGAGGAAGCGTCGCCGTGGTCGGAGTCGGAGTCCTTCCGACCCGATCCTGACTGCTGCTCGCCTTGCTTCCCCTTCTTCCCCGTCTTCACCGGAGGGGAAGCGGCGCGCTGTTCCTGATCCGCTCGGGACTTCCCCCCCCCCCTATACGGAGCGCTGGTGGGGCGTCACCTCCCGGTGCCCCGACCAGTGTCCGGGTGTCGGTCGAGGTACACCGCCCCATGACACCCTCGATTACTGACTCTGTTCCCATGATAGACCCGGTCGAGAGGGGCCTGGCCCTCCTTCATGGAGTCTCTCTCTCTCCGGCTCCTGCTGAGAGTGGTCGGGTCTCTCTCCTGGATCTACCTCTCCCACCTGTGGTCGACCTTTCCTCTCCCCCCCGTCAGTGCTTGTCTGGTTTGACGAGCCCTCGAACAGCTGGTTCCCCCCGGTCCCCCTCTGTGGGGAGTTGGGGTTTCGGCTGGGCCCGACTCGTCGTCTCTCCCCCCGCCGGGAGAGCCCCCCTCTGACCTCCCTGTTCTACTCTCCACTTCTCGTTCTACTACGGGTGCAGCAGATGCGGAGTCGGTGGCCCCTACCCCCCCAGTTCTGGGTGAGTCGGGGAAACCGATTCCGTCCCTGGTTACGGACCGTTGAGTTTGCTGCTCAGCTTGGTCCGTGGCTATTTCGCTGTTTTCTCTGCCTCTTATAATGCCGCTTCCCCTTACAGTTCCATCTTGCATTGGAACTGTAGGGGGCTTTTAGCTAACTGGGAGAACCTTGCCTCCCTGCTGGAGAGCGAGCGGCCTTCCTGTGTTTGTCTCCAGGAGACTATCCTGGCTGCGCGGGGACTCCCTCGTCTCTCTGGCTATGTTGGTTTCCCTTGCACCCCGGATGAGCGCACACGCCGGCGGGGTGCGGCGATTTACGTGCATCATTCGTTACCATCGCGTGGTGTGCCTCTTCGCACTTCCTTGCAGGCTGTGGCTGTGCGGCTCTTTTTAGATCGCCAGTACACTGCCTGCTCGGTTTATATTCCTCCTCATGACCCTCCTTCTCGCGACGCGGTTCGCGAGTTGGTGCTGCAACTACCCCGACCGTTTCTCCTCCTCGGGGACTTTAACAGTCGCGACCCGGCTTGGGGAGATGTTCGGTCGACTAATGTTGCTGGTATTTTACTCTCCTTAATGGAGGAACTTTCCTTTGCGTGTCTCAATTCCGGTGAACCTACTTACTTCCACGAACCCACGGGTTCATTTACCTGTATTGATCTCTCCTTGGTGTCCCTCGATGCCTTACTCGATTTTTCGTGGAAGGTGTTGGGGGACTCTTATGGCAGTGATCATTACCCAGTCTGTCTTGAGCCGGTCGGTCCGCAGCCGGGCGTTTCGTCTCGACCGAGGTGGTGCCTTGCGCGGGCTGACTGGCCATCTTTCAGAGCTCGTTCCGTCATTGTCCGTTCGGTATTGAGCTTTGGCTCTGTGGATGAGAGCTTGGAGTTCTTCGAGCGGGTGGTGATGGGCGTCGCGGAGGACTGTATTCCTCGATCTTCCGGTAACCCGCGGACTCGTAGCGTCCCGTGGTGGACTCCAGCATGTCACCAGGCGGTGTGCGAGAGGAAGAGGGCAACGCGCCGCTTCCACCGCACCCGGCGCGCGGGCCACTTGATTGAGATGCGGCGGGCGAAGGCTTTCGCCCGCCGGACTCTCAAGTTGGCCCGTCGGGCCTCTTGGCGTGCTTTTGTGTCCGGCATCTCCTCATCTACCCCTTCTGCTGCTGTGTGGCGGAAGGTACGTAGTATCGAGGGGAGGCCAGTCCCTGCTAGTCGCCCTGTCCTTCGGGACGGGGACGGCTTCCTTTCGGATCCTGCTGCTGTGGCTGATCGGCTGGCCGGTGCTTTTGCTGCGGTTTCCCGTTCGCCTTCAGCTGCGGATCGCCCTTTATCGGAGGTCACGTTCCCGCCCCCTGGGAACGAGCCCTATAACCATCTCTTTCCGATGCGGGAACTTCGGGCTGCCTTGGCAACCCGTCGTTCTTCCGCCCTGGCCCTGATGACATTCCGTATGACTTTCTTTGGAATCTGCACCCGATGGCCCTGCACTTCTTGCTGGATCTTTTCAACCGGATGTGGGTTGAGGGGTCGTTCCCTTCCCGTTGGAGGGAGGCGATTGTGGTCCCGATACCTAAGCCGGGGAAGGATCCGGCGGAGGTGGCGAGCTATCGGCCTATTGCTTTGACGAGCTGCTTATGCAAGCTCCTCGAAAAGATGGTGGCCGTCCGACTTTCCTTTACACTGGAGTCGCTTGGGTTATGCCCCCCGACCCAGTATGGTTTTCGTCGATTTCGGGGTACTCTGGACCCCCTTCTCCTCCTTGGCCATGATGTACGGGAGGCATTTTCCCGCCGGAATCTTGTTCTGGCCGTCTTTTTTGACGTCCAAAAGGCCTATGACACGACCCGTCGGGGAGTTGTCATGGACCGTTTGAAGTCTCTTGGTTTTGTGGGCTTTTTGCCCACGTTTCTTCGCAACTTCCTCTGCCGTCGCACTTTCCGCGTCCGTAATGGGGCGGCCCTATCTGCCCTGTATGTTCAGGAGGAGGGGGTGCCCCAGGGGTGTTGTTAAGCGTCTCCTGCTTCAACCTAGTTATGTCTGCGCTACCGGGAGCTCTTCCGCCCTCGGTGCGCTGTTCCATCTACGCAGATGATCTGGCTGTCTATGCCGCGGGGACGAGTCCCCCCCTCGTGGAGAGGCAAGTCCAACTCGCGGTCAATCGGGTTGAACGCTGGGCGTCGTCGGTGGGCCTTACGTTGTCTTCCCCGAAGACTTCGTGTGTGGCCTTCCTTCCGTCGAGGAGACGGGGATCCGGCGCCATCCCGGCCTTTAACCTTACACTCGGGGGTCAGCCTCTGGCCCTCGTTCCATCATAGTACTCTTCTTGGGTATGGTTTTCGACAGCCGTTTGAGCTGGGTTCCCCACCTTCGCCGGCTGCGCGAGTCCGCGAGACGTACCCTGGATTTGCTGGGGCATCTGTCGCATACTACATGGGGCGCGGATAGGCGGACGCTCCTCCGTTTGTACGTGTCCCTGGTACAGTCCAAATTAGACTATGGGAGTGTGGTGTATGGCTCCGCCTCCCGCACGGCCCTTCGGATACTGGATCCGGTCCTCTCTAGAGGACTGCGCATGTCATCTGGCGCCTTCCGCTCCTCTCCGGTTGATAGTCTGCAGGTTGAGTGCGACATCCCTCCCTTGGAGGATCGGAGGTCGTTCCTCATTGCTAAACACTATCTCCGGATCCTCCGTCTTCCCACCTCTCCTCTGTTCCAGGTGGTTGAGAGGGCGTTCTGCCGGGATGGGGGTTGGTATTTCACCGACACGGTGACCTCCCTCCTCGATGGTATGGGCACTCCCCCTCCATCCGTTATACCGGTCTCTTTCAGTGGTGTTGCACCTTGGGAGAGCACCCCTGTTGCGTGCTGTAGGGCGTTGCGCCCCGTTCGCAGGACCGAGTCGGACTCTGCCTTGCTTCGGTCTCTGTTCCTTCAGCATGCGGCGTGTCACTCTGCATGTGTTGCGATCTTCACGGATGGCTCGAGGTCGTCGGGGGGCGTTGGATCCGCGGCTGTTCCCCAGTCGTCTGTCCTTGCTCCCCGATGTACCCGTCTCCCTGATGAGGCTTCCGTTTTTACGGCGGAGCTCTATGCCATTCTGAGCGCTCTGGAGGTGGTGCGGGAGCATCCGGATGGGTCGTTCGTCATCCATTCGGATTCCCGCAGTGCCCTGGATGGCCTGGAGTGTTTTGACTCTGTCCACCCGCTGGTCCGACGAATCCAGCTACTGTACCATACTCTTGTCGCTTTCGGTGGCAAGGAGGTGGTATTTTGCTGGGTCCCAGCACATGTTAACGTGGCTGGAAATGAGGCTGCCGATCGAGCTGCCCGTTCCGCGTGCCGACTGCAGGTTTCACCTGTGTCCCCTTTTTCTGATTATATCCCTGGCTTCCGTAGGTTTTTGCGCTCCCGGTGGCAGAGTCGCTGGGATGGCGCTACGGATAACAAACTTTGCAAGATTAAACCCAAGTTGGGATGTTGGGCCTCTTCCTTCCATCGGTCGCGCCATAAGGAGGTGGCTCTGGCCCGCCTCCATATTGGCCACACCCACCTGACCCATGGCTATTTGATGGCCGGGGATCGGGTGCCCCGATGTCCCAATTGTGACGTCCTACTTACAGTTGCCCACCTCCTGGTGGAGTGTCCGCTTTACTCTGCGCTGTGCGCAGAGTATTTTCCCTTTTTGGAGAGCGTCGGGCTTTGTGATAGGCTTGGCGCTCTTCTGTCTGAAGGTCCCTACTTTTCGTTAACCGGGTTGTTCTCCTTCCTCTTTCGCTCCCGACTTCTTTACCGGCTGTGACCCCACTATGATCTTTTTGCTTTTCCCCCACCTCCTCCTCCTCCTCCCCCGTCTATTGTTCATTTCCATTAGTTGTTCCATACTCTTCGTTCTGTGTTCGCTCTGCTATCCACCTTTCTTTTGGTGGCCATGAGCGGTCATTCTTTGAAACAAAAAAAATATATATATATATATATATGTAGGAAGTGTTCACAAACCTCTTCTCTACACCATTGCAGCAAAACGTCATTACCAAATACCTCTTTCAGTCATTAATTTATCTAGTTTATTCTTAAAAATCTCCAAAGTATAGGAACTCAACTTCTTCATCTAAGCTATTCCAGAATTTTACTATTCTATTTGAAAAACTATGTTGTACTAACTGTGATTTACATCTTTGCTGAAAAAGCTTAAGGCTATGGCCTCTTGTCCTATCATTATAATACTTTGTAAAAGGAGAGTGGAAGTCTGTATTATCTAACTCATTTATTATTTTATATACTTCTATCATATCACCTCGTAACCTTCTTCGCTTTAGAGAAAACATGTTTAAGTGCTCCAATCTCTCTTTGTAACTAAGCTGTCTAAGGCATGGTATCATCCTTGTGGCTCTCTTTTGTACTTTTTCTAGTCTGTCTTTGTCTTGCTCTAAATAAGGACAACTAAACTGAATGCAATACTCAAGAAGAGCCCTCACGTATGAAGTGTAGAGCCTACTCATAATTTCTGGCAATTTATATTCTATATATTTCTGCATTAGGTTCAATCTAGCATTAGCCTTATTTCTAATTTCAATATAATGATTTGTAGGTTTAAGCTCATGATTCACAATGACACCCAAATCTCTCTCCTTTTTTTCTTTATTTATCTAACTTCCATCCATGTTATACTCAAATTCTGGATTGTCATGACCAATATGCATAACTTTACACTTTTTCACATTAAATTTCATCTCCCATCTATCTGCCCAAGCAACTACTTTATCAATGTCCTTTTGCATTTTCATGGCACCTGTTAAAGATCTTACATTTTGTCCCAATTTTGTATTATCTGCAAATATTGAGGTTTTATTATTTAGATCCCTTTCCAAGTCATTAATACAAATAATAAAAAGTAGAGGTCCAAGTACTGACCCCTGTGGGACTCTACTCAGAACAGGGTTCCATGTAGACCTAGTCCCATTTAACTGGACTCTGTTCTTTTTAAGCCATTCTTCAATCCAATTTGCTACTGTCCCTTTTATTCCAAGAGCTCTAACTTTAACAAGCAACCTCTTATGAGGAACTGTATCAAAAGCTTTGGCAAAACCCAAGTACACAATATCTACAGATTCTTTTTTATCCAGATGCTTTAACATACTATCATAAAACTCAATTAAGTTTGTCAAACATGACCTGCCATTTCAAAAGCCATGTTGGCTATTACTAATTAATCCTCCTCCTTCTAAGAATATTGTAATTTTGTCACTGATAACACTTTCAAGTAATTTGCAAATAATAGAAGTTAAACTAATTGGTCTATAGTTTTTTGATAAGTTTTTGTCTCCTTTTTTGAAAAGTAGGACTACATTTGCTTTTTCCAGTCTTCTGGAACTTCACTGTTAATCAATGAAAAGTTGAAAAGTATTTTAAGTGCTTGGGCTATGCTATACTTTGCTTCCTCTACTATTTTAGGATAAATTTCATCAGGTCCTGGTGACTTATCTATGTTTAACATGTCAATTGCTCTCAAAATATCCACTTCCTCAATATATATATATATATGATTTATCTCTCTCTCTCTCTCAAGGTCCATTTCATTTTGAGTTCTCTTAAATTTGCTGAAGGTCTTTCTCTTATCTCTTATTCCTTTCTTAATAGACAGATTTATCCAGGGTTCTCCGTTATTTCTGATTCTTATTTTACACTAAAATAAGACCAAAAAACCAAATGTAGATCTAAAACCACAGACTAGCGGCCAAGTGTCACAATTGGGTGTTATTTATTTATTTATTTTTTATTGGGCTCAAAATCCCAGCTGAGCCGTGAACGGCCAAGCTCTGAAGGGCCAGTTCAACCTACAAACCAAGTTAAGGTAAAATTAAAAGTTACGGACTTGGAGGTCCTATTAGGTCCTACCTCAGGGTTGCTGACTCGATGTGGGCCTACCTTAGGCCTCAGTGGCATGAATTTAAGATAAAAACAAAAGGGGCACTATTTATGGTCTTCTTTCTAAACCTTGCAGCAACAACACAACCTGCACGATGCAACAATCTTGTATCTAAACAACCAAACTGAATTGCAAGAGAGCTCTCTATAAGACCACACCCTGTAAGTACGGCATTCCAAAAACGAGTAGAAAAGACGCGCAGCGCCCCAAAAAATGATGCCACAAGAGCCCAAAAATGCTAGCTCTAAATTAAGTGAATTTTTCACTAACCTTACAATTATAAGATGGATATATATATACACCTTAACTTAATATATACAAGCAATGGTGCATCAATCAGCTTAGTCATCATATCGCCTTGGGACAACAATGGTTCTTCCTCTTCTAGATCTTCTAACATTGGGCGACCAAACTTTCTACCCTGGGAGCTTAGCTCAAATTACGCTCAACCAGTCCAGGCCTAACTTAAGCTACAATTTGCACAATCAGAACTTTGGCGAAAGATGATCACTGACTTGGTCTTAGGGTAAAACCCGATTACGAAGGACCACATTACTTTTTTTTATTCGGTTCGGAATCCAAGCTGAGCCTTGAACGACCAAGCTCTGAAGGGATACTTTAACTTACAGCCTAAGTTAAGCTAAACTAAAACAGACTTTATGGGCTTCGATGTCCTATTTGGCCGTACCTGAGAGTTGTTGACTTGATGTGGGCCTACTTTAAGCCTCAGTAGCATAAAATTAAAAAGGGCACTATTTATGGTCTTCTTTCTAAACCTTACAACAACAACACCACCACCTGCACCATTGTGCTAGACTCCTGTATTTAAACTGCCAAACTTAATTACGAAAGAGCGCTCTTAAGACCATGCCCTATCGGTGCCGTATTCAACAAAGGCGTAAAAAGGACGCTGCCAGTGCCCAAAAATGATGCCACAAGAGTCCAAAAATACTGGCTCTGAAATAAGTGACAATTTTTCACTAACCTTACAATATATATATATATATATATATATATATATAACTGCAATGACCACGCAGTATATAAATGAATAGAAACGACACAAGTATTAAGGAACGTTTCTGCACACGAGGAGGAGAGATAACGAATAAATGAAAAATGAGGCAAACCGCCCGGGAATCGAACCCAGGGCCTTCCAATTGCCGGTTGGACGCGCTACCATTATGCTACGGACCTCAATTAATCACAAATCGAAATTCTCCCACATAGGGCAGAAACCAATGCCCTGAGAGGGCACCCTCACAAATCGTGAATATGCGCATATAACTGCAATGACCTCCTCGTGTGCAGAAACGTTCCTTAATACTTGTGTCGTTTCTATTCATTTATATACTGCGTGGTCATTGCAGTTATATGCGCATATTCACGATTTGTGAGGGTGCCCTCTCAGGGCATTGGTTTCTGCCCTATGTGGGAGAATTTCGATTTGTGATAATTGAGGTCCGTAGCATAATGGTAGCGCGTCCAACCGGCAATTGGAAGGCCCTGGGTTCGATTCCCGGGCGGTTCGCCTCATTTTTCATTTATTCGTTATCTCTCCTCCTCGTGTGCAGAAACGTTCCTTAATACTTGTGTCGTTTCTATGCATATATATATATATATATATAGTGGTGTAGTGCTAAATAAAGAAGTGAGGGAACGCATTTTGAAAGTGTTACTCAGATGCAGGGCAGGGGCAGTGCTGGACTTACCTATAAGCTAAATAAGCTATAGCTTAGGGCCACACACCCTCGGGGGCCTCATTTTTTTAAATATATTTTTATTTTATCATTAGTTTTTATTCTTTAACACTAATTCATCAAAAATTATATATATATATATAATTTTTTCTTTATCATTAACATTAATATAAAAAATAATAATTATAGTAATAATTATTTTAAATTTTTTTACCCGAATTTTTTTAGAGAAGGGCCTCAAATTTCATATAGCTTAGGGCAGGGGTCGGGAACCTTTTTGGCTGAGAGAGCCATGAAAGTCAAATATTTTTAAATGTATTTCCGTGAGAGCCCTATAATATTTTTTAACACTGAATACAACTAAATGCGTGCATTTTTTAAGTAAGACCAAAAAATTTAGAGTATAATAATTATCTGAATTTATTCTTTTTAATAACGTTATACTGAAGCTAACCAATAATAAATTCAATACTTCTTACCAATATGACTAATGTGACTTCTGGTGCTGCATGGTTTTGCTGATGGCTTTGTAGTCTGGTTGATAGTTGGTCAGGTTAAGCTTCATGCAGGCATTGAGGCTTCCATCCGTTAAACGTGACCGTAGGTTGGTTTTGATGTTTTTCAGATGTGAGAACGACTGCTCACATGGATATGTAGAGCCAAACATGGTCAACACGGCAATACTCACACGCTGCAGTGTGTGGTATGCGACTGGAAGCGCGTTCCAAGTTTTGAAAATCAGCTGGTCTTCGGATTGAAGTCTTTTCATTTCTGTCCACTTGTGTTTACTCGACAGCTCTGCTCGCTGACGCGCAAGTCCTTCCAAATCTTCGTTCAATGACTTGAATTTATTCACCCACATGTCTGAGGCTTTCAGGTCAGCAACTTCTACCTCAAAATCTCTTATGGAGACATCAGGGATGTAACTCAGGTCGGCTTTGTCCACTGCACACTCGTGTGGATGAGTGATGAACTTAAAAAGATGAGTGCGCTCACGAAATTCTACAAAGGGTGCTTTGAATGATTGCAGGAGATTAGATGTGAAGCCAGCTAGCTGCTGGAGATCACAATGTTGAGCGGGGTCATTTGCTGTGCACGCATCTTTAAATTGTCCCAGCCTTTCAAAGTGTAGTAAATGACCTGTTTCAATATCCCCGATAAAGAGTTTCAGCTTGTTTTCAAATGCACACACTGCTTGTTGAAGGGATAAGACTGTATTTCCAATGCCTTGCATTTTCACGTTGAGTTGATTCAGATGTTCAGTCATGTCCACGAGGTAGTAAAACTTCAGGAGCCACTCAGTGTTAGCTAGCTCAGGATGCTTGACGCCTTTCATTTCAAGGAAAGTTCGGATTTCGCTCAGGCAAGCCGCAACACGGCTGAGAACCTTCCCTCTTGACAACCAACGCACATTGCTGTGCATAAGCAGACCGGGGTAATTATTCCCAACTTCATCCAGCAGTGTTTTAAACTGGCGATCATTTAAAGCTCGAGCAACAATAAAGTTGACCACCTTAATCACCAGCGACATCACCTCACCAAACTGCTCGCCACACGTTCGAGCACAAAGCGCCTCCTGATGTAGAATGCAATGAAAATTTAGGATGGGTCTATTTTCATGTTCACGAAGAAGCGCTACAAATCCTTTGTTGCTCCCCACCATACACGGAGCACCATCAGTACACACTGAAATAAGTTTATCCATCGGTAGATTGTTCTCTTTAGCGAACTCCATGAAAGACTTGAATAAATCCTCCCCTCTTGTTGTCCCTTTCATTGGCAAAACAGCAAGACTTTCCTCACGCAGTGTGTCACCGACGGCATACCTTGCAATCACACTGAACTGGGATAAATGGCTTACGTCTGTTGACTCATCCAAAGCGAGGGAAAAGTATGACGCTGCATTTATGTCCTTCACTTGTGTTTCCGCCACTTGATTTGCCATCATGATGGTACGATCGTGAACAGTTTTTGCTGACAGGGGCATGTCTTTTATTCGTTTGATTATCTTGTCTTTATCTGAAAAGTCGTCAAAAAGTTCATTGGCCACATCAAGCATGAATGTTTTGGCATACTCGCCATCTGTGAATGGCTTTCCGTTCCTCACTATTGCTAAAGAACCAGCAAAGCTAGCCGAATTCCAGTTACCTTGTCGGGTCCATACACTGAGTTGCTGTTGACTGGTTTGCACTCTGCGCAGTAGCTCTTGACATGCCTTCTTCCTGCTGTCTCCCGCCGGATATTTCGATGCAAATGTAGCATGGCGTGTGTCGAAGTGCCGCTTTATATTTGACCGTTTCATCGATGAAATTTTATCAATACATATTAGACACACTGCAGTACCTGCTCTTTCTACAAAGGCGAATTCCTCTGTCCATTCGTCCTGAAATGTACGATACTCCTCATCCCTTTTTCTTTTCGCCATCTTCGTCAAAAGGGTTTGCTCTGCATAAAATAGCACTACCACCCACTACCACTGCTGAAAAGCGACTGACTGTATATGAATATCAGTAACGTCACGCACAAGACAGCCAATCACAAGAATCCTACGTCACTGAGTGGGAGGAGCCAAGGCCGTGGTTAGGAGCGTGATATTTATCGTACACTTTGGACGGCAAATATCGTCGTGTGTGGCCGTAGCCTAAAAAAGGAAGGAATTACTCATTACTTATCGTGTTAAGAAATGTCAGCTAAGATTTATCTGCGAGCCAGATGCAGTCATCAAAAGAGCCAGATCTGGCTCGCGAGCCATAGGTTCCCGACCGCTGGCTTAGGGCCTCAGCAGGTGAAAGTCCGGCCCTGTGCAGGGGGGACAATGGCGAGCGCGGCGAGCCCATACAGCTGGGGGTCCGGGGGCACTGTAAGCCCCCCGGGAAATCTTTTGAAATCTGACTAATTTCAGGGATATTTTGAGGTCATATGCACTGGATATTAGGATATATTCCAAGGTTGAAGATGCAGTATTTCCAGTGTCATTAGATATATGACATCCAGTACGATCAATAAAAATAGCTAACAACTGGAATGATTAACTAAAAAAAAGTTAGCAACTGGTACGCCGTGGTGACAGTTTCACCAGATCTTTATAGGCTAGCATTGCCTCAGTCGAAGCTAAAAGAAATGAAACAGTTAATGATTCTTTCTTATATTTCTTCTAGGGGTGGGAATTAAAATTTCATGACGTTAGAGATTTGTAAGTTCGGATTTATTTGAAATAGTGAGGGAACGCCGTTCCGTCTACCAAAAAAAGTAAGGGAACACCGTTCCCACAGCACTACACCACTATTTAGCGTCGTAAAAAAATATTTTTGGCGTGGTAAATTATTCAACTAACCAAAAATAAACGGCACTCCAACACTAAAATTACTTGTTTATGTTAATTAGGTTAATTGACTACCCGGTTAGGTCAGCTGTACGCCCTTAACGACTGGTTAGGTTAAGTCTTGATATTTTCGTTAGTTTAAACGAAAATGCAATGATTTAACCTAACCAATCGTCAAGGACGTACAGTAGACCTAACTGGTTGGTTGAATAATTTGGTATGAAAATAAGGTATTGCCAAAAAAACATTTTTAGGAAGCTAAAATGTGACTCTACCCTTAATTGCTTGTAAGCAATGTTGCATTAACTTTGTCATCATATCGCTTTGGGATAACAATGGCTCTTCCTCTTCTAGATTTTCTAACTCCATATGACAAAAATTTAATTCTCTTCATTCATTGTTTAGAGGCATGGGAATTAATTAATGTTGTGTTTAATTACAATAATTCGGTCGGTCAGGAGTTTATTAATTCATAATACTCCTGTGAATGTCTGGATGTATCTATTCTATTAAATGTAAAGACCGTAATTTAGTATATAGCATATCAGTCAATTTAGTATACTAGCTAAATAGGGCCCTACGGGCTCATTTAGCTAGACTTGTGGTGCTGGAGCCTTCGGACCCAGTGATTAGGGAGGGGGAATGAGTGCTGGAGCACAGGTATGATAACAGTTGCTTAATTTTTGTGTGAACGTTTATCAGTGAAATGAAACTTCATGATAGGCTTTGGTCATACCAATAGAGAATGGCATTACTAATAGTGTGTGGCTATAAAGTCTGACGTCAGCTGTTATTTGTAAACAGAATTTTGAAGACGTGTCTAAAATATGAAAATGAGAAAATATTTCAAAAGTATTAATTTTGTGAAACTGTCATAGGCTATGTAATTAAAAGCCTTTCAGAACTTGCGTGTCATTGCTTTTATCTAATTTTAAGCTATTTAGCCTTTTACCTAAACGTTTTCCCTTGAAACGTAATCATTATTGAGAAATCGGATCATCATACTAGCTTATCTCCTTTGAGATGGTAAGATTGCAATTTCCCATTTCATATAATATGTTGTATAAGATGCCTTGCAATGTAATACATTTACACTTGTGCCATAGCTGAGGATTGATCCGGTAAATAGGCTCGAAAATACTAGAGTGAAGGAAGAAATAATGAAAATAATGAAAACTTTAAATAGTCATGAGATCCAAGGAAACTGGTTCGAGGAAAAAGATCTTGGCATTCAGTGGCGAAATATTCACATGGGCCCCCTTAAAAAAAACAACCCAGCATAACGAATGTAGATAAATATGGTTATTATGTATTTTATCCCACTCAGTCATTTTACACACCAAAATACATTTTTCTAGTAGTATTTGATGTGATTTGTTCAAATATGACCTCCATTTCCGTCGGAAATGAGATCCAACAAAGTTATAGTACTTTGAAGTTTGGCTCATTTTCAAGGGAAATGGAAGTCAAAATCTAAGCAAAACACATTAAATATTACTAGAAAAATGTATTTTGGTATTAATTAACATAACCTAACCTTATCTAACCTAACCGTGGCTAAATGAGCCTAACCCTGACTAAACGATCCTAACCCTGGCTAAACGAGCCTAGAGTATTACCTTATTATGGATTAGGTGGTGGATACAGACGAGAGCTCGTTTAGCCAGGGTTAGGCTCGTTTAGCCATGGTTAGGTTAGGTTAGGTTAATTAATACCAAAATACATTTTCCTAGTAATATTTGATGTGTTTTGCTTAGATTTTGACTTCCATTTCCCTTGAAAATGAGCCAAACTTCAAAGTACTATAACTTTGTTGGATCTCATTTCCGACGGAAATGGAGGTCATATTTGAACAAATCACATCAAATACTACTAGAAAAATGTATTTTGGTGTGTAAAATGACTGAGTGGGATAAAATACATAATTACCATAAATATTTACAAAACTTTAGACACAGTATATGTACGCACCATTTATTTAAAGTAAACTTTTCTGGTTTTCATTTTAGCAAAAGTGATCATGGTTATTATTAATTTTTTGACCTAGTCACACCCAGCTATAACAGCAATATATATTGAATAACCAATCAAAACTGAATAAGAAAATATATATATTATCTTGTGCAAATTTATATAAAATTTTTTTTTTTTTATTAAAATATTTTCCTTATTTTTGGTATTTTTTCAATATATATATTGACTATTTGGTGGATATTTCTTATTTTTGGTGATTCTGGCTACATCTGCATGATTCAATTTGTCCTGTTTTACAAATAAATCATTTTTAGCAATTGTTCGTCTGTTGAACTCTGTTCAGTTTGTTTTTTTTGTGACGAAGTATGACGTGTCAGTTATGCATATTTGATTTTGAAGACGTGATCCGCCATATTGCCCTCGATGAAGACAAGAGTTTAGACCTTTTTTTCAATCACGGAATAATTAAGATATCCGTGACCTGCCCTAAATGCAATAGAATAGTGCTTGTATTTTAAGAAAAAACCAGAAGGTCTTTAGGTGCCATAAAAAAAATCTTAAAAATAAATGTGGGTAATTATTCGTTTTTTGACCCAGTCTCTCTCTATAATGAGAGCAAATGTTTCTGGTCAATTTGGAGGTGCTCTGCATGAATCTGCCATCCGTTTCCTGTGCAAATGCGTAGTTTTCGAGATATCGTCATCTCGAAAACTATGCATTTGCATAGGAAACGGATGGCAGATTCATGCAAAACACCTCAAAATCGACCAGAAAAGTTTGCATTCATGCTAAATACAACTTAACTTAACTTAACCTAACTTAACCAGTCACCTTATTTTGGAGGATATAGTTCTGCAATTGCAGTAAGGAAGTGATGCAGAACTGTAGAATCATCAGGATGTTCTGCCAGGAACAAGTATCGTGCGAAATATTTCCGGTAATGAGGACGTCTATTCCCAGCACGTAAAACCCACAATTTCACATCCTTCCATTTTTTTTATGGCACCTAAACACCTTCGAGTCTTGTCTTAAAATATAGGCAGTATTACATTTAGGTTTAGGGCAAATCACGGATGTCGGAATTATGCCGTGATTGGAAAAAACATGTAAACTTTTATCTTCATCGAGGCCAACAAGGTGGATTAGGTCTTCGAAATCAAGTTCACAAGATTCACACGTCATACCAGTAGAACAAAAACCACCACACTGACCAGAAACAGAAAGAAGTAGCCAAAGCAAGAAAAAGTAGCCAAAAAAAGCCAAGAAAAATCTCCAAAAAAGGTAGCTCAAATAAACAAACCAACTGAAATTTATATATATACATATTAGAAAGTAGAAGATATTTTTTTAAAAAAAGTACATTTTATACAAATTTGCACAAGATAATATATATATTTTCTTATTCAGCTTTGATTGGTTATTCAATATATATTGCTGTTATAGCTGGGTGTGACTGGGTCAAAAAACGAATATTAATCTAAATGTGTGTCATTTCAGTTTAAGGGCAGGCGAAATTTAGCGGACTACTCATGCAAGGTTGGCATATGTTATTACATTATCATTTGTATAATTTAGGTCTTAGGGGGTATGGGGGTAGAGCCCCCATAAAGATCACGCATCACAAATTGATCAGTCCTAATGTTTTGCGGACAATTCAGTACGTGATACCGGTTAGGCCAACTGTATGCCCTTGATGATTAGTTAGGTTAAGTCATGATATTTTTGTTTAAATTGAACCTTATGAACCTTATGTTGTTTCGTGTATTGGTCTCTCTTCACACGGAGGTCAAGCTGGTGGCCCCGCCTCTAGGTCTGGCCTGGTGGAGGAGCGAGTTACTTTCTTGCGCTCTCCACTGTACATAGCCAGGCACGCCCGGCTCATCTGGTACTGTCCTGAGCCAGGCATCCAGTCTTTTCTTGAAGACTTCAACTTTGACCCCCGTTACGTTTCTGAGGTCCTTAGGAAGCTGGTTGAAAAGTCTTGGCCCCCTGACAACCAAGCTATTTTCCTTCAGGGTTGAGGAGGTCCCTTGTTGTGCTTTTAATTTGGGAACACTACACATTCTGCCTTTCCTATTTTCCAGTGTTGTTTGAATGGTAATTGGGTTTAGTTTTAGGTTTGGTACCAGTTTTTCGATCATTTTCCATATGTAGATTATGATGTACCTCTCTCTTCTTCTTTCCAGTGAGTACAGATTTAGTTTACATAGTCTTTCCCAGTAGTTGAGTTCTTTGCAGCCATCAATCTTGGCTGTGAAATGCCTTTGCGTTTCTTCTAGTTTATTAGTTTCTTCCTTTTTATATGGGGACATCAAAACTGAGCAGTATTCAAGTTTTGGTATAATCAGTGTTTTTAGCAGGGGAATCATTACTGTCCTGTCCCTTCTCTTGAATGTTCTTAGAACCTGTCCGGCGACTCTCTTTGCTTTATTTATCGCTATCTGATTTTGTGTTTCGAATTTTGCATCATCTGTCATTATTATCCCGAGATCAATCGCTTTCGTGCTTCTCTGAATTTCCTGTCTATCTGGAGCATAATATGCAGTCTGTTTAAGTTCTTCTTTTCTACCATATCTCAAGAGTTGGAATTTCTCGGCGTTGAATGACATGTTGTTGTCTTCTGACCATTTGTATATTTTGTTCCTGTCCCTCTGCAAGGCCTCCACGTCATGTATGTCGCTGATTTTTCTGCTGATCTTTGTATCATCTGCAAAGGATGTTACTATACTATTGCTGTTTACTCCGTTGTCTATGTCTGTTAGCATGATAATGAACAGGAGTGGGGCCAGTACTGTCCCTTGTGGTACTGAGCTGCGTACTTCCGATTCTGATGATGATATACCTTGAATTTTGACGACCTGCAGATGATCACTAAGGAAGTTGTAGATCCATTTTCCCACTTTGCCTGTTATTCCCATGTCTTTAATTTTATGTCCTATTATACCATGGTCACATTTATTGAGAGCTTTAGCAAAATCTGTGTATATAACATCGTAGTTGTCATTGCCTTCCAATGCATCTAGGATATTGTTGTAGTGCTCTATTAGTTGTGATAGGCATGATCAACCTGATCGGAATCCATGCTGATTTTCGTTGAATCTTTCCCGTGTCTGCAGGAAATCATAAATTTTCTCTCTAACTATTCTTTCAAATACTTTGGTGAGGTGGGACGTCAATGACACTGGTCTATAGTTCTTTGCTTGAGAACTGTCCCCTCCTTTATATATAGGGACAATGTTTGCTCATTAGTTTAAACAAAAATGACTAGTGCAAACTTTTCTGGTTAATTTTGAGGTGTTTTGTACGAAACTACCATCCGTTTCCTGTGCAAATGCGTAGTTTTCAAGATGATAATATCTCGAAAACTACGCATTTGTACAGGAAACGGATGGCAGATTCATGCAGAACACCTCAAAATTGACCAGAAAAGTTTGCTCTCATTATAAAAAGAGACTGGGTCAAAAAATGAATAATTACCGTGATCACCATTTTGGTATTTCTTTACTATTACACCAGTCTCCAGTAGAAAGTTTTAAAAGCTGGAGTAAATATTTAGTAGGTTAGGTTTGTGTAGGTTATTTTAGGTTCAGCCAATTTTGAAGATGAAATTTGTTTTTCCTATGGTTTTTGATATATTTTGTATTAATCTGACTTTCAAAATCTTCAGAAACCACTCATTTTTGTGATTCTCCTCACCCAAAAACTCCTGTTTCCCACTGGGGGTCCCCCAGGTAAAAAAGGGTAGAAAGTTTTAAAAGCTTTAAGCTTCAATAACTCTTTAACACATCACTTGTGACAGAAATGAGTATCATTTTTTAATTCAGCACATTGAAAAATATTGAAAACCAGCTTTTAAAACTTTCTACCGGAGACCAGTGTAATAGTAAATATTTACCACCATTTCCTCTAAATTTAATATAGGCTAACAATTTGAATAGCGTATCTCTCTATTTTTAATATGGCAACAATGATATTTACTCTTTTGTAGTTATTCTTATTAGCTAATCTTTAGATTTGTATTTGCTTTATAAGTAAATTTTTATATATTAAACAAATCTATGATGGGCCCCCAAGGCTGTGGGCTCCAGTGCATTGCACCGCCTGCACCCTCAGTAGTTTTGCCACTGTTGGCATTATACTTAGTAGTGATCTGAAATTTTTATAAGCAGTGCTTAGAGACTAGAAATAAAGCAAATAAAGAGGAATGTTAGTTACAAGATTAAGGAAGTCATCTGTAAATTATAATTTTTATGTCAGGCTTCACTTAGAATAGGTACTGCATTCAAGCTTGGTCCCCTCACCTCAGATATGATATTGATATGCTTGAAGGTATGTAACATAGGGCAACCAAGCTTATCCCTAACCTAAGAAGTCTGGAATACAAGGAATGATTAAAGGCTCTGGGTATGTTTAGTTTTGAGAGACATTGTTTGAGGGGAGATATGATACAGATGTTCAAAATGTTTTCAGGTTTGGACAGTTTAGATGTAAGTAACTTTTTCTTATTAGATGCTGAAGGAAAAACTCAAGGCATAATAAGAAAATTAGGAAATAGACTTGTAGACTGGATCTATGAAAATACTTTTTTAGTCATAGTAGTAGATTTTTGGAATGACTTTCCATTTGATGTGGTAAATAGTTGCATGTTAATTAGCTGACTTGAGATTGACATTTTGCATAATTTTATGGATACATAAGAACATCAAATTGGAGCTAATATTCACTGAATTGGGGCACATTGGTCCATGAAAAGGTGTTATTATGTTAGGGTACTGTGTATCTGGTAATATATTTGATACAGTGGACCCCCAATTTGAGTACGTAATCCATTCCAGCATGGCGTACTCAAATCGAACTTAATAACCTATGGGAATTAATTAATTCGTTCCAAAACCCAAAAATTTCACCCCACCCCCTACTTTTTCTATAGAAATTGGCCTATGAAATTTAGTAATTGTATTAAAAATAGACAGAATAGAATACAAAATACATACTGTACAGTATAGACAAAATAGAATAATCACTATTTTATGCTGTAATCAACAGAAACTAACATAAATAAACACTAAGTACAAAGTCAGAAAACAAAATGTACAAAATTCTAACAGAAATCCCTAAGAACACCTGTACTATTCAAAACATTAGACCCCGAATGTTCCCGCAACGAATGCTCTAGACAAACTGAAACGCGTTCGGCGTCGCCGGCTGGCATACTCAAATCGAGTTTTCTACTCAAGTCGAGTCAATAGGAGCCTATGGATGAGCATACTCAAATCGATGCATACTCAAATCGGGGGTCCACTGTATTACTGATAGATAGCTAATTGTTAGTTTTAATGAAAATATTACAACTTAACCTAACATTCAATTTGCCCATGCTCCAATTTGGTGCTTCTGACCCATCAGCAAGTAGGATAGAAAGGTTTGCTATCACACATAAAGACCAATTTTATAGTTACCTATTTATTAGTAATACCAAATATATTACCAGATACATAGTACCCTAACATAATAACACTTTTTGATGGACCAATGTGCCCTGATTCAGTTAATATTAGCTCAAATTTGGTGATATCAGCTCTGATTCAGTGTTCTTATGACCTGCAATTTTATTCTGAAATATAGTTCATGACTTGGATAACTTCGATAAGCCCCAGTGGCTTCATGTTTTCAAATGTAATGTAATGTAGATGCTATAAGTTAGTAGGCCAACCCAAACTAGGCATTTAAATAGACTTAAAAAAGTTGGAAAATTATAGTGAGTTTGCAGTGTTTATGAAATTTTTTTTATAAAATCTGGGTGCTTTGTACTGACAAGAAAAGCCCTTTATATTTACATTGGCTTCAGACTGCAAAATCTGCTTAAATTTTCAGATTTGTGGCACATTAGGTGAGAGTTTTAACTGAAATTACTCTCTCATTGTGTAGGGTGAAAATTTTCACTTTAGTCCTCGACTGTGACAAATTTAGTACTATCCTTAGGCACTTAGAAAAGACTGATATTTTCTATTATGCAGTTAGAATCTCTCTGAAAGTGCACTTGCTTGAGGAATTTTTTTACAAGATTTTGGTGATTTAGAAAGTGAAAATTTTGCAGATTCTGAAATCTGGCATTGGACCATTCTGCATACCTTAATTTGTCAGAAAACCAGTTTTCAATGCAAAATTCAAAATCTCAATGTAGAATTTAAGTGTGGGGCTCATATCTAAGTCAAACTGCTAATGGAAAAATTCAAGAATCCAGGCACAGTTCAGAGACAGAGTCCATAGACCCTAATCACTAACCCAACCAAACCAACCCAAATGAAGCTAATATAGCTAAATCTAATCTAATCTAGCCTAACCTAATTTAATGTATTACCAAGCTGTTGTAGTCTCTGTCTCTGAACTGCATCTGGATTCTTGGAATTTACCTTTTAACTATATGAATTTTGGGATAATAGCTATTGTGATAATTACTGATTTTGGTAAATATTTAGTGTTAGGGTCACTTATTTATTTGGTGATAAAATTGCAGAATTCAGACAGAACCCTGTGGTGAATTGGTGTGACTAAAAGTCTGCAGATCGACACACCAAAAAAAACACCTTAATAATAAAAACTAATATTGATCTGGCAGCACTGGTTTTGATGGATTAGGGCAGATATGAAGTATGATGTTTGGGATGATCATTAGCATTGCGATTATGGATGTAGTGGTGATTGTCGTTGTACTGTTGTGAACTACTATCCTATCTAGATGTACTGATATAGCTATTGACTAACTAATAGACTGACAACTGCTAGACTAATGACTATTACTGGCTATCTAGAATATTGTCTGGAACTGTTGTTCTATACTTGAGGCGAGTCTATAATTATTTCGTTGTGAACTTAATTTTGGTTATTGTACTGTATCTGTATATAGTGTGTGAACCATAGCCTTATCTACCAGTCACTACAAACCCAAAATAGCTTTGTAATATATCAGGCTGGTTTGGTTAGTAATACATTTGGTTAATGATACAAATGTATTACTAAACTATTATGGACTCTATCTCCAAACTGAGTTTGGATTCTGCAGTGTTACCTTTTCAGCAATGTGCATGACCCCTAATTAGCCAAAAGTTTGTCATGAGAAATTACTAACCAATCTTGAACCACCACCTAACCTAGGCATAAGATTCACTTTGATATTACATATGAGATGCGTGGAGTTTCTGACTCAAAAATCTAGTGGCCCTGAAACTACATATCAGTTTTAAAATATATTGCATATATACACAAAGATTTTTAACTATAGTCTGTAGATATGACATTAGTAATTTTTTATTTTTGCATGAATTTTTAACTCTAAATTAATTATTTTTTAGTTGGTGATTGTTTGAAATTTCTGAATATTATAATTTTAAAAACATGATCATCACACATTGAAGTTGTATGTAGATTGCAGTTTTCATAGCTACTTAAATCTTGCTATAAAATTAACTTCATCCATGAAGTTAAGGTGCTGATCACACTTTTTCCCAAATTTATCACCTCCTATGGTGTCTTCCCACAGAAATAATTAGGTAGTAAAATTTTTATATTAACTTTAATATTCACAGTGAATTATAACTAATTCACTTAATTACTGCTAGGCTGCAAGTCTCTCTTGTTTCCACTGAGATCTGAAACGGCATCTATAGATATTGAAAAATTTAAGTTAAACAGCACAGTGTGTGTAGACCAGGTTACAAAAAATCTTATCACAGCCTATGACAACCTTTTCAGCCTGAGACCTAGCTATTGTTTCTGTTAATTATAATAGCCAGAATATAATCTTGGCTTAATTTGCATAGATGATTACATTGCTATGGTTATACTTTGTTTTTAAAAGTCTTTGGTCACTTCTAAAGTGTAGCAAGTATGAAGATTTCAATCTGTTCTTTGAAATTAAGCTTCTTTTACTAGGTCTTAAATAAATTCAAAATGATTTTGAACATTTCCAGGTCTAGAATACCAAGAATATAGACTTCAAAATATAATTTAGGCTCTTATTTATGCTTTAAATTATGCTTCACTAAATTTCAGTATTTTAAATATTGAAGTCTTAAATTTTAAACTTTGGCCTACATAACCTATCTTGAAGTTTGTTAGTCTCTACATGTAGGCTATATAACCTAGTAAGTGATATACTGTATTACTTTATAGATTTTAATTATATTTTAACATTTTTATATTTTTTAGATCTGTATATTTTTCATGTGTATTTTGTATCTGTAGTCTGTTAATGTGTATTTTCATTGTCTGTGCTTCCCTTAAGTATCAATATAACTTTTAATTTACAGTAGTTAAAAAATTGTATGCCTGTGCAGTTCCTGAGCTCATGATGAGAAGTGTTCCTCTTTGAAATGTATGGAATAAAGATGTTGGCACCTGTGTTGATTCTATTGTTTCTTCTTGGATACCATTATTTTAGAAACAAACCATATATATATATATATATATATATATATATATATATATATATAACTCATTTATTCATATACTTCTGTGCATGTTATTTTGTTCTGGAATATACTGGTAGTACAGGGGGTCATCATTATCTGAGTATTCATTATCCAAATCCCTGCATTTATGCAGCCAAATAATTGTAGAACCATACGGATAAATTCCTCACACTTAAGAGGTTTCTGCAGATAATGTATGTGGGATGCGGAAGCACAATGGAAAACATTTTAAATTTCCCTCTGACTCACTGTCTTGCTCGCTTTCCCCTACCTCCAACACTCAGTAATTATGTTGCTGACCACATGACCTGAATTTTTGGACCTCAATTTTTGGTCAAAAATACATTTTTCAAGTGTATTTTGGTGTGCTTTGTTCAAATATGACCTTCATTTCTTGTGCAAATGAACAGAATTACGTGTTTGGGCCATGCAATGACAACTGTATTTCTGTTCATTTGCAAAAGAAATGAAAGTCATATTCGAACAAAGCACACTAAAATACACTTGAAAATATATTTTGACTACATTTTATATGTGTTTTTTAAAAAAAATCTATAGATGCACTATTGTTATGACCAAAATGTTTGATACACTGTAAGTCAGAGAACAACCTTCACAGTCAGACATCGTAGAAAACTGCCAGTAAGTCTAAAATTCTGCTGATTGGATGAGCAAATGACTTACTATGCTAGTGTAGCATGACATCATACCACCCCCAACTACAAATACAAGTGAATATTAAGAAAGTTACAGCTATTTAAAGTTTACCCAATATTTTCGTTAAAACTAAAGAAAATATCATGATTTAACCTAACCAATCATCAAGGGCATACAGTTGACCTAACTGGTCATATTATTTTCTACAGTAGTTTGCACAAAAAATAACTAACAGATTTGAAAAGAGCGGGTAATATTAACCCAGAAAAATGTATTTTTGACTAAAAGTTCAGGTTGTGTGACCAGAAACACATTAACCCAACACTCCACCACCACCACGCTCCACCCCCAACCCGAACTCCTTGCACTCACAGTCTCTCGCTAACCGTTGCCAGTGCTGAACCTGTCTGTCATTTTCTGGTGTTTTCATTCTGATTTTGTTGATTTTTTCCACTATTGTGGCAGCCATGACTTCAAAGTGTACTGCTAGTAGTAAAGCAGCTACTGGCCCTAAAAGAAAGCGTACCAGCTATGGGTTGGATGTGAAATTAGATGTCATTAAGCGCAAGAAAAATGGTGAATGAGTGATAGACATTGCGTGTGTTCTTAACATCCCCGAAACTACCATTCATACCATACTTAAGAATGCAGCAGATTTAGAAGCAAAAGCTATGACAATTAACATATTTTATAAGGTAAGGTACATAAAAGGGTTTAAAAAGTGTATTTTACAAATGTTTAACCATAATTTTGAGTGTCATTTATTGTGTTAAGGTCACAATTAAACCTTATTCTCATTATTTCTTATGGGTTTTAGGTCCCTGCTTTAAGTGGATTCACTTAAAGTGGTGATTTCTTGGTCCCCATTATTCTCGGATAATGAGGACCCCCTGTATAATATATGGCAAAACTTTAATATCTAGACAGTGTTCAGAGACAGCATTCATAACAGCTTCAGAATATGTTAAGTAGGGTTAGATTAGGTTAGGTTGATTAGGCTGGCTAGGTTAGGTTAATAATTAGGGCTCTACGGACTCCGAACACTGTCTGCATAATAAAGTTTTACCTAATATACTTAATAGGTCTAACTGAGTGTAGCCTATGCTTTCTTGTATTAAATACTAGCAGAGAACCTGTCCTTTGTGTGGGTGGCAAAACTATCCCAGCTGACAGGCAGCATGTTTTTGGTAGTTCCTGTGGAAGGCTATTATTAGCCTTCAGGTAATAAATGGTAAAAATTAATGTATTTTTTTATCCAATTTTTTTTAATGAAAATATCACAACTTCACCTAATTAATCATTAAGATTAAATTTAAAATTAATTTTCTTTTTTTACTGTACAGTCAAAAATAATACATTTTTTAATATTAAAATTAACCAACTAGTTAGGTCAACTGAATGCCCAGTTAGTTTAATTGAATGGCCCAGTTAGGTCAAGTGAATGTCTGATTGGACTAACTGAATGCCTAGTTAGGTTAATTGAATGCCCTTGACCCTTGATGATTGGTTAGGTTGTCATGATATTTTTGTTATTTTAACAAATATATCATGATTTAACCTAATCAATCATCAAGGGCATACAGTTGACCTAACCAGGCATTCAGTTAACCATTGAGGAGCTGTTTAGAACCATGTTTTAGGATGACACAGACAGACAGCATATATATATATATATATATATATATATATATATATATATCCCCGCAAGGGGGTTCTAAGCTCGTGCTCTTTGTGCTCGTTTGTACGTGCTTGTTCCTGGAGGTTTCACATGCGCCCTCCCGGCCTTAGCACCCAAGGATGATGGGGCTCGACCCTGCAGTCCTTGTCATCCTTGGTCTTTTTCCACTTCGACTGTCCCCTCCACCCTTTCTTTTTCCTCTGTCTTTCCTCTCACTTTTTCTTGTTTTTCCGCTGAGATATGCCCTTTAAATAGAGGCGAATCGGTTCTTCCCGAACTAAAAAAAAAAAAAAATATATATATACAGTGTGTCCGTAAAGTCATGGTGGGATTTTAAATAGCTATATTATTGCAACGAAACATGATAATGAGATGAAAAAAAGGCAAATTGAAGAACAACTCTAAAAGAATAACTTTATTTAACGTAGTTCGATATGGGCTCCTCTGGTAGCCCTGCAGACATCTAGGCGGTGATTCAATTCCAGCCACACACGCCCAAGAACATCAGGAGTGACGGATGCGATAGCTCCGTGATTCGCTCGTGCAAGTGATAAATATCCCTAATGGGTACACTACACGCTTTGCTTGACGTAACCCCACAAATAAAAGCCAAAGGTGTCAGGTCGGAGAGCGTGGAGGCCATGGCTTCCATCCTCCTCTTCCTATCCATCTCTGTGGAAATTTTTCATTAAGGAATTCTCGAACAACGTTGGCATAGTGCGGAGGAGCACCATCTTGCTGAAAGATGACATTATTGTCAATAAATTGGGGTACTGCAAAATGTTCCAACATAGCGAACATAGCGAGGTAGTTGTGTGACGTCACAGTGGGTTCCGTGAAGAAAAATGGGTCAATCACTCGATCTCGTGCTAGAGCACACCACACATTAACTTTTGGGCTATTACGCTCATGTTCAACATAGGCATGTGGACAGCCTAGACTAACTACGAGATAAAGGTTAAGCTTAGCCTAGACTAACTACAAGATACAACTTTGAGAGTTGTTCTTCAATTTGGCATTGTTTCATCTCATTATCATGTTTCGTTGCAATAATATAGCTATTTAAAATCCCACCATGACTTTACGGACACACATCACTGCCTAGATGTCTGCAGGGCTACCAGAGGAGCCCATATCGAACTACGTTAAATAAAGTTATTCTTTTAGAGTTGTTCTTCAATTTGCCTTTTTTTCATCTCGTTATCATGTTTCGTTGCAATAATATAGCTATTTAAAATCCCACCATGACTTTACGGACACACTGTATATATGGAGATTTTAAAAATTAAATTTTTTGTATAATTAAAAAAAATAATTTTGTTTGCTGAATTGTAAATGCATTGTATGAAAAGCACATGCTAGAGCTCTGCCCATTTTATGACATGTCTATGATGTCACTATCTTTGACCAATCTGGAATACAGAGACCTCCAGTAGCCTCAGATGACCTCGGAGGCTGATGCCACATAGCCTATGTTCTTCCTCAGCCTCAGTTACCCCTATCCTCCAAGTCTCATCCAAATCTGGCAAATGGTTTGGCTGGCCATAAATAACAAAGTTCGCAGTTCGACACAAATATTAGTAAGATAAAGTGTACTTAGCTTTTTAGACTGCCCAAATAGACCTAACCACAATAATCTCAAGGCGTTTTGTTGTTAATGAGAATGCAAATATAGAGGGTAGGCTATCCCTTGGCTCTAGTTTGGGTAAGGAATGTAGTCTAGGCCTTAAATAACAAATTTTATCAGCAGTATAAAGTCTGATATATCACTATCATCTTAGGTTGCAATTAGCATAGTGCAAGTAGAATAAGCATAATCAACAAGTTGCCTTCAGTTTCCTATTTTTATTTTTTGCCCTTTATTTACAGGACTTGAAGTCATTTCACAAGATTCTTTTGACTTAAAAGATTGGGTGAATAATGTATTCAGCCATTCAGAAGCAAAGGAATGCAAAGATGTAAGTATTTCCATCCATCATATATAGGGTTGATTGAACACATATATGGGGCCCATTGTTTTTATACTTAGTAATTATCATCTTGTGCATTGTTATGATAACCTGTAACATTCTTTATTATTCAAAGGTCAAACAATATACATCTTCATTGGTTATGAGGCTACAACTTGCTATTCAAGAAGTTAACAGCAGCATAGAAGAAGCTAGTTCTCAAGTAGGTGGAAACTAACACTTAAAACAAATAAGGTTTGGCATACAGCTATACCATAAACATTTTACAGCTTTCCCAGCTGAGACTTACGTCTCAGCTAGTGCTTCTTCTGCATGGTTTTTCTGACAGAATCCCTGTTCTTATTTCCATATATTTTACCAAATTAACACCAGGACTTTCCATCTCATTATTTTTCAACAGTTTTTTTCCTTTGTTTTTGATGTCTTCTTACATTTTTTAGGCTTGTTGTATTATGAATTTTTTTATACACTTCTGGTATTCCTAGGTATGAATAAAATAACAATTAGATGTAGTAAGTATATGGAAAAATCTAATATTACATATACTATTATTAAGTGATATATAGTTTGATAATTTGAGACTTTGGGTGATGTTTCAATTGTTACTATTTACTTATGGCACTAGCAATTACAGTTTTCTCAGAAAATAATAATACAAGTTACACAAGGCTTGGCATAATCACTATATCTGTTGGTTAGTAAACAATATTTGTATACTGACTGATATGAATTATTTTTTGGCTTGTATGTTTACAAACCATAAGGATTTTTTATGGGGAAATTTAATTTTGCAGATAGTTACTACTTTACCTCGTGTTTTAAGAGATGTAGAGGCTTTGTCACATGAGGCCAGTATTCTGAAGAGTCAAATGAATAATGTGAAGAAAGACATTGAAGAAGTAAGTTTACTTTTAACAAATTTTTCTCTCTAATTTTTAACTTTAAGTGGTTTCATTGGGCAGTTCTTTCGTTTAATGGCTTGTATGTTTCTAATGTCGACACTGGAAGCAGGTTACAAATTTTAAAATTATTTATTCCTGTTATTTATATTTGTAGACTATGAAGTAGTCCAATGAAATATTGGATTAACATTTCTATTATTGTTGAAAATTTCGCAATGCAGTTTGAGTGTCTTCTGTCGCAAGTTTAACTGTCGTGATATCACTATAAAGAAAATGAGAAATGAGGTTTTAGTTATATTTGTATGTTAAGAGTTTTTTAATTTACTGTAGCTTGCTTTATTCTTGTGGTGCATAAATATTCAAAAGTTATTCGATTTGCTGAACATGCATGTGACGAGATTGGAGGCAGCCACTAGATGGTGTACCGCATTCAGAAATTGTCATTCGATACTGATATTCAATTCGACAGAATTTGTACTCGATGAACTGATACTTTGGTTGCTTTTATGAAACTTTATTTTTCACTCCAGAAGACCGACATTATGCATTTGTTTTTTTCTTAAATTCTTCCATTCTTTTCTTCTCTTTCCCTCATAATAAATTCTCGCCTGACTCGCAGGTGGAGAAGAACACGGCAGCGAGCATGCAGACGTTGGTTCAGTTAGATACTGTGAAAGGTCGCCTTACTGCTTCTTCTCAAGCTCTGAAGGAGGCCGACAACTGGACGACTCTCTCTTCCGATATCGAAGAGGTATTTTACACAACAATAAGCAAAGCTTCCAGTTTAATAGTTCATGCTGGTAGTCGATAATAAGATAATGTACACCATTTTTTTAATCTAATCCAAAAGTCACTGAGTTATCAAAAATTATTTAATTTTACTGTATTGTATCCATTAACAGAAATAACTATTGGGTTTACAAAATGATAAATTGTTTGAACTGTATTTGATTCTGCACTTTATCTTAGGTTATGGATAGCTGCGATATAGAACAAATTTCGAGCAAATTGATCGCCCTTCAGAACTGCTTAAGCATTTTAGCTCATGTTCCCGACTACGAGGAAAGAGTTGCTCATTTAGAAGGTCTTAAAGTGAGGTTGGAGGCTCTTCTAAGTCCACATTTAGTCTCTGCTTTCGGAAAACACGATATCGGTTGGTTCATGTTTGCTTATGCCTTATTCAGTCCTGTGAAGATCTTTTTCAATGAGTCATTGAAGATTATGTAATTTTGTAACTTATCTGTCATTAATTGCATTTTTTTACCCACCGTTATTATATTTTGCCAATAACGTTGATTCATTAATCGGTTGATATGAATTTTCGGTAGTAGATTGAATTACAGTAGTTATCTTAAATGAAATCTTAAATTTTACAACTGAATTCTGTGTTAAAATAATGGAATTTAAATGTTATGAATGAAGGTAAGTCAGGCTTTTTATACAAATTACTTATTTCTTGTAAGTCATGGTGCCCAGAACGTAGATACAAAAATCATGTTTTTTTTTTAAATGATGTTGAAAAGATTTTATTAAAATATAAACCTAAAAGTGATCACACAATGCAAAAACCTCCTTTTGCCATATTTTAGTATCATATTAACTATTGCTGTTGAATATTAGGATAATTTATTGTGATTAATTTTTAATGTACGATGGTCGGTACAAAAGTAATGCCTCTTATTTTTCAGTTCGTAAATACAATAAGAGACATTACCGACCCTCGTACATTATCAAAACCTAAATTATTTTCGGTAATTTACCTAAATGCTTAATAAAATACTGCCCAGTAGCTCAGTGGTCACGGTGAGGCTCTGGGTCGCTCCCGCGAAGACCTATTTAACTAAACCTTTAGCAACCCAGCTGAAAAGTGAGAAAATTCAGTTAAATAACATGTGTTCGTCCCTGTAGTGATGAGATTTTCTTTCGCAGAGGATTCTACGAAATACGCCAAAATATTAAGTGCTCTTGGTCGCTCAAGGAATTTGGAAAGCTACTATCATAAATGCGAAATTCAACAGTTGTTGGTCACATGGAGGTCGGGCGTGGAGGGGCATTTAATGAGCGGATATCCTGTGTGGCTCTTCTCCTTCTACGAGCAGCTTTCTTCTCTCATCACGAAGCAGGTTAATAATCTTGTGTGATCCCGCAGTTAGGAAAGAGTATCGAACGGACTACAAGCGTCACCATTGTCATGTAGCTCTGCTTTGACTAGTATTCATGAAAAAAGTAATTTTGCTTGTAATAATTTTGGAGGTTCAATTCTTAAAAACATTCAACAGTATCTTAGTAATTCACTGAGTACATTATGTTTGAAATAATAATTGTTTTAAGTTATTAACCCCCTCTTGTTAAGTAGTATCTACTCCAATCCATTTAGGGGAATAGGAACATTAATAGTACTCTTCAGTCCCTTAGGGAAATAAATATATAAATGCCATTTGTGGATTTATTTTTAAAGCTATTGTAGTTATAGTTTGTTTAAAAGAAACCTTTTCTGTATGTAAACATTTTCACACGAAAATACATTTAACTGTTTACAACCAGTACTTTGTAGACTTTTGGTTCTACAAAACTACTGATTGATAAAATTAAAACTTTCATTATTTGGTCTGCATGTTTATATTTACTCAAGATTTTGGGATGTGGATTACCGATGGAGGTGTTGCTCCTATGACGGACAAGATACAGTATATTATCATTCCTAACATGATGCAACAAGACCTGACCTAGCTTCATCTCCTGAGTGATGCCTCGGAGCCGCCTCTGGATTTGCGTCGCTAGCCGCTAACTATCCGGTGATGGTGTGGGTTTTAGCTTCCCCTTACACCAGTTGCACCTTTTCCACTGTGGGAACTACCGCAGGTGTTATTTAGTCGATGTTTCGCTGGTGTCAAGTCTGATATTCCTATCATTGGACTTAGTCTTTTCTTGGAGCATGCTTCCCTCCATGTGGGGTCGGTTAAAATTTTTACAGACGGCTCCAAATCCGATATTTGCATAGGATTTGTGGCAGTCTTTCTTGGTTTTACCTACAGCGACAGCTTACTTGCTATAAAAACACTATATAGGGTTATGGTTAATTGCTATTAACTTGGCCATCCGATGAAAATTTCCAGCAGACCTTGATGCTCAGTTGATGGGAAAAACCTTGCGTCTTTTCGTTAAAAATGTTGTGTATTTGTGGATGTCTTCGAAAGACCTCGTTAATATTTGTTTTGTTAATGTTAAATTTATTTGCCTTCGGTATTTAGCGCTGCCTAATGGTAAAGAAGGAATTTACCATGCCTTATTATTTCTTTGGACCTCGCTTCTGATTGTAGGGTGCGCGGCCTCTCTTTCGATGTAGGCGATGGGGTTGCGAAAGGAGTTTGTTCAGTTTAGGCAATTCACTATGCTTAAATACCTGAAGGAATAGGCCTATCCTTTTGTGTTGTTAGTTTTATATTATTAGGTTTTCACTCAGAACTTGTAGGAAGATTAAGCACGTCTTCCTTACCTAAAGCATTGTTTGTAACTAGGCAGCTCTGGCTTGAAGCCTTTCTTAAAAATTCGTTTACTTTACAAAGTCCCCAGACGTCTAATTTTTGTGTTTTCATTATTTCTTCTCTCGAAGTAATTTTCATGAGTCAGCGATGGAAAATTTTGATAAGAAATAATACGTTTTCCTTGTTATGCAGGCCCAGTGCCTACATATTGAATTCTATGTATGGCAATTTTTTCCATTCCCAATAGGCTTTGTCGCCAATCCCGAGGCAATTTTGTGGTTATTTAATTCAATAAATTAATAATTTTTATTTAATTATGAAATAAAGGTACCACACACGATACCATATTGTAGGCATGTATAAGCCTGGGTTTGAATTAGGCTTTGTTGTGAACTGTAATGTAAAATGTATGACAGGCATGTATAGTTTTTCCATACTTGCGACCGCATTCATTTTTATAGCGGAACTTTTCGTTATTTTATTGTTGCTTTGTTTAATATGTACCCTTCTCGATTCTCTTCCCCTCTTGTATTTTTAGCGATTCCAACAGCACCCTCTAAGTTTTAAAGTGTCTTAATTTTGTCCATGTCGTCGTCGTATTTGAAAGTGGCTCGTTTTAATTGGTCATCGTTGGCGGTTAGTTGCCCTTACGGGAAGTGAGGATGCGGACCAGTCTGTAAGGTCCGCTGCTTCCCATTCCCACGCGGCTGTTGACCCACTTATAGGAGCTTTCTTCCGGGGATCCAGGCTGCGGTTCGTAGTCTGGTAGCATAGTTGAAATACCATTTTTGGCTCTAACAAGATGTGTCGGCTCGTTCGGTCTTGCCATGAAGGTACCCCCGTTTGTTTCGGCGGTGGGAAACTGTTGTTGTCAGCCTTTACTCAGACATATATGATAGAGAGGGGCCCTTCGACCCTACTGTGATTACTTTGTCCCCTTGACTATGCGACACTTCCTGGTTGAGGGTTCCAAGCTTTGGAACTTGAGGCTGTCATCTACAGATCTACAGAAGCTAAGGCTAACAAAGACCCTAAGATCCACTCTAAGGCTAGCCCGAGAGAAAGGAGAGAGTAGGGGGTTAAGAGAAGAGAGGAGAATAAGGGGTTAAGTAAGGAGCAACACCTATCATTCGTGGGTTAACATTCATTCAGAAAAAGAGGGAAAAAGTCTCACCATCATCATCCGCCGGCCACTGCCGACAAGTCAGAAAAATAGTCGGAGAATATAGGAGAGGGGTGAAAGATGAAAAGAAGTAAAATAAGAACGCTTACAAACCATGCAAACACAGTCTTAACTCACTGTCATACCATGCAAACTACAAACATGCAAGAAAAGAGTTAGAGACATGCAAAGTAAGGAGGATAAGAAAAAAAAAAAGTAGGTAAAGTTAAACAAAAAGTGGGTTAGTTTACGCTATGAGCTACATCTACATTCGTGTTAGTCTAATTTTTTTTTATTTTTTATTTTTTTTTTTTTATTGCTGGCATCACGCTGCATGTCACAAGCTGGCATTCATCGTCAACAGACTCATCCTCGAGCAGCACCACCAGAGCTCCTGTTGTTAACTTTCTTTTTTAATTTTAAACAACGTTAATATTTTTAAAATGTCTGTCAAGACGGTTCTTAAACACATTAACGCTGGTAGAATGAACGACTGACGCGGGAAGATTATTCCATTTATCAATTACTTTAAACGTAAAGAAGTTTTTAGCGATATTAGTAATGAAACGTCTGCCACGCAACTTGAATCCGTTATTGCGAGTATTACTATTATCGAAAGTGAACAATTTGTCAAAATTTACGTTATCGATGTTATTAACGATTTTGAAAACTTCAATAAGCTCCCCCCTTAATCTCCTAGTTTCGAGTGAATACAAGTCTAACACTTTAATCCTATCTTCATAAGGCTTATTGCGCAATGCCGGAATAAGTTTCGTGGCACGACGCTGAACCCTTTCTAACCTATCAATATCCTCACGCAAGTACGGGCACCAAAACTGAACGGCATATTCCAAATGAGGCCTGACTAGGGACTTGTAAAGGGGCAATATAATATCCTTCGATTTAAATTCGAAATTTCGGAACACCGAAAGGATGATGTGACCTTTCCTCTATTTTGGTGCTTGAGGTAAGGATGTGCTGCCCAGTAGTGAGATCTTTAGTTTCGTTGAGGAGGATGACCTTTTCCCATTTTTGTAATTCTTAACAATTTTTTTTCATTGCGTTCAAACCATTCATTCTTCATTCCTTCACTTGTCATCCATCTTATGGTTTTGTTATTTAAGTTTGTCTTCAGTAAATAATTTTTTATACGGCGTCAGTGATCTCGATGTTGTGACACCGGAGGGATTACCTCAATCAGTCAATCCTGACCTAGCTTAACCTTTCCTAACGTAACTTACACTACCTTAATTTAACTTACACAGTATGTCGTTAAAAATGTCTTTTGGTTTATATAGAATTACTCTTGTAATATTTGCTTTTTTTTTTTTTTTTTTTTAAATGAAGATATTGTTTTATCAGTAAATTAGTATTTAATCACAGTACTGTAAATATTGAGACTGTAATGTATAATTACGATTACCATTTACAGTAGTTTAACCTTTAAAGTGTAAACAATATTTCAAACTCTCGTGTTGGAAGTCACAATAGCATTAAAGTATTAACCCTTTAATGCCCCAGGGGATTCTTCAAAGACTAAATAAAATTATCTGGCGGTAACCAACACAAAATAAGTAGGGTGACCCCGAATTACTGGCATCTGAACGTTAGAGATGCTAATCTCGATTCACTGTAGTTTGTAGTTCTTCACAAGGCTGTGAATAAACTGTGTTGTAAATGTTCATCTCGGATGTCTACGTTGCTCTTTGCGCAGTTGTCGATGTTGGATCAGTTTGTTATAAACCTTTCCTGAAGAGAGGCTATTTTAGACAATAGGTAGAAAGGCTAGGTCCTAATGGGTGTAAGGTGACGAAAGGTCACTTCCTTTATTGAACTTTGAATTAAATTTATGAAATGTGAAAGTATTATGTTAATTTTTCCTTTTATTCGTTTCCCGCAGATTAAATGGTGCGAACAAGTGTTCAAAGATAGCGATCCAATTCTCCTCTTAGCGGAATTAACTTGTGGCGTATTAAATGCTCTGGATCCTTCCGTTAGCCAAGTTGTCTCTGTGGCAGTTAAGCAACAGGAGGAACCTCTTTCTTTTCTAGGCACCGTTAAAAAAGCAGGGGAAGATTTCCTTGAGGATTATGAAAAAGTGGTCACTTCTTCCCCAAGTAAGAAATTTAAAAAAAGTAACTTATTTGTAGTATCTGCTGCAACTTCGTAATATAGCTGGTATAGAATGAAAATAAAATACGAAAAGACGGAGGAAACTCTTTTCATAAACTAAATTATGTTAGCATTATCTCGGTTAAACTTAAAGAATGAATATTACAGTATTCTTTTACTCTAAGATGTTGAAATGCTCTCAATTATTTTTTCTAAAAAAAAAAAACATATATATATAATATATATATGGGATGAATTTCGCAATTAAACATGTGAAATGAATGAATGCTGCAAACCCACAAGGAAAAAGGAATGATTCCAAGGCCATTCATGTATTCAGAGCTACACCTCGTCAGGGAATGAAGATAGAAGGCACGATGCCCATCATGAATATTGGTACTAAATTATGTTAGCCTATTTCATTTTTAGATAACTGTCTTAAGAAAGCCAAGAATAGGTATTATAATAGTGTAATTGTAAAGGAATTTGAGCGTAAAAATATCCTTAGCCTACTTTACCATGTTAATTTTCAATACCTTCCGACTTTACTTAAAGCAATTGGCATTAATATAGTCTTTAAAGTATAATACTGTTAAATCACGCCTAATAAAGAATAGCTCTGATAATGTTGTTGGTTGTGTGTATTCGATCGGATGTACACAATGTAACTCCGTATATATAGGCCAAACGGGTAAAACGTTAGATATTAGGGTAAAACAGCATAAATATGCTTGTAGAATAGCTAATAATTCCAATGCTTTGTTTAACCATATGTATAGATGTAACCATAGCATCAAGTGGGATAGTTCTAAAGCGCTTGTTAAAAACAGAGATATAATAGAAAGAAATATTCTAGAATGTGCATTTATTCTTTTAAAAAAAATTTCAATAACAGTGCGGGAATGTATAAAATTGACAACATCCTGTTAAAATTCCTTTTGCCTCTCATTAACCCTTGTTAAGTATATGCTAATTGTTTTGGTTTCCGCTACGTTGTATATATTTATGGGCATCGTGCCTTCTATCTTCATTCCCTGACGAGGTGTAGCTCTGAATACACGAAAGGCCTTGGAATCGTTTTTCTTTTTCCTTGTGGGTTTGCAGCATGTGTATATATATATATGTTACAATCAATGTCTAAAATCAGGCAATTTGTAAATTTACTTAAATTTTAGGCAATGTATCAAATTGTGATGCACACGAAACCTAACCTAACCTTTCTCGTAATGTTGCATATGCATTCCTAATGGTATTTCCCAATATGATGACTAAAAATTCATTAGGTTAGGTTTTGTGTGTATCACAATTTGACACATTGCCTAAAATTTCAGTCAATTTACAAATTGCCTGATTTTAGACATTGGCTGATATATATATATATATATATATATATATATATATATATATATACAGGGTGGGCGGAAAGTAGCTCCCTATTTTGGATTGATAAAAAAATACGTATATTATCCATTTATTTCAGAAGAAATAATATGAAAAGGTAGGCATACATGGTAGGTTTTCTCTAAAATTCAATGTGGGCTCCAACTCTTTCCACCAGCTTCTGGAGCCGTCCAGGAATGGCGTCCACTGACTTTAGCAGGAACTCCGGCGGGATGGAGGACATGACTTCCCGAATTCGGTCCTCCAGTTCTTCCAATGTCCTCGGTTTGGTGCGGTAGACTTCTTCCTTTACCCACCCCCAAAGAAAGAAGTCGCACGGTGTCAAGTCGGGGCTCCTGGCTGGCCATTGATGTGGACCACGACGACCCATCCAACGCCCAGGGAAGTGGCATCCAGCCACTCACGGACAACAAGAGCGAAGTGCGGAGGGGCGCCATCTTGCATAAATATCAGATCGTCGATGTTCTCCCATGTGCTGACAACCGGCCAGGCCTCGTTTCGCAACATAGCAAGGTACCGCTCAGCATTCATGGTGTTGCGCAGAAGGAACGGGCCCACAACCTGATCTGAGGTCATACCACACCACACCGTTACACTGAACCGATTCTGCCGTTTTTCAGCGGTAACCGTGCGACTTCTTTCTTTGGGGGTGGGTAAAGGAAGAAGTCTACCGCACCAAACCGAGGACATTGGAAGAACTGGAGGACCGAATTCGGGAAGTCATGTCCTCCATCCCGCCGGAGTTCCTGCTAAAGTCAGTGGACGCCATTCCTGGGCGGCTCCAGAAGCTGGTGGAAAGAGTTGGAGCCCACATTGAATTTTAGAGAAAACCTACCATGGATGCCTACCTTTTCATATTATTTCTTCTGAAATAAATGGATAATATACGTATTTTTTATCAATCCAAAATAGGGAGCTACTTTCCGCCCACCCTGTATATATATATATATATATATATATATATATATATATATATATATATATATATATATATATATATATATATATATAAAATAGCCTTTATTGGTAAAAATAAATATTACAATTTATAAATTTAAAAAGTTTACCTAGAAACCTAATATTTCTGAAAAGCATAAAAAAATTTCTAATTGGTCATATTCTGTTTTCTTTTGGATATTTTATTCTTTTTGGTGACTATAATAAAATTTCAAAAACAAAATCCAGTCATTATTAATTTTTTGATGCTGTTTAGGATTTTTATATTTCAAAGCGAACTTTTTTCTGAAGCCATATATGTACTTTTTTCATATTTTGTTGTTTCATAAGTTTTCTTGTTTGTTTCCAGATATTTTATATTCACATGATTTACGTATACAGTATACTCTATTGTAAGTCGCCCACAGGACAAATTGTCAGACAATAAGTTAAATAAGAGATTATTTTATGTAATAATTTATATGGTGTCTAAATTTTCATGTGATGTAAATGAGGTTTGAAATCCCTACTTCGTGTTAAGTAAACCTCTTGACACCTAAACTTTTGATCTCACTCCCTCAGACTTTCATTTGGAAGTTGAGAGTTGCGAATCTTTGATTGCGAGTTTTTATTTTTAGAAGGAACAATTACCGCTATAATCTCGTCTCTTTTTATTCAGAAATTGAGTTACAACGAGTGAATAGAAGCGTTGTGGAAGCCATTTATATCCCTTTAAAAACGCAAATGGAGCAATACCAGGACTACGAAGAGTCCCTCCTCTTATCACACCTCATCTCTGCGGGTAAAAATCAATTTGCGCCCTTTGTTTCGGAATTCCAGTTTGTAACTAGTTAAATGTTATGAATCGGTACTTGTTGTATTATTTTATCTCTTAGATTTCGAGCATAACGGTACTGATTTTCTTTTATTCCCTCAATGCATTCCATCTATTGTAGATGTCGTTCAAGAGGATATCTCCGAAAGTCTTCGGCTGTTGAAAAACTATTGCGGTAAGCTCGTACCGCAGGCAGAGTTGGCGGCGGGAAGATGTCTGCAAGTGAGTTTCTCTCTTCATTCAAATAGTTTCACATTCAAAATTAGTTGGCGAAAATTACTCGCATAATTGTTTGATGAAATAGATAAAAACTGAATTATGAGTAGGTACAGTTTCAATTGCAATGAATCGTGAGGCAAATAATGGCTCTTGGAATATTGGTCTCATTTTAGACCTACGAAATAGAAAGCTATTTTAACATTTTTTTTTTCCAGAAAAAAAATACACTATTCATTGGTTTCCGTTTCCTCGCGCGATTAAATTTATCGTATTAAGAGTAGTGACGCAGATTATCAGATTTTAAAGGCATTTAAAATTAGTCTTTACACAAGGAATGCTACAGAGTCAATTAGCAACGAATAGACTTTCATAAACTTTGAGTTGAATATACTATGAATCCGGTTTGATTCCCTTTCGTAACTCCCATACAAAAAATTAAAATAGTAGTGTTTCTGTGTTCAGCAAATACTTTTTAACTCTCTGATGCAGGATTTAAATCTTTGACGACTTAAAAAGTGTCTTAAGGTTATAGCTTCATTCTCTTACCAAAACTGCGTTATATGAGAAACCACAGTCTCCATTTCAGATTGGGTCAAAACAAAAAATGTACGTTTGTTTACATCATTTACTATATAAAGTGCGTAATGATGCCTGTAATTTAACACTATGTAGAAGAGGATTAGTTTATAATGTCTAAAATATTTATCAGAATCAATAGTTCTTTGGGATCATCAGGAAGGCCCAAATTCTCATGTTCCAGAACTCATTAAAATGGTTTCACATTAAATTGATTAATATTTTAGCTCACGTCTGGTTACGCATTTCCTTCGTTGATCAAAGCCCTGAACACCTATTTGGAGAATTTTATGGAAAGGCTGTCGCAGGTTGCTAGACACGTGGAGCAGCAAACCACTTCAATTCAGGACGACTGGACGGTATTTAATACGTGCCTTTCTCTCGTGCAGACTTCAGGTAATCTATCGTTTTTTAGTAACTATTTTTTTTACTCTGAAAAAGCCCATATTTTATGGATAGTGCTTTGTTCTAGATATTGGATATAATTTAAATTAAGACAGAAGATTTTTAATTGGGTTTTGTTTTATTTGGTTTTAGTAATCTTGCCAGATAAAGAAAAGGGAACTGATCTCATTCATTTACGAATATGATACAGTTCTGAACTCAGTGTGTGTCTAAAACGAAAATTTTTTCTAGGCGAATTCTTAATAGCGGTCGATTCTATGGAGCATTCTTTGAGCACGATTCTTTGTAATGTCGCCTCAAAAACGAAGTGGGACGAGTCTTTTGGGACGTTCACTCTGCGTCCGAGTATCATCCTAACGGAGATCCAGATTACAGCTTTCAAAATGATAATCGAAAGCGTTGTCGGTAAGTGTTACTCGGCCATTCTACATTGTATGCCGCTAGGTTTCGTTAACCGATTACTTTGGACAATTTTTTGGACAATCGCGTTTCGTAGCTTTTGGGTGCATTATTATTATTATTATTATTATTATTATTAACATAAGATGGCAATAACAATCTTAAATAAAGAAAGAAAGACAAAGGAAATACGTTTTTCCTTCTGTGACAGAACTCGCGTAGGATTTAAAAGAAGAATGGCATTTTGAGATCGTTGAGGAGAATTCACTTTCTCTACGGTGGAAACTTTGAGTTGGTGTATTATCATATGGGCTTATAATAATTAAATATCGTGCGACAAATTTAGTTCCTGTATGATAAGCATCAGCTCGGATTTAACGAATTTTTGTTGTTGTTTTTCCTCCCTATATTTCCTTTATTTCAAAGTTGGTTGTTTTGGGTACCCTTCATGATGGAAGTTGTTTGCTGCATAATAGGCTGTGAAGAAACGTCAGAATGAGTACTGTACAGTGCTTACAAGAAGTCTGACGCTTCTGTCTCGTCCCAAGCTAGTCTGTTAGGTATAAAATGGGCGGTCCTTATGGCAGCGGAGGTTTGTTCGGATTGGTGCACATAACTGCACTGTTTAAAATGATTAAGAAGCAGAATGGAGGAAGTTTCGGGATGTTGGGATGGTTATGGAGCAATCCTAGTCATCATAATATTAGCTGGGCATTACATTATACCGTCTCCATATATACTGTAGACTATAGAGAACGAGATGCCAGAGATGGCATGATATCGAAGTTATTTTGACGCAGGTCTAAATTATTTGCTCAAATGCAATTATTGATATTAAGTAATTGTTGGGAATTGTTGTCAATATTGTTGTTTGTGATATATATCCTACGTGAAGAATCTAATGACCAAATTCCTGAGTGAACCTCTCACGCACTCGCATTTCGAGGAAGTCACGGTCGTCTCACTAATAGATAGTTTATCCATTGTTTTAAGTGGTAACCTATTAAACGAACTATGTTAAACCTATTCCATCTTATGAAAGTCATTAGTCTAAAGCAAGACTGGTGGGCCGTGAATCAGAGAAATTTGCATTTGATTTGTTCATCGTAATTATTACGTAATATAGTATACTGTATATAGTAGTATATAAGAGTTTATTGGTAGCATATCATATGACAATTCCCATAAACATGTGATGACCTCGATGTTGCCAGTTTTTATTTTTTTCCTGAAACTATTAACTTCTCATAGTTTGTTTCAACAATGCATATATTATCATCTCCATGAGCGTAGACATAGCAAGAAAAGATTCTAACTAAGGATAAGTAAAGTTCTTTCATGGTCACAATATATACTTTTATAGATGTCAAACATAAAAATATAATAAAATTCTATATTAACATAAATATATATTCGATACACATTTACGTCATGGCTTTAACATCAGTATTTCGTATAGCTTCCTCCAGCATCAATAATTTCTTGCAATCGTTGCGGCATAGAAGAGGCCAGATTGTAGGGAATGTTTGGTGTTCGGCGTAAGCTCTCCCAACTATTCCTCGCGTGAGCTAAAAGTGCTTCAAATGTTCTTTCATTGCGTTGCTCCCATTCGCTAATCATTATACCACGCTCCAACAACGTTACTCCTATGAATGGGACTGTTATTTTCCATTAAGTAAAATGGTTCCGGTGCTGGAACCAGATACGCACGAACACTGGGTAGCAGCACATCTTCCAGTATCTGGCAATATTGCTGTCCAGTAAAGCGTCCATCTACTTGAGTCAATTCTCCGACACCATAGCCAGACATCCAGCCCCACACACCGAGATTAATGTGACCACTACGTTTGCTCTGGAAAACATTTCCTTCTTCATAGCGTTTTCCGCGCTGCCTCCAACCATGTAGGGAACCATGACTATCTGTTGAAAATGTTTTTTCGTCACAGTACACAGCTTTTCTCCAGAATTCTTCCTCCTGCGGCAAGTATTGCAAGGCAAATCCCATCCGCGCCTCTTTATGCTCAATCGTCAATGCAGGTTTTTTAGCTGGACGGCGAGAAAAATACCCTGCCTCGTGAAGTCTGTTGTTCACTGTATTTGCGCTACAACGAAGGTTCAGGTGTCTGTAAATATGCGTCGCTGGAACAAACGGATGCTCTCTGGCATGATTAACAATCGCAGCATCTTCCTCTTGAGATGTTGAACGCGGAGGACCAGACCTCGGCAAAGTAGCGATTGAGTTTTCTGCTTCATACCGATGAATCCACCGTTCCACAGTGCTTCGATGAACGTCTAGTCGTCTTGATAGTTCTCTTATTGGCACACCATATTCATGCAATGTCACCATTGCTCCCCGCATTGCCTGGGTCGTCTCGTGGTGCACAGACGGCCTTTCCATCTTTGTGTAAATGGCTTATGTGAAGCGTGCTGGGACGATAAAGGAAATGAGGATACCATGCATCCCTTCTGAAATTGATTTCGGTTATGAAGGGTACCAACCCTTCGAATGGTAATAATAATCAGCCAATTTCCTATTTTGTTGAACATATGCATAAAAAATTCGTCTTAAAAGCCAAGGATCCAAAGATTGTCAGCAATAGTTTATATCTCAACTGAATATATTCAGCCATCAACAGTATAGAGTAAATAACCTTATTATGACTTAGGTAGTCGTGGTAATTCTGAGTGGCGGCCTCTAGCCACATACGTTAAACCTATCAGTGCGTCTTAGACCAGACTCTTCTGTTTCTGTCAATTCATTGTTAGTTTAAGGTATTTTGCTCTTTGTCTTTCTAGGTCTAGGGCATTAAAATAAATATTTGAGTTTGTGTTTAGCATTTCCTCCTCCCTTCGTAATTCCCCACCCAAACTCGTTTCCTTCGACATAGCAACGCTTTCCTCCATCCTCATTCCACTTCCTTCATTAAACCTATTATCGCTTTTACTGTCCCTTCCTTCCATCCTTCAATGCCAGCGTTCTTAAACCTAGCACATAAATTATATAATATGGAATCTAACACCTTAGATCTCTACGCATTCATGTTACTTGAAGACGCCTGTGTCTTAGGGGAAACTAAGTGTTGAGAGTGGGCTTGAGGGGTAGTCTATAGATTATTACAGATGACCTTGAACGCTCCAACTATTTAAAAATGATTATTTCTTACGCACATTAGATGGCATAATACACACATGAATTTAAGTATCTCTTATACTATAGGAATGGAATTGAATTCTACCAGAGTTAAAAAGTCGCAAAATATGATAGATTAGTTTGTATTAAGAGGTCACTAAGAGAAAAGGATTTGGAGTAGAGCGGAAGGCAGAGAGTATATTTTCTCGAGTTTCGGTTATTATTAACGTTATATGGATACATTGCCATGCGGTGTGATCAGAGAGAGAGAGAGAGAGAGAGAGAGAGAGAGAGAGAGAGAGAGAGAGAGAGAGAGAGAGAGAGAGAGAGACAGACAGACAGAGACACAGAGAGACAGAGACAGACACAGAGAGACAGACACAGAGACAGACACACAGAGAGACAGACACACAGAGAGACAGACAGACAGAGAGACAAAGACACAGAGACAGAGACACACAGAGACACAGAAAGACAGAGACAAGGAGTTACAAGGAGTTACAAGGACAAGAGGAAGCCTCAAAGACCTTTTGGTCCACTCTGGGAGGTTCCTGTTATTAAAAGTTTATTTTTCTTTCAACTATCCTAGCAGTAGTAGAAAACTGGATAGAAAAGTAGAAGGCTCTCTCCCCACCCTCCGCTCCCTCCCTGCCAGAGGTAGGTACGGAAAAAGGTTGAAGAAAATACCTTGACCCTGGAAAAGTAGCCAAGGAAATTTTACAGGAAAGTGGAGAATATATAAATAGCTCTATATTTAGCTTGCTCACAGAGACACCGTGCAAGCGAACTCATGCAGAGTTTTCTTATGTTTTAATCTTAAACTATGAGAGTATTCAGTACTTTGTCTAGCCTATTTTTAAACACATTTACACTTTGACTAGAAACAACCTCTGAGGGAAGTTGGTTCCAGATATTAACTATTTTATAGGAAAAGAAATTTCCGCAGACAGAGGTCCTAAATGTCTTTAATTCCAGTTTAAACCCATTATTTCTTGTCGGATTGGCATTAAGTGAGAATAAGTTTGTGTAATCTACCCTGTCTATTCCTTTGAGCATCTTGAAGACTTGAATAAGCTGACCCCGCAACCTCCGCGTCTCTAAGCTAAACAGATTTAGGCGCTCCAATCTCCGTTGGTAGCTTTGCATTCTCATTGAAGGGATCAATTTTGTAGCCCTTGCTTGTACTCTTTCTAACCTTTCTATATCCTTCCTGAGGGATGGAGACCAAAACTGCGCACAGTATTCCAGTTGCGGTCTGACTAGAGAATTATAAAAAGACATTACAGTCTCCTTGTTCCGAAACTGGAACTGTCTTTTAATATAACCTAATAATTTTAAGGCCCTCTTTTCGACTTCTGCACAGTGCTTCGACGGTTTCAGATCGTTGCTGATATAGACTCCCAAGTCTTTCTCTAGATCGGTCTCAGTCAAGTTCCTTCCCAAGAGAGAGTAATCGGTCTTTGGGTTTTTATAACCTATGTGCATTACCTTACATTTGTCCAAGTTGAATGGCATCTGCCAAGTAGCAGACCATTCGCCCAACCTGTCAAGATCGTTCTGAAGCATTCTTACGCCCTCCTCAGTACCTACACTACTTCCTAATTCGTATCGTCTGCAAATTTGGAGATTGCACTTAGAAGCCCGACGTCTATATCGTTAATATAGATGATAAAAAGTAAAGGACCCAGCACGGAACCCTGTGGGACACCACTGGTGACGGGCGCCCACTCCGAAGCCACTCCATTTATTACCACTCTCTGCTTTCTATCTTTTAACCAATCCTCAATCCAGTTGGAAACGAGCCCGGTGATTCCTAGTCCTTTGACTTTAGCTACCAATCTAGCGTGAGGGACTTTGTCAAAGGCTTTTTGAAAGTCGAGATACACTATATCTATTGCCCTACTTGCATCGTACAGTGTATGCATATTATGGAAAAACTCTAACAGGTTTCAGACAGGATCTATGTCGCCTAAATCCATGTTGAGAATAAAAAATTAGATTGTTAGATTCAAGGTGATACACAATACGTTTTGTAATGATGGATTCCAACAGTTTGCCGACAACTGATGTTAAACTGATTGGGCGATAATTACAAGTTTTTCCTATCACCCTTTTTAAAGATAGGTGTTACATTTGCTAACTTCCAGTCGGTTGGAACTTTCCCTAACTCGATTGATTGTTTGATAATATGGTTACTAAGTCGTCAACAACATTGTGGCTAACCTCTTTTAATACCCTTGGAAGAAATAAGTCGGGACCAGGTGATTTGTATTTATTCATCTTATCAATTAATTGCTGTACCTCATTTCTCGTAAAAACTTATGGTCTCTACGGGATTGTCACCATCATATGTAATCCGAGGACTTGGCACTTCTATTGTGTCTTCCTCCGTGAAGACTGTAACGAAGAACTCGTTAAACGTATTAGCTATATCTTTATCACCGAATTTCAGTACGCCATTTCTATCTTTAAGGGGCCTACAGAATTTTTAATTGGCTTTCTGCTATTAACATGGGCAAAAAATTCTTTAGGGTTAACTTTACAGAGTGAGGCAACTCTAGCTTCTTCATCACGTTTGGCTGATCTAATTAAGGACTTAACCCTCCTACGTAAGTTTATATAGTTTCTGAATTAGTGTGGTTTGAAATGCGACTTAAGTAGTTTGTAGGCTCTATTTCTTCCGTAATAGCCCTCCTAATTCGTTGTTAAACCATTTCCGTGACTTTGTTGACAAGGAAACCATTTTAGTGGGTATAAAAGTGTTCTGTAATATACTAAATTGATCCTATATGAGCTCCAGGTGACATTAACATCCTCACTTATTAGAACTTCAAGCGTGTCTAAACTACTTCGGAAGCTTTCAAAATTTGCTCTCGAGAAATCCAGTCTTTCACGAGTTTTTTCGCGTGTATTAACTGGAACCCTGAGGTCAAACCTAATCAATTATGATCGCTGTTACTTAAATTTTCACCAATAGTCAGGTTAGAGACTAGGTCATCTTCGTTCGTGAATATGAGGTCTAGTTTATTATTACCCCTAGTAGGCCCGTCAACCCATTGACTTAATAAGTTATCATCGGCAAATTCCAACAGTCTTGAGCCCTCAGCATCAGCTGTTTTGTTTTCCCAATTTATATTACCACAATTAAAATCACCAAAAATCACACTGATCTTATTATTCACTATTCTGCTTAATTTGTTATACAAGTTTATATCCTTATGCACGGGGTAGTGAGGTGGTCTATATACTAGAAGTAGCTGCACTACTTTATTATTTAGGTTTAGATCAATTCCCAACATTTCATGAGCAGATACGATATTACTGTTTACTGGGTGCAGGGAGTCCCGAGCATACAAAAGTACACCGCCGCCTCCCTTCCGTTCCTATCTTTGTGAAACATTTTGTAACCTACCATTTCAAATTCTCCTGCAAAATCCCTTGATTCAGAATGAATCCAGGATTCCGTTATTCCGATGATATCAAAGTTCTCAGTTTTGACAAGCGCTATAAATTCCATTAGTTTGTTTCTAATTGACCTAGCATTGAAGAGCACAGTTTTTGAGTGATTTTAAGTTGTGGTTTTTTCCTAACTGGCCTGACACACAAGAGACAGAGAGACAGACACACAGAGAGACAGAGACAGAGAGACAGAGACAGAGACACACAGAGAGACAGAGAGCTTTTAATGGTTTGTGGGTAAGGGCTTCACGTATGTTATTTTAGTCCAGGGTAGTTTATGTGGAGGTGTTAACGTAACTTGCACGTGGGACTGTTAATTGTAAGACAACTACCATAGCTGGGACTGAGACACGTTATCCCCTGCATACTCTATATATATCTATATACAGTATGTCTCTATATATAAATAGATAGAGTGATCAACACAATGATAATGTAGACGTCATTGATGGGGTTAGAGCAATTATGTGCACCAATCCGAACACACCTCCGCTGCCATAAGGACCGCCCATTTTATACCTAACAGACTAGCTTGGGACGAGACAGAGGCGCGATACTTCTTGTAAGCACTGTACATGAAGATTAGCCATTGTTTGTATACACTACTAAAGTGACATTGAAGTTTTCCAGCATTTAATTATTTCCTTAGAGAACGACCAACACCTCTTGGAACGGAGTCTTTCTCAGGCTCAGTCACAATGTGAAAAGAGCGTCGATGTGGCACTCAACACAATTATGGCGCCCATTTCTTCTCAGCTGGCACCAGTAGCAAACCTTCCCTCTTGGAATAGTCACAGTGGAACGTCCACCCTTTCTGCTTCCTTTTCCCCTCAGGAGTACGTTACGCAGGTAATTAAATTATAGATTAACGTTCCAAGCTTAAAAATTTTTAAAACACACGATTGAGTTTGGATGGTACTTCATACCCTGATGCAATTATCTGACTGAATTCTCTAGAACCAATAAACTGAGTGGTCGAATGTCGCAAACAATCGTTTTTTAAGGTTAGCTTAAGTTTACAGACGTTAGGTTAGATTGTGACTTTGTCGCTTAACTTGTCGGTTCTGGAGAATTTGATGAGATAGTTATAGCTGCCGCCTCCTGTCTTCTTCCAACCAATGATTCTTGACACGTAACTGCACGGTGTTTCTGGTCTCAAATTTGAGCGTTTCGTTCACCCCCATAAAGAGTGGGAACGGGGTTTTGAAAGACGTAAATGTGATCCAGATAAAAAAAAACGCTAAAATTATTACAACTGTTAGGATAAGACAACAGGAGGCAACAGTTGGAGATTTTTTCCTTATAGTTAACGCTTGCTTTGTAATGTTTGTGATAATACTCTTTCAGAATCTACAGATTCCTTAACTGTTTCAAAAACACTAAAATAGATTGATTTTATACTAAAAGATGTACTCAGGACGTTGCTTACGGCGCGAGGACGAACTCTCTTTTGCACTGCATGTTTTACTTCCTTAACCGTTGTTGTTTATTACTGTAATTTAATTCGGCACACTCTTCTCACAGTAAACATAATTGTGTACTGTAAAAAAAACACACATAATATATACAGGGTGTCCCATAAGTCCGGCATCATAGGAAAAATAATAATAAAAGGCAAAACAAAAGCTTTTATTTACAGAACGTGCTCAATATGTCCACCATTGTTTTCAATACACAAATTCAGACGTGATACCCAGTCAGCAAGCACACGGTGAATGATGTCGGGAGTAATGGCGTTACATGCCCCAATAATGCGCTGCCGCAAATGTTCAACACTCCTAATTTTCTCTGCGTATACCGGCGCTTTCAAGTGGCCCCAGAGATAAAAATCTAGTGGCGTGAGATCCGGGCTTCTAGCTGGCCATTCCACAGGCCCTCGACGTCCTATCCAATGACCAGGGAATTGTTGGTACAGGTATTCCTTTACTTGGGTGCTGTAATGTGCAGGAGCGCCGTCTTGCTGGAACCATGTTGGGAAATTTCCTTCTTCGTTCAAGACACTGGGAAATGCTTCTTCCTTGAGCATACATAGGTAGGTGCCTCCAGTGACATGTTCATCGAAAAAGAGGGGGCCTATGATGCGATCCTTCCAAATGCCACACCATACCATCACCCGAGATGCACCTTGTTCCTTTGAAGAGGTATAACAGTGAGGGTTGTTTTGAGACCAGTAGCGGGTGTTCTGTCGATTTACCTCACCATTTCCATAAAAAACAGCCTCGTCACTGAACAGAATGGTGGACGGGAAATTGGCATCCCGAGCATATTGTTCCGGAGCTCATTCACAAAATTCCATCCGCCGGTCGGGATCATCATCTTCGCTTAATTTCTATAGGATCTGAAGTTTATATGGATGCTACTTTTCGACACTCCTGTCTCGGTGGACAATCGCCGAAGAGACTTATTGGGACTCTTGTTAAAATGAGCCAGGATAGCAGTCGCTGTATCATCGTCAGTGGACCTCCTTGAAGGTCCACTGCGTGGCTTATCTTCTATGGATCCTGTTTCCTTAAACTTTGCAACAAGTCTGCTAACACAACTGTGTTATTGGCTCGCGGTCTGGATGCTGTCTGTTAAATTCAGCAGCGGCCCCTCTCTGACTCCGATTTCCTATGAGTAGAATTATCTGGATTTGTTCTTCCTTGCTCACAGACATTATGGCCTGTAGAAAGAGAAAAATATGAATTATGGTTTGTAGAAATAGAAAAATATGAATTATGGTTTGTAGAAATAGAAAAATATGAATTTCTCCTATGATGCCGGACTTATGGGACACCCTGTGTATATATATATATATATATATATATATATATATATTATATATATATATATATATATATATTATATATATATAGGGTGAACCAAATGTAGGTGGACAGTAAATGATAACGTTTATTTTGAGAATACATATTTAATTTTTTTGTATACTATAATACAAAATAAAATTTAAATAAATTTAGTTATATATTTAATATAATAGAACATAAACACCATAGTTATAATGAACACCATAGTTATAATATAATATAACCAAACCGTATTCAACCTACTGTCCACCTACTTTTGGTTCACCGTGTATATATATATATATATATATATATATATAACCTTTGGTTAGCTTCCGTCCGAATTGTTCATTCTGACGAAGGTCAAGCTTTTCACTCCACCTTAGACCTACAGTTTAACGTGGAATCTACGCCCCACCAGTAGCCTAGCGTCTAGGCCACCCAGGGTACCCATTTATCTACCAACCACTTTCTTTATTGTGTGGAAAGATGAACAGCTGGGTTTTGCTGCGCGCCGGCTGCAGTCACCGGGTCTCGAACCCGGGCCGATGGATTCGTAGTCAGCGACGCTAACCACTACACTAAATTTATTATTTAGGCTGCTGTGTTAACAAGAGGTACGAATTGTTTCGCAATTTTAAAATAGCATCTTGAAAATTTTCCGTCTTCGATCTCTGTTCCATAGATCGGTCAGTACCTGATGACTCTGCCTCAACACTTGGAGCCTCTCCTTGTCAATCACAGTCCCTCGTTGAACAGAGCTTTGCAAGAGAATGATTTGCGATCAGGGTAAGCATCAGAGTAGATTAGAAGGATCAAGTCTTTGACAGAAGAGTGGAAACTCTCATTCCTGTAGCAAAACTCTGATGAACTTAATAATTTAATGACTTTTTATATTTTCCATCTCTAACATCTAATATTAGATAATAATATTGGATACTATTTTTACATTTAGTTAGTAGCTGTAACACACTGCGTTTCAGTTGCATAATTCTTACAAGCTCTCTATTACAATAAAACCCTTATTACACCAGATGGAATAATTTTCATCATAACAGACTTACCAACAGTTATTCTAGTATATATCATTATAATTAACTCGCACGAAAATTGTCAGTGAGGTATGTATTCGTAATACGTGAATATTTTTAATAAGTTTTCTCAGTGTGATAGAATATTGATAAAGATAAAATAGTTTTGTGAAGTGTGTATCCCCTACATACGACTTTCAAAACATAAATACATTTAATAAATTTATAAATATTATACATTGTTTTATTAATATAATTTATTTTGAGGGTAAAAAAGTAATAAAAAGTATGTTGTAAATTGGTGGTCCTGGTTGCGTACGAGTCTATTAAAAATAAAACTTCCACTACAATTTAGGACTTGTTTCAGCAATAACTAATAAAACGAAGTTTCTCCTTTCAGTTTTGATAATTCCATATTGCTTTTAAGGTCTGAGAATCGCGTAGTTAGTGAGAGTGAAATAAGCGCCGCTGACTTCCTAATCAGCAGTGTGAGTCAGTCCACGTGTCGCCTCTACAGTGACGTCATTCTTAGGATTCCAGAAATAGCGCCAAATATGATCACTCAACTTACCACTGATATAGGTATGAAAATGAGAAGAAACCAGTTGTTACTTGGAAATTAGTCTCTAATTTCTTATCCTGTTAACTGTATTGAAGTATTTCTCTTCCTCAAAATTAAAACCTAATTATCGTGTTTCTTTACAGACTATATGTGTAATATTTTTGAGGACTTGGGGGTCAGCTCTTGCGACCCTCTAGACAAACTAAACATCCTTCTGAAGGCTCCCGCGGAAGAGTATTGGAGCGTCGTTCCGGGCAACAATCCGAGACTGGTTGCCGCTGTTCGCCAAATGAGACACATTCCCGCCAAGTCTTAATCGATTAACTGATAATCTATTTTAAATAATCGTCCTTACTCGTGATTACTATAATTATTTTTACAATTCAGTCGGTTACAGAAAACAGCCCCTTGAGGCTTCAACCTAATTCATAAAAATAAATAAAATATAGATCTCAACATACCTTTAGTGTCGAGAAACGGCTTTGGCTTGTTACTTGGTACGGTTGGTTATAAAACTTCTCTCTCTGCCTTTAATTCTTCCTATGAAAGGACCCTCAGAAAGACAGTAGACGCAAACTGGATTAAAAACTGATGGACTAACTTCGAGTAGATCGTAGTCCTTGTTTGCTTGTAACTCTGAAGCCAAATGGTTTCTTGTTTGGTTACTTTCCTGACATGGCAATTGCAAATGAGTTCGAAAGACCGAATCTACCTTAATGGGTGGATGCATTTCCACAAATTATTGTGATTGGTTATCGCGCGAATTGCTTTTCACAAAATCAAATTCACTTTAGTTGGACGAACGGAGAAAGTTTGCAGTTATAAAGTGAGGAAGAAGTGTCAGTAATTTGGTGCAATTTAAGACTCTCTTCTGCCACACAAATGCCAAACACTTAACATTCAGTTTGAGTTTGGTTAATGTAGCATGAATGAGTTAGTTCCATTGGAAACTGAAACGAGTTCTGCAGACAAGGCATTCCAAATAAGTTTATTTAATATGAACTAATGAGTTTTAATAAACGTTGCTTTAAGTATTACTTATATTTATTACCCCTTTACCTTTCAAGGTATTAAAGTTTTTAATTTAATATAATTTCTGTGAGCATTTAGACCCGCAATTTTTTCTTTAAACCTCAACATTTAAAGGTATTTTCTCCATCCAGACACTTTATAACTATTCAGTAATGTTCAAAACGGGTCTTTAGCTTCTGTTTGGCAGTTGAAATGGTGAAATTTAGAGTTCGACTGGCCAACTACTGGGCCAGTGGTTGTTAATCGTCCCTCATTTTTCTGGATTCGGGGTTAAAGTTCCGACTAATAATGATGGGATAGTCAAATGTCTCGAATTTCGATGATTTATACATTTCGTCAATTTCATTACGTGGGATCCGCTGTAATTCTTACATGCACTCTCTCTCACTTTTCACAATGAAACAAATATTGGTTTCTTCCACTCTTCAGACACATCCCGACTTGTTTGTGCATTCTAACATCTGCACCACAACCACCCTAATCAACCAATAGTTTACTTTAATAGAAGTTGCATTGACGGATACACTCAAGTCGTGAATCGTCGCACTGATTGGGTGGTCGAGGTGTACAACGAAGTGAAAAGTGCGATGATGCGGAGGTCCATTATTATATAAAATACTAATACTTCACATGTACATTAATTAAAGTGTGCATAATTGTGGACGAGATTGTATGTAATGCAAGCTTAGTATAACAGAGTTTGGCTCATCTTTATCGTACTCCATAAGTACGATGAGCATCCAAAATCTCAAAAACACACACACACACATATATATTATATATATACCGGGTGAACCAAAAGAAGGTGGACAGTAAATGATAACGTTTATTTTGAGAATACATATACAATTATATTTAATTTTTTTGTATACTATAATAATACAAGGTAAAAAAAAAAATTAACTTATACCAATCCAATACAAAAGCACTGAAAATTTTATCAACGCAGGTGCTCAAATTGCTGTCCATCACAATTTACACAGCTTTGAAGTCTACCTTTCACACTTCGACAAACATTTTTGCACAAGTTTCTTTGTGCATTAATTTCTTGAAATGCATCTCTGATGTAATTTTTCAAATCACCAACACTTCGTGGTTTTCGACTATAAACTTTGTCCTTGAGTACTCCCCAAAAGAAAAAATCCATTGGGGTAAAGTCAGGTGAACGTGCAGGCCATTCAATTTGACCTCTTCGGCCGATCCATTTCTCGGGAAATGTTTCATCAAGATACTCACGGACTGCTCTTGAATAATGTGGAGGGGCCCCATCTTGTTGGAAATAGAGGTCATGTGAATTATTAGGCTATTGTTGTAAGTGTGGAACAACTTCATTCATTAGAATTTCGAGATACTTATCACCTGTGACTGTTCCATCAACAAAAATTGGTCCTAAAACACCAGAACTTGAAATACCACCCCAAACAGTGACACCAGGCTGGTTTAGTTGCTGCTCTAATGTTAAATGCATGTTCTCACTATACCAGTAAACACAATTATGTCGGTTAACATGACCTGATAATTTGAAAGAAGCCTCATCGGTCCACACAATGTTATCTAAAATTATTGGATTTCCTTCAATTTCGTTCAGCATGATCTCACTAAATTGCAGCCGCCTGTCTGGGTCATCCTCCAATAAGCCATGAATTAGTTGTGGACGATAAGCTTTCAACCCAATAGATTTCAGAATTCGTATAATAGAGGTTTGTGAAATGTCCAGTTCTGCTGAGGCTCTTCTGGTGGACTTTTTGGGACTGAACAAATGCTTCGGCAACAAGTTGTTTATTGTCCTCTGTGCAAACTGTTTTGGGTCGACCAGTTCTTGGGGCATTAAGAATTGAGCCAGTGGCATCAAATTTGTCACGGATACGGTAAATGGTTTGTCTCTTTGGGGCTTGAGTACCAAATGTTTCAACCCATTTTGTTCTAACAGTTTCAGTATTTTGAGATTTCCAATACTCTTTTAACACCCATTTTCTGGCATCAGTATTTAGATTATTTGCCATTATGGGTTCTCTGAACTAACTGAAAAGAAAAAAGATTAAATTTAAATAAATTTAGTTATAATATTTAATATAATATAACACAAACACCATAGTTATAATGAACACCATAGTTATAATATAATATAACACAAACCCTATTCAACCTACTGTCCACCTACTTTTGGTTCACCTGGTACCTATATATAAATATATATATATATATATATATATATGATACACACAGACAGTGCATGGAACAAGGAACTCTTCTGGGATAATTAAATCCACTATAGTCCGAATAAGTAATGGTAAATGACAAATACCATAGTTTTTCTTTTTCATGATGCTAGCCCGACGTGGGCAACGGGTCACTCGCAAAGAGGTCCCATAAATATAGCTTCCCTCACCAGCTATCTGCAAAGCAGCAACTGTAACAGGTACCGTCTACCTTGATATGCTTCAGCAGTTTCTCGAACCACAGCTTCTTGATGATGGCATTCTTGATAATGTTGTGTTTCAACAAGAAGCAATGATCTTTTGGCGATAAACCTTTGTTTTTATAAAACCCCATGCAAAGAAATTCAGGGGTGTCATTTCCGGAGAACGCGGAGGCCAAGGTCGAGGTCCTCCACGTCCAATCTACCGATTCGTAAGGCGTCTGTTGAGGTATTCTCGAACAATTAGAGCATAATGACATGGTGCTCCATTTTGTTGAAACACAACATTATCAAGAATGCCATCATCAAGAAGCTGTGGTTCGAGAAACTGCTGAAGCATATCAAGGTAGACGGTACCTGTTACAGTTGCTTCCGCAAAGAAGAATGGGCCATAAATTTTGGATTTGGTCATTCCAAGCCACACGTTAACTTTTGGAGAGTCTCTTTGCCATTCTGTGACTTCAGACGGTCTTTCATTGGACCAGATAATGAAAAATTATGAAAATAAAATTCTGAAAAAAATTTAGAAATTTATACATTTTTAACACATATTAAACATGATAAACATAAATAAAAATGTGTTTTTAAAAAATTTGTCCGATTTCATTGAAATAGATAGTTCATTCTGGGACACCCTGTATATAAATATATATATATGTATATAAATATATATATATATATATATATATATAATATATTTATATATATTACATATATATATTTATATACAGGGTGTCCCAAAAAAATGTATACACACTTTAAATACTTATAAAGGCAGTGTTTATTAAAATACATTTCATTTTCAAAATGTAATAGAATCTACAGACATTATTTAATTGTTTTGTCAACGCCTGTTTTCAAACTGATGTCCGTTCTGGTCCAGGCACTGCTGATAACGCGAAGCAATGGAATCGCAAACATCACGAAACATTTCGTTTGGTATTTGTGTGCATTCTCGTTCAATGGCTGCTCTCAATTCAGCGACTGTTGCAGGTTTTATAGCGTAGACTTTGTCTTTTAAGTATCCCCATAAAAAAAGTCTAGTGGTGTGAGGTCTGGTGAACGCGGAGGGTATTCTACGAAACCCCTTCGTCCAATCCACATCCACATCGTGCCAAGTACCACTCGCAATACTCCACTCTTCGGTCCGGATCATCATCTTCATTAATAGCATGGACTAATCTTGGAATGTAACTTTTCCATTGACAGCGCTTCAAAATGCGTTGGACAGACGATTCTGAAATTCCTACCTCACGACTCGCTTGCCGCACAGATTTTCTTGGACTTTGGTGATACGTTTCCAGTACTCTTTCTTGCTTTGTGGGGCTTGTCGATGTCCGTGGTCTTCCGGAACGCTTCTTGTGGACATTCTGAACAGTTCCATCGGCTTCAAACTTATCTCTAATTCGAGTGATGGTAAGTCGCGTTGGTGGATCTGTTTGAAACTCCCTCCTAAACTGTCTTTGCACTTCAACTGCGTTTTCACACTTCCAGTAGCATTTTAGAATGAATTTCCTTTGTTCAAAGCTTAGTCTGACTGCCATTATTAATTCTAATGGGTTTAACTCGGAAAGAAAGAAACATCAATTGAGCTCTCAGCTGTTAAAGTGTGTATACATTTTTTTGGGACGCCCTGTATATATATAATATATATATATATATATATATATATATATATATATATATATATGGCTGTGGATCGAATCATACAACGATACAGTTGCAATGGCACTGTCATGAACAGGAAGTGTGGGAAAGCCCAGCAAAAAGTATTTAATGGTTACTATAGGATTTAAGTAGTTTTAATGTATATATAATATATATCTTTCAAGAACTTATTTAGCTCGGGACTCAGGATTTTACTTGGCTCGGGACAGTCCAGCAAAAATCGGGACATCTGGCAACCCTGCTACCAAGACCAAGTTGGGTCTATTGGCCATACCGTTTAGACCAGACTACAAAATTATGGTTTTCCAAATTGCATAACTCTCGCTCTTGGTATTTAATCCTCCATTACCCACGTGGAAAGATTTAACATTGTTTCGGTGCTCCTTAAGTATGCGCTCTACCGGACTTTTTTGACTTAAGTATGCGATCTACCCATGATAATAACCGTATCACAGCGCATTAAAGGATTAACAGGTAGGTAAATGGTTATTGAAAAGGTACAGGTGGTTAGGTTAGGAGATTAATTAGAAAAAACTCGCAAGATTTGTTCTCCGATTTTTTAAATGACATTCGTTCTGTGTATCGCTAGTTACATTTTCTCTTAAATTGATAACTGAATTATACATCAATTATGCATTTAATTATTGTAATATGTAATTTCAAAAACATAAATATAATATAATATAAAAAAAAATCACGACTGAAAATGTAGAATCTTTTCCTGTAAAATTTTGCTGCGTAGATCACGGTTTTTGAGGTAGAGCGCACACTTAAGGAGTATCGTTTCTTACATTGCGTTCGGTCATATTGACTAAGGAAGGGTTAAAAGTTAAGATTACTGAATTTAATGAAAAAGAGCTGTGCAACTAGGCTACTAGGTCTATTACCCCTATCCTAACACCAGACTGCAAATTTTTAATGCAACACTCCCATTGTTGGAAAATTCTCACTTTCCAAATTGAGAAACTCAAGCAATATGAAAAAATCTCACTCATAATATTTAAGTTTCATGCTGATGAACTTTGGAGGAAATTCTCATGTTAATTTCAAAACTTACTTCTAGTTAAAACTTTCCCTTAACACATCAGGCGCGAGTAATTTCAGATAGAACTCCTTTGATGTGTCAACCACAAGAGTTGGGTGGCCAGACGTCCAGTATGAAACCGGAGAGTCCTCTTTTTCGCAGCTGCCAGCCTGCCAGAGACTGTAAAAAGTATGAAAAACGAAGAAAAATTAGAGTTTATCAAATAAACGTAAGTTAAAATATTGTTTCGGTTATCATTTCGTTATAAAATTGCGCAGGTATTGCAATAAATTTGTTTTAAGGAATCATTTACACCGAATTAAAAATTTTCACAAATGCATCCTCTTTCTCAATGTTCGCGTAATGGCCACCCGACACAAGAGAGTTATGGAAATAGTTCCCGCATGATATCATTGAAATCATGAGCAGATTTTGTCGTCTGGTGCTAGGCTAACACGAGACTGCAAAATTTTCATGCAATGCTCCCATTTTAGAAAATTCCCACTTTCCAAATTGTGAAACTGAACTATTTACACCGACTTGAAAATTTTTATAAATGCATCCTCTTTTTTTAAATGTTTGCGTAATGGCCGCCCTGCACAAGAGAGTCAAATACAGTGTCATTTTTCTTTCCCAATCCACATGTCACTTCGGTTGCAAAATTTTGCACTTTTGCAGTAGACCCAGGTTTCACAATCTGCTTAAATTTTCCAGTGCATGATGTGAGGATTTTTTTCCATAATACTCTTGCGAGGAGTGTTTTGAGTGAAATTGTTCTTGTTCAATATGTGGAGGAAAAAATTCTACTGAAGTTCGTGCCTGCAGTGTCACTCAACAAATTTAGTACCATCCTGGAAATTCACTCGGGAAACTGGAAAATTATCATGAAAAAGGATACCCTATGAATAGTTTTTCTTTAGCATATGGTTGTTCTTTGGTATCAGTTTCCTAAATAATAACTAAATGGTAACTAAATTGAAAGTAGTAGTTCTGTATGGAAGAGTGGATGGACAAAATAAGAAAAGTCAATTTGAATCTAATAAAGTTCACCTGTACAGAAAAAGAAACTGAAGAACAAAGTGTAAATTATTTTAACATGTAGGCTGTTACTGTAAGGAAAAGAAAATGCCTAATTTTCACTAATTCGCAATTAAAATGGAATTAAGTATAATGTTAAAATTATAGTACTTGATATCTTGCTAGTGTTATATACATTTAAATATATTCAGGATTTGTGTTGTTATAATTTGATTTGTTTGTACCTTAATAATGTTGTATTTAATAAGGACTGGTGGCTGATATGTAATTTTATGGTAACAGACTTCAGTGATCCACCCTTTTCATATGTGGCCAGTCAGTGAATCTCAATCTTGGGTTAAGTGGTGGTTCTAGGTTGGTTAGTTATTTCTCACATCACCAGCTTTCAGCCAGTCAGGGGTCATGGGTATTGCCAAAAAGTAGATGGCCATGAAACAGTCTACAGAGCTGGGCACTTGCGGCATATTTTGCGGTACTGCGGTACTACCGCAAACCGCAAACCGGAACCGCATAACGCAAAGGATCGCTGAAAGTACCGCAGTACCGCTACCGCATTCAAATTTCCGCGTACCGGTTTGGTGCCGGTTTGGTAGTGCGGTAGTACCGCAGTACCGCAAATATGCCGCAAGTGCCCAGCTTAAACTACATATTTACAGTATGGACATTATTTGATATAATGATTAAAGCTAGACGAGTAGATTCAGTATGAGACTGTGGAGTGTTACTTTTCACCATAGTTTCTAGCTATTAGTCATGATAATTTGGTATTACAAATTGTTCAGAATTGTTATAAGTATTTTTCATTGTGGTTATCAGTTTACTTGTTGCTGTTATAGCTGCACTAGATAATTGGAGATTCTGTTTGTATGATAATTCAAGCTTTGTTTGGGTGCTTATCATATTTCATTTATTTTGTGTTGGGATTATACTCATTACAGTTAATAGTGTCATGTATGTTTGCTCTCTGCATATTGATCTGAATTTATTTTTCATTCATTACCTATTAAGGATTTTATATTTTACATTTTTTTTGGTTATTATTTTTGCAGGAATCTCATCATTTATCATCAATGTCATGGGTCTTATTTATTGTTTTATTATTACGATTTTTTATGTCCTTTGCGTGTAACCAAAAATGTGTTATTTTGGTAGATAGATTATTTAGGTAATTAGCAGAAAATATTTTGTCTCTACTTAACAGACAAAATATGAAAAATCAGTAAATTGTCGAAGACTTACGCTTTCTCTTTTGAAAATTATTATTTGAAAATATACCTGCATATGAGTGTGCTTCTATATGTATGAACGTATATGTGTTTGTGTGCATATATATATATATATATATATATAATATATATATATATACGCTGTTTATACAGGGTGTTTCATAACATGTGGGACGCACTTTCAGGATGGATTCAGGACCTGAAAACAATGAAAAAAGTTTATATAAACATATGCCCGAAATCGCTTTGTTTCCGAGTTACAGCCCGTTACATGGGCGGATCTAGGGGGGAGGGGGGATCTGCGGGGTCCGGACCCCTCCTCAATAACTTAAGGTGCCATTTTTTCAGCCGTTACAAATAAAAGACAGGTAGGTATGTTTACTGATAAGCCATTAATATTCTCGTCCGTTTCCTGAATTTCGAAATGTATATTTGCAGTAGTTTTCATAGTGCCCACAAAGTGCACTGGTGCAGCCACATCACTTATGGTAGCATCTTCATCTAATATTGTTAGTTATTAATTTAACTTGCAAGACATTTGAAATTGTGATTTTCATTATGTCTATTTGAATAAGACTGATATCTAATAAAACAATAAAATTGGTACTGCACTCGTTCATTGAACCAAGTGATTATTCAAGAAAATATATACTGTTGTGCCCTTTTTGTTATATAGGGAATGCCCTTTTTTCTCTGGACCCCATCACTGAAATGTCTGGATTCGCCCCTGCGTTATGTGTTCCAGCAAGTATCCGCCTTACCTTTAAAGGGAGTACTCAAAATGACCGCCTTGCGCTTGAATACACGCCTGAACACGCCTCGTCATAGACTGCCTGACTCGTTCAAAGTCCAGGTATTGCTCGGATTTTCTGGCATCCTTGTTCTACACGTTGGCGAAACATTTCAACAGTGTCAATGGGTGTCACGTAAACGATGGATTTCTAAATAATATGATTTGAAATGAATATATAATATCGGATGCAAACAATAATTTTGCTAATATCAGCATTATAACCGAGATGTTTTGTTATATTGTTTGGAAATTTTTTTTTTCGGTCTTTTTCATTTACTTTAATAATATAAAGTATTATACATATAACTTTAAAAATGTCTGATAATGGATAATATCAGGTGCAAATATACTTTTGAATCAAATTACATATATACATGTAACATGAAAGCTCAGGTGCAAATACATTCTTAATATTATCGTTATTATATTATTATCGTATCTATATAATTATATAGTAATGGCATGATATAAACTTCATACCTATAGGCCTAGCGTACATCAGAAAAATCTTTCACATACAGTACAAGCTACAATTACATTAATGATCTTTGGTAGACTTTAAGACCACAATATCTTATTGTCAGGATGCATGAAATGCAAAACTTAAAAAAAATAAGGCATCTCCAAATGTAGCTCTGTTTGCAATGCTCGCTAGAGTCGCTAATAATTAATTGCGGCCATTCAGAAATTATACGATCAACACTCACTGAGTTAGTACAATCTTGAAATATTTTGCTAGATCATCTTCACATCATAACTTTCCATATTATCATAAATACTTGAAATATTGCGAGTATATTAAACTGAGAAATAAGAACGAACTGCATGAAATGAGAAATTAAAAGTTATTGGGCTAATGTACGGTGCCCAGGAAATCTTGTTCTGGCAACTGAACTGTGTGTGCATACAAGTGTGCACCTACTGGTGCTTTGTTGCTCGCCTCAAAACTTTTGTCTGTTTTTATTAATAAGATTATTGTTGTACATTTTTATTTAATTTATCGTAGTGTTTCAGTCAATCAGTTTAAGAAAAACTACGATAAATAAAATAAAATTGTACAACAGTAATCTTATTAGTAAAAACAGAGACAAGTTTTGAGGGAGCAACAATGCACCAGTAGGTGCACACTAGTCTCGCCTGACCGTGTGACCCGTCACCCGGCAAGTGTAAACACACAGCGTGTCGTTGTTGTGGTGTGGCCCCGTGTGATAGATGAACGCGCTTAATGCTTAATAATTCTCTTTTATTAGGTAAGTGAAGTGAGTTATGTCTTTGTTTATTAATTTTGAGTAGAATCTTGCTTTTCCTTAGGGATTTCAAAAAAGTAGCGATATAGGCCGTGTGAGGCTATGGTAGGTTATGAGGTTATGGATTTCAAAAAAAGAAGAGATATAGGCTAGTGTGAGGCTATGGTAGGTTACCTTTGGAAGAGCTTTAGGCCTAGGCTAGGGTAGATTGTTGAGCCTTCCCAAAGCATGGAGGAGCTTATTCGTAAAAGATTTCAAAATGAGTATCTGCACCCAGAGGTGCAAATGCGCATACGTTATTTGCATCTGAATATCACACCTCTGGGTGCAAATACCTTCAGCCTGACAATCTTAAGGCCTCGTGAGGCCTCGAGGCCTTTGAAAAATGTGTGGATTTCTGAAGGCCTCTGCCTCGGTCTCAACCTCTCAAGGCCTGAGGCTAGGCCTCGACGCCTCGTCCACATGCCAGCTAGTAATAGTACAGAATGAGGGTTCGGTTTCTTTTCATCTAAGCTACACTTGCACTATGTTTACACTGATTCTGATGATCTTGGAGAAAGGAGAATTTGTCTTATTATTATTATTATTTTGACATCACCGTTTGTTCTCAACCACTCGCATTTAACAAAGCAGTTATGAAGAAGCGTCAACGTTTCTTACGAAATTCTGTGGAAAAATAATTAAATGAATGACATTCTCCTTCAATTTAGGGGCGACTAACTTTAGTTATATTAAACGGTGCTTACAAGCAAATTCACCTGGTACCTAATTTGATGCACATTCTCGGTTTCTTGATCGGTTTGCTGAAGTAAGGATCAGTGATTTCACCACCCCTATTCCACCCATCCTTTATCTCGACGTTCACCCAGGTTGATCCGCTTTCTTCTGAATAAACTGGATTGGTTGCGCAGATCAGTTATTAGTAGTTCCAATTAAATACGAGTTTTAAAGCATTAAGATGCGCACAAAACAAGATTGTTACGCATTAAACTGATTAAAATTCTTTATCGTTTACTTTATCAAAGAATATTTTAAGACAAGAAAAATACTTTTGAAAATTATTAATTTGGAACTCAAAATCGGCTTTACAACATTTTCGTTGCAAAGAGCTTTGCAAACGTTTTGCGGGGTAGGTCCGGTTAGATTAGGCGAGGTTAAGTAAGTGGGTCAAAAGAGACTCGTCGACCAAATGGGTATATAAACTAGATACTACGTTGTAATTTTACTACACAAATAAATATAAACTTGCATTTAAATTTTTATTCAAATTTTCTAACCTGTGTTACAGGGTTGCTTTTTAGGGCGGGCACGAAGATGTATGAGAAAATGCTGTTTAACTTGAAGATACTTGCCAGTGGGCGGGACTAAAGGAAAGTGAAAGTGGGACTCTCGTCATCAATGAAGAAGCCAAGATGGCAGCCAGGTGAGAGCTTGAACGAATGTACAATTACTCGAGTACGAGCCAGTTTTCGTGTAGGTGATGTTTGTTTGTTTGTTTGTTTGTTTGTTAAGTAGTTACAGCGTATATGGCTTTCGTCAAAAGTTTCCAGAAAGTGTCAGTAATCAAACAGAATTCTTCGAGTTATGTGGTCAAAAGTGCTTAGCTTTAACAACACACACACATACACACACACACATATATATATAAAATTGTGTGTTGTTAAAGCTCTCTCTCTCTCTCTCTCTCTCTCTCTCTCTCTCTCTCTATATATATATATATATATATATATATATATAGTGGGTAAAAAAAAGTGACTCCTTAGAGGTAAACTGTCATATTAAAAAAAGTAAGGTGACTAGAGCTCCCAAACTTCATAGATGCTTACCTTAGCATGTTGTTCGTCTTAATTGAGAAGTTGCTCGATGTGTCCCCTTCCTGCTCAACGCAGGCCTCCAAACGTGGACGCCACTGATCAGTACACCTGTTTACATATTTTTGATACACCTTCTCCCAACCGAGCAGAATTCTTTCGCGTAGTTCATTTGTGTCTCTTATATTGGTACCAGGGATGTAAACTTTGGACTTAGGGCTTCCCAAACACCATAATCTAGTGGTGAAAGATCTGGGCTACTAGCCGGCCACATATTGGGTTCGATAAAATCCGGTGTTTCGTTCTCAAGGAATGTGACAGTTCGGTGTGCTCTGTAATCAGGGGCTCCATCTTGTTGGAAAGTATATCTTTAACCACTAATTCGTCGAATATCAGTTAGATAGAGTGAAATATGTGTGCAGTGATAAATTGAAAATCTGTGCAGTGATAAATTAGGTTCTATAGCCAATATAGAACCTAATTTATCACTGCACAAATTGAAATCATTACTGCGCAAATTGGTTATCACTGCCCACTAAAATTAGGTATGGTCCTGAGTATCTGTCCAGTTATTGCCTTCTTCTGTACAGTATATCGAAATTCACATCATCAGTGAACTAGGGTTTTTGGCTTCTCTGGATTTCTTGTCCATCTAAAGTATATAGTATTCGGATCACCTGAAGATCAGAGCCCCCAGCCTTCTTTAGTTAGCCTTATAAGCAGGGGTGCAGTGCTGCCGGAGCTCACCGGAGCGCCGCTCCGGCACCTCTGCAAGAGGAAGTTTGGAGGAATTACCATAACAAGCAACAAAAAAATTGTCTCCATTAATTATCAACAGTTTAGTGAGTGAGTGCAAACACGAAATACTTAGTCATCGTGTGGCATATATAGAAACAGGATAGGAAATGGCAGGCTTTTGTCAGGCCCACCAGAGCTCCGGCACCTATAAAATTGGCACTGCACCCCTGCTTATAAGGCTAACTAACGAAAATATCACAACCTAACCTAACCAATCGTTAGGTCAACTGTACGCCCTTGACGATTGGTTAAGTTAGGTCGTGATAGTTTCGTTAGTTAGCCTTATAAAGCTAACTAAAGAAGGCTGGGGGCCCTGATCTTCAGATGATCCTAGTATTCTATTTTTAGTTACTTTTTCCGTATCTAAGTTGAATCTTTTTGGTGTTAAATTTCATAATATGATTCTCTGACCACTTACATACCGTAACTTATATTATTTGTGTTCACTCGTGCTCTTAATTTGATGATTTTTGTATCATAGACAACAGATGCCATCATGCTCTATCTATTTCCTCCCATATCTATATCGGTAATCATAATTATTATGAATAATAATGAAGTAAGAACTATTCTTCGTGGCACTGAGTTACGTACCACCTACTCCGAGGAAGACACTCCTTGAACCATAATCACTTGTTTATGTTTCCTCAAAGTTGTTTATTCATATCTCCCGGTTTGAACTATTATTCTGTGGTCGGACTTATCTAATCTTGTTTTTGAGGGAAAATGTAGGTTATAACATATCAATGATATTATTATACAGGGTGGGCCGTAAGTTTCCATACATAGGAAAATTTAAACGTTTGTTTTTATTTGGATCAGCAGTTTCCGGATGCTTGGATTGGTCGGCGTGGTCCTGTGGAGTGGCCTCCCAGATCCCCAGATCTCACTCCCCTTGATTTCTATCTTTGGGGGCACTTGAAGGCCATGGTGTATCAGGAAAAGATACGAGACATAAATCATCTAAAGGAACGTATCACCAACGCCATTACAAGCATAACGTCAACTGTGCTAATGCGTGTTCATCAACAGTGGGGAACACGTATTGAAATGTGTTTTCAAAACAATGGCAACCATGTAGAGCATATTATATAAATAAAAATGGTTGTCCATAAAAAAATGTTTATTTTTCCTATGTATGGAAACTTACGGCCCACCCTGTAGTAGTTAATCACTCGTGAATGACATGAACTGCCAGTCTATAAACCCATGCTAGTTCTCATATATATATTTAAAGCTTTTAAAATTCTTTCTTCAATAAAATAAAAAAATTCGTAAATGTTATCTTGTCAACTCAAACTTCAAATTTTCACAGTGCAAACAAACCTCTTTAATTTGGGTAACAATTATATTTTTGCGTCCTATCTGTCAACGTGTTCACAGTGAATTACATGAAGTTTTGTATGGAATAAATCTTGTTCAACAGTTTTCAACATTGTATTCACTTTCAGACAACTACATTACACGTTTCACACATTCACATTCTGATTTTTTAAAGTACATTTACGTCGAAATATTTTTTTACTTTTCTCTTTTATATATATACTAGCGGGTTACCCGGCGGTGCCCGGGTAACCCGCTAGTATAAAAACAAAAAGTTATCAAGCGTTGCCCGGGTAACCTAAAACCCCGCACGAAGTTCCAAAATATCCCAGTTGAAGGTCGAATATTTTCTCTTTAACCAAACTATTACGACTTAACCTAACCAATCGTCAAGGGCGTACAATTAACCTAAAAAAATAAATAAAAAACAATAAATTTTTTTTATTTATTTTTTTATTAAGAAGAGGATTCTTTATACTGTACGGCATTGACGATTAGTTAGGTTAAGTTAATTACGTTAGGTTATTTATAAAATAAATAAATAAATAAATAAATAGCACCATTAGATTCCTTGTAAAAAACTGGTTATTATGAAGTTATTTTAAAATTTGTAAGTTCAACCGTTTGGTTTTCTCTAGCGAACAACTAAATAAACAAATAAATAACAAAACAAACTTCCTCTTTTATTTATATATATATATATATATATATATATATATATATATATGTATGCTTCACGCATTTCTTATATGGGCGTACAGTTTTTCTCGCGTGCGGATTGGATGAAAGAACTGACTGTGCGAAGCTTCTCACTCCTGCCTTACAATCCTGCCTTACAACTTACGAGAAACTTTGTTCGTCACACTATACCCTCCAGATCAAGTTACCTCCAAACTAGTCAATCGCTAGCCATTCAAGATGCAACAACTTATTGTAACAGGCCCTTTGCCTGGTCCTTTTGTCATTCTTTTAATTTAAAGAACATTAAATTCACTCGCATGCATCTTACAATTCATACCGTAAATACCATAATTAATCACTGTGTGTTTCTCCCTCTGTAATCAACATTATTCTCAAGAATTCAATCAAATTATTATTGCCTATTTCACTTTAAGCAACTGTAATGTTATTCACAGTATTACTTGTATTGGTAAACTGTGGAGGACTGAAGCAGTGTGGGTACGAGGGTGTTTCACATTTCAACTTTTTTTAAAAACTCATAGAGCATTGTTCTTATATTGTAAGAAATACTACATTGATCATAAATATAGCAAAAAAAATTAAATTGGCAATTATCCCCCCCCCCCCCCCCCCCCTCAAAGACGGACCCTCCTTTTGTACTGCAAATCCCCTACTTTTCATCATGAAAATGCTTGTAACTCTCACATTTCTAGTCCGAACTTTATAAATTTGGTATCAAATTGTAGAGGAGATCAATACGTATCTAAACAATACTTAATAATGTGGTTTAATGAATGTTTGGGCAGTTTTATTTGTTTCCCGATTTCCTTACATGATTTTTTCATAAAACTTTGATTTTATCGCGGGTAAATTAACTGACATCCTTTAACCGCTGCGAATAAATGTAATAAGTCAATTTGGGTGTGACCGCCACCCATAGAGCATCATCCCAGATCAGCTCTGCGGCGATGGGCTTTGAACGATAAGTTAAGTGGAAGCAATAGCATTCATTCCCTCAACTATCAATTCAAAGTGGGAACAACCTTGCTGATGCAGCGTGGAAAAATTCGATCCAGTACGGTAGTTTGGATAACAACTGGCCCGAGAACGAGAGTAACATGCATAGACATAGTAGGTTTCAGCTGCACCACCAAAGCCCCATCGGTTTGGGGGGGGGGGGGTAAAAAATTTATAAAACAAAAAGGTTACATGTGAAAAGTGAAAATAAAAAAACCACACTACATTAATTTTATCCTTAATTTTATCTCTTACTACAGATCAGTTTACTCAAAGTTTCTTTCTTGAATTCTGGTAGCACATTTCTGTTTCTTTCAACAACTTGTAGCAGTTCTTGAAATTCATCCTCTTTGCAGTCTCCAAAATAGTCTTTACGAGTTTGACGCCTCTTTCGGCTGTATCATTAACTACTCTCGCTGAAGTTAAGATTTTCTTCATTCTTTGATAGTCGCCGTCACTCTCCGATGATATGGAAATTTCCTTTAGCCATTCTCCAGATGAATTCAGCTCCTTGAAAATATACCAAGATTTTGGCCCAGTAAGATGCTGAATTCTTGTGCCTTGTTTCGGGTGGGAAAGACTGGCTGCCCTTTGTTAAATTTTTCTGGTGGGTCGTAACGTAGAAGTTCTTTGGCCATCTTGGTTTTTGCAACATGTGATAAAGAGCCGAATAGAGCAAGGACAGACAGTTCCTCCGTCAAGTACCAATAATGTCCATTTAATACTTTCAAAGCTGCTTCAGCAGTATGAATGTCGATCTGCTTGTACCTGACTAGTCATTATAAAATGTAAGGTCGTTAACAGGGCATTGCCGCACTTGTGCGAGAGAGCCAGTATTGTTATAAACAAGGGTCGTAAATAAGCATATTCTACGAAGCTTTTCATTCATTCAGTCTTCGAACCCGACTTGATCCGAAAATGCGTACATTTTATTGGTTGTATATCAGTGGTACTCATTGGGCGGCTTGCGAGCCAAATATATAAGGTCGTAACATATATTCTGCTCGATTTTTTAGTTTATTCAGAACAAAAATTAAATGACATAATGACAAATTAATCATCAATATAATTCCCTTCTTTTTCTATAACCTCCTCCCATGTAGAAAAGTTTTTTTATGCCACGTTCGAAGAAATCCCTTGGTTTCGAGTTAAAAAAAGCGATCACTTCGTTTTCGATAGCTTCCCTGGATTGCAACTTTTGTCCATCTAGGTGGTGTTGCAGACTTCTGAATAAATGGTAGTCTGAAGGTGCGATGTCCGGAGAATAAGGTGGATGAGGCATTTTTTCCCAACCAAATGCCTCCAATTGGGCAGTGGTGATTCGAGCAGTGTGAGGGCGCGCGTTATCCTGGTGGAATAGAACACCTCTGCGATTAATTAATGCAGGACGTTTTTCTTGTAATGCCATCTTCAATCGTTGGAGTTGTTGGCAGTAGACTTCAGCTGTGATTGTTTGGTTATCTGGCAGAAGCTCAAAATGAATAATTCCTTGCATATCCCACCAAACGCATAGCAAAATTTTCTTTGGATGGGGTCCATTCCTTGGCTGAGGTTCAGGCTTTGTTTCACGGCTAAGCCACTGATGTCGACGCTTAATATTGTTATAGAGGACCCATTTTTCCCCAGTGACGATCCGATTCAAAAACGGTGCCTGCAGTTGCCGAGAATGCAGTGATGTGCAAATATCGATTCGATGTTGAAGATTCGCTTGTGACAAATCATGCGGAACCCATTTTCCAACCTTCACTACTTTTCCTAACAGCTTCAAATGACGATGAATGGTCATATGGCTAACGCCGAGTTGCAGGCCAAGTTCTCTTACAGTTACCGTTGGGTTTTCCTCACTGTTGCTTTCAGCAACTCTTCATCTAACTCATTTGGTCGTCCTGTTCGTTGATAATCTTTCAGACTGAAGTCTCCATTTCTGAACTTCTCAAACCATCTCCTACACATCCATTCGCTCACACATCATTTCCATAAACTCTTTGAATGTTTCTTGCGGATTCACTAGCGTTAGATCCTTTATGGAACTCATACAGCATCACATGTCGAATATGCTCTTCGTGGGCTCCATGTTTTTTCAATTACTGTAATATCGTAGGGGTGGCGTTGTAACTGTATGAAAAACACCAGAGAAAATCATTAGCCTAATCCTACACTAGCCTAAGCCTACACTAGCCTAAGTCATTCTGTATCGTGATAAAACATGTGCGAACCTGTCGCCGCGTGTATTTTGCAACATTTCTAAAACTATTTCACATTATCTTGAGGTTATTCTATTACACTGGGGAACAAATTTCAACTTTTTGTCTATTGAATTAGATTTGACAGTTAGTTCTAGGTAATTTGGGTGCGCTGAGCACGAATTTTACTCGGTTTTGCTCTATCAGGTCCTGATTTTGCTCAACACCCCTCCTCTTTCGTCGTATTCATAAAAAGGTTTTTTTCTCAATACTCGCTGTCTTTTTGCAGTTACACATTATGCAACTAGGTTTTTATCTAGGTATTTGTACCTATTGTTATGGTATTGTTGTATTATGTATATTTTTATATGTAACACCCTAAAAATATTTTTAATTTTGTCATTTTTAACCCATTTTAATATTAGTAAATTAAGCTAAAAATATCATAGAATTCTAAAATTTTCTCGAGCGTTCCTGTTCTCTGTAGAGTATTCTAGAGGGACAACTAAAATATATAAAAGCGACTCGTTTCCAGAGTTAATCAGTCAATTCAATCAGTCAGTCAGTCAGTCAGTCAGTTGAGTTAGTTAATTAAGTTTGGGCATTAACATAATTTTGAATTGGCATATGATTTAGTGAGTAATTTTGTCATCGTGATTTAATATAGTTGATTTAATTAGACGTAATTTATATTGTACCTACTCATCCGTGTTTCTAGTTTAATTTCATAGATTGTAAGTACCTATTTCATAATAAGTACCTATTTAAACTAATTTTTGTGTTTATATTTCAGATTTTCTTAAATTTATATGAATTAAGGGCTTTAAATACCTTTACAAATTGGCAGAACAATCAAGCAATATGTCATCAAGCACTAGAAAGTTCAAATGCAAAAACAACCCTGATTCCTTCTGTTATATATGTGGAAATTTTACACTTCCACATCAACGAGCAAATATAACTGACTTCGTAAAAAGAGCTTACTTAGCTTATTTTGGCATAAAACTGGGGGACCAAGATAAATCGTGGGCTCCACATAAAGCCTGCACTATATGCATTGAAAGACTGCGACATTGGACGAAGGGTTCGGATTCAAAAATACCTTTTGGAGTTCCGATGGTAAGTTTATGATTTCATAAAACTACGTAATTTAATCACTAGTATACTGTAACTTACCTAAATGTAATTGTAACTTAGGTACATAAACAAAAATTTACAGAAAATGTTTATAAGAATCTCAAATATTGCATAAGGTTGAAACACATAGAAATGTTAAATGTTTGGGTGATAACTTTTGATAAAATTCATAAAAACAAGTCTCTCGTCGCTTTTGTTAACGCTTTACAATTTTTTTTCCATATCAGGTGTGGCGAGAGCCTACTAACCACGAGACCGATTGCTACCTTTGCTTTGTCAAGACTTCGGGCTTCACTAAGAAAAATAAACATTGTATCGAGTACCCAAATTTCGACACCGCGATACGACCTGTGCTACATTCAAATGAGATCCCCATTCCAAAATTTAAGGGTCTGCCAACTCAAGAATTAGTTGAAGATGTTCCTGAAAATATTGTTATGCACTTTGAGGAGTCAGACACCGATTTTGACCCCAGCGTATTTGAAAGTCAAAACGATCCGCAAAAGTTTAACCAGGCCGAGTTGAATGATCTTGTAAGGGATCTAAATTTGCCAAAAAAGGCTGCGGAAATTTTAGCTTCAAGACTTAAAGAGAAAAACTTGCTTACTTCAAACACATACATTTCATTTTACAGAAAAAGAGAAGAAGAACTTGTTAAATATTTTAGAACAGAGGATAGTTTAGTATATTGCTGCGACATAGTTGGTTTGTTAAAGAAGATGGGGGTTGAGTCTTACGATGCAAATGATTGGCGCTTGTTTTTAGACAGTTCGAAAAGAAGTCTTAAGTGTGTGTTGTTGCATAATGGCAATCTATACGGCTCGATACCGATTGGGCACTCAACAAAATTAAAAGAAAAGTATGAACATATAGAAAAGGTTTTAAATCTTATCAAATATAGGGAGCACGAGTGGATCATATGTGTTGACTTAAAAATGGTTAATTTTCTGCTAGGACAACAAGGAGGGTATACTAAATATCCCTGCTTCCTTTGCTTATGGGACAGCAGAGCCAAGGAAGAACATTATTTCAAACAAATCTGGCCAGCACGAACATCACTTACTGTCGGAGAAAAAAACGTAATTAATCCACCTTTAGTGAGCAGAGATAAAATCATATTTCCTCCTCTGCATATAAAACTAGGCCTCATTAAACAATATGTAAAAGCTTTAGATACGAACGGCGAGTGTTTCAAATACATAACTTCAAAATTTCCAAGTTTAAGTTATGAAAAAATCAAGGCGGGAATTTTCGACGGTCCACAAATAAGAACAATGATTAAAGACAGCAATTTTCCTAATGTCATGAATGAACGCGAAAAAAATGGCTGGTTCTCATTCGTGGACTTGATAGAAAACTTTTTAGGCAATTATAGGGCAGATAACTACGAAGAAATCGTAAAAAAACTTTTAAGGGACTACAAAGAGTTAGGTTGCAATATGAGCATAAAAATGCATTTTTTGAATAGCCATCTTGACCAATTTCCAAGTAATTTAGGTGATGTAAGTGACGAACAAGGGGAGAGATTCCACCAAGATATCAAAATTATGGAGGAACGGTACCAAGGCCGCTGGGATTCCCACATGATGGCTGATTACTGCTGGTGCTTGAAAAGAGACCTGCCATCAACAAGCAAATACGCTAGAAAGTCTTACAAAAGAAAATTTTTGCCACAGTGAAAGCTTCATATCTGTTTGTTTTTTTATTTTAAGTCATTTCTATCGTTATAATGTAATTTTACTGTAGTTTGAACTGCTTGTATTCATGAAACTTGAAAAAAAAATTTAACACATGACTTAATTTTTTAGTCCTAATTTGAAAAATCTGGAAAATGGCACATAGGCTGTCGACAAGAATCAGGACCTGATAGAGCCAAACCGAGTTGAAATTCGTATTCAGCGCACCCAAATTACCTAGAATCAAGTGTCAGATATCATTCAATAAAATACGTGTTGCCCAGTGTTATCTATCGTTCGTTTTCTAATCGAGCAGAATTTATGTTACAACCTGATATATAGCGCATTTGGCTCGCGAGCCGCGCAATGAGTACCACTGCCCTAGACTCTAGACTGAGTCTAGAGCAGTGGTACTCATTGCGCGGCTCGCGAGCCAAATGCGCTATATATATTTGGCTCGCGAGCCGCCCAATGAGTACCACTGGACTGTATATGATAGCTGACATCCAGCGGGCATGATGGAATGCTCCAGGTCGGATCCAATGAACACCCCGCTGCGGAACTTCACCAAGGAGCATCAGAGTGGTTTCTGCAACCTCTCTATAATCATCTCTAGGAAAAGCTTTATCATCTTTGAGGATATCTTTCATAAAATTTATTGAAATATCTTTCAATTCACGAAGATATCGTTCTTTGATTACGAGTTTCTTATATGGGAGATTGGTATTAATCTTATCCCACATGTTTTCTTTGAAGTCCTTAAAGTTTTAATTTTCCGGAGAAATGGTCTTCCCAAGTATTTTGGTAAAGACTGCAAACAAATATCTTTCAGCCACATGGTGGCGGCAGGCTAGCCAGAGTAATTTTTTGTCCAGAAGATCTTCTAACATCTTGCAGGAGCCTCTTATCCACCCAGAATTTGAGGCGGTTGTATCAAATACCATCCCATAGATGTTTTTCTCCAATTTCCAGTCTTTAATGGAGGAGTTAAAAACCGCAGATGCTTGAGTTGAGCCAGAAGAGTCAGTCTTTTTGGCGCAGATAATAACTTTTCCGAATTATCACCTGATATCAGAATCGCTAGTCTATCATGCTTTCCACTTGAGACATTTGGAAAGAGTTTGCTGTCCCAATGGATTAAACAATATACAGGTGGAACAAAATCAGCTTGATGGCCTCAAATGTTATTTTTCTTGACTTTCTTGCAGCTCTGAGGGATGTGCTTCGTGATACTGCCATCTGATCTATATTTTTTCCACATTCAGCTGCCACCACAGAAGCAAAAACGGTTCGCTGTCCATGCGTTAGTTTCAAGCGATCAGTTGTGTTAGGCACCACTTCTGATTTGAATATGTTAACTATTTCCGAAGGTCCAGCTTTTGCGATAAATTCGTCAACGTCAGTTGATTCAGTACTGGAACTTTCTGATGTGTTGACCATAGATGTTTCTTTTTCTTTCTCTGCCCTTATTTTTCTGGATTACATTCTCTCTGTTTTCCTCACAAACTTAGCAGTATAGATTTTATCTTTTGAGCCTAGACAATATTTTCGAGGACCTCTTTGATCTTCCAAAAACTTTATATCTGCCACTTTATCTGTCGTTGACCTCATTCTGTCCTTTTGAATTATTTCTACTGCATCTTGGCTTGCTATGTCAAAAAACTTATCCATGCAATCCAAAAGGGCCTCTTTCTGTGACTCAAAGTTCTTTATTCCTTTATTCTTCAAGAGAGATTCATGCTGTTTTATGAGATCAAGCAACATCCTTCTTCGAGTGCTATGCTTGACAACGTCTTTTGCAGGAATTGTAGCCATGTCCCATACAGTCTTTACTTTCTTCAAAACTGCCAAAATGTTTTCTTCCTTTGATACGATAGCAGTATTCATTTGGGCTCTTCTCAAAAAATAAAAATGCTTAATAGCATCTCCATTTGTTGGGAACATACACCCCTCCGAAGCAATAATATCATCTTTTAACATGCCCAATATAGAGTCATATGAACTTAGTTCTTTTCCTAGAACAGGCCTATGCTTAGACATATTACACTATTTTTTAGTTTCATAAACTGAACAAAGTCTGAAAAAAATATCAAAACATTAGCTGTCTGTGAATTGAGTTGTACACAGCAAAGGACAAAAGAAAAGGTAGCAGGAAATAAAAATAGAATTACTTGTGTAGCGAGTGTGCTGCCAGTTGATTATGTAATTTAGGGTGGATCGATTTTCCACGATTTGATTCTAAGAAAGATTACCGTATGTAAATCGACATGCAGCCAAAGGAAGGGTGGTTGGGGCTGGATAGGGTGGAACTCGACGTACAGCCACCTCCTCGTGGTGAGTTCTGGGTTGCTAATTTTATAAAATTAGCAAGCGAGGAGCTGTATTTAGTACTTATCGTACTTATAACATCGCATTAACGTAATTATAATCCACATTTAGACTTTTCTTGGGGACAGAAGATATTACTCTAGAGTCATAAAATTTTGCGTGTGTGTTATTTCATGCCTAAGCAACGATATAAATGCTATGGGAAATATATAAATGCATTATTTAAGACAAAGAGCCGATCTGAAAATATGTATATAAATTACCTATTTTTTCAACATTTGACGTTGTTGCCGGGGGCAAAAGATATTAACGTAGGACAACGCGCTTGGAAAAACGATCATATGAGGTCTTTTTCATCGACTTTATAGTTATTAGGAATAATTTTGATGCATATTGAATATTTAAAAAATTATAAGAAAAATACGTTTTTGACTACTAAAATATGATTTTCATCGCTCTGCCGGGGGCAGAAGATGATTACCTATTAAGCTAAGATTCTGCAGAGGCTATTTTCTCATGCATGCGCAAGTTTTTGTCTCTATTAGAATATGGAAATCGAAAAAAATGTAAAATCGATCCACCCTATAATATGTATGCTTGGCTGCTCTGATAAATTAAAACTTAAAACGAGCACCACACATATACACAAACACCAACCAACCAACGACAGCTACATTCATCAAAATCGTAGTTACTGTATACTTCAATAGATGGCACTACATAAGTATTAATGGCTACTAGCAAACAAGCATACAGAATCAACTGGTAGTGCACTCGCTACACTTGAATAAATATAACTAAAAATAGAATTACTTGAATAAAACTGCCCAAACCTTAACTAAACCACATTATTAAGTATTGTTTAGATGCGTATTGATCTCCTCTTCAATTTGATACCAAATTTATAAAGATCGGATTCGAAATGTGGGAGTTACAAGCATTTTCATGATGAAAAGTAGGGAATTTGCAGTACAAAACGAGGGTCCGTCTTTGAGGGGGGGGGGGACCCGAAATAATTGCCAATCTAATTTTCTTTGCTTTATTTATGATCAATGCAGTATTTCTCACGATATAATAACTATGCTCCATGAGTTTTTAAAAAAAGTTGAAATGTGAAACCCTAGTGGGTACAGTATCTTTGTATATAAACAAATGAAAAACTGGTGTGGGAGTTTTTTTAGGGATGAATTGATTTAGAATTTCAATATTATGTATAATAATTTCAATTTATTCACGATGTTTAATTGTTAAATATTATTGTAATTAGTGATGGGACGATACCTAAATTTCAATCGATGCCGATTCCGATGCCAATAAAATGTCCCGATTCCGATGCCGATGCCAATAAAATGTCCCGATTCCGATGCCGATGCCAATAAAATGTCCCGATTCCGATTCTCAGTATTTTTATAGATAAGAGTTTACTTGGTGCTCTTCGGAAAACTATACCTATGTAGTCCTATTTTATTTATTTGTAAGACTAACTATATAAAGTAATAGTATGGTAATATCACCTTAGAATCTAATTGATTAGGTTGTAAATATAAGAAACAAATATATCTGTTAGATTTAATCTTATTAAAGAAACATTTTAAAATTTTTCCTTTAATAATTTAATTGAACTATAATTTGTAATCCTTTATTCCTTCTAAGCTTACAATGCAATTCTTACATTATTTAAACAAATTTCCCACCTTATTTAAAACAATTTTAGAAGGCTACAAAAGCAAATGAATAATGAAAACTAAGTTATAAATTATTTATAATCAAAAGTCATCACCCTTAAATTATAATGTAAAAACATTAACATTTCTCCTGTTTCTGCATGCATTCTGTTTCTTTTTGGAGAAAAATTGTACCTCCAACACTAAATAGTCTTTCACTCTCCACAGAAGAAGGTGGTGCACATAAATATTTCCTAGCAAGAACAGCCATATTTGGAAAGCTATCTTTATTTGCCATCCACCACTGTAATGGACTTTCTTCATTTTTAATCATTTTTAAGTCTTGGTATCGAATCATTTCTGCTTTTATGGCATCTCTAACCTTTTCACCTAAAGAGTCCTTTTTTGCTTTGGGATTGGGTTCTTTGTGTCCTTTCGCCAATTTCTTTTTCTCTTTAAACTCTGAAAAACAACTTGTAAAACTAAAGTTAAAATCATTTTCAGCATCACTTAATTCACTTTTATCATCTGCTGATATATCAGAAGAGTCTGAAACCTGAGACATGGGAGTAGTAACAGATTTGCTATTATTTGCAGAGTATACTGTATATCTTCAATCATCCACTGCTTAAGAATTTCTTCAACATTTTGGTTATTATATTCATCTTCAAGGAATGTATGTTTAAAGCGTGGATCAAGATAGGTTGCGAGTATAAGGTTCTTATCATTGAAGTATGTGCTAAATCTCTTTTTAACAGAAGCTTTCCATGCTGATAATGTTGAGCTAAGTCCCCCAAACAGTCCTTTTTCTTCACCTTTTTCAAAAAATGACGAATGACTTTCATGTTTGGGATGATGGCTGAGGCAATTGCCTTCCTGCCACTTAAAAAATTTGTGCAATCAACAAAATGTTTTAGTATTTTCAGCAATTTTTCCAAAACTTTCCATTGATTTGTTTCTAAACATGCTGGTTTTGAATGATCACTGCAGTATGAAATAATAGCAGTTTTTTGTTCAAGAATTCTTGAAAGCATATAATACTGACTATTCCACCTAGTTTGTATATCTTGAATGAATTTGTGTTGTGGTAAATTAAATCTACTCTGATATTCTTCATATCTTGCAAATGCCGCAGGTGAGTGATTGAAATGCCCAACGATTTGCTTGCATACTGATATTATGTCTTTCACATATCTTTGCTCAAAGATGGCATCATTGAGGACTAACTGTAAAGTATGTAGAAAACAAGGCAAAGACTGAAATTCTGCTTGTGCAACTCCTGCAGCAATATTAGCTGCATTATCTCTTACAATAAACATGTATCTTATCATCAGGAATTTTAAATTGATTCATGGTGGCGCGTAGGCATTCACTGATATTAGATGCTGTATGTGATACATTAAATGGCGAAACTCTAAGGACAGCACTTTTTTGTTCGTAGTTATCAGTAATCCAATGAGCTGTTAAACTTAAAAATGAGGTATTTGCTGTACTAGCAACCCATCCATCACTTGTAAAAGATAAATGTGTTGCTATGTTAATCTCATCTTGTAATTTGTTTCTCACACCTGTCTATACAGTATATCTTGCACAATATGTTCTTTTACATATTTCCTAGAAGGGATTTGATAGTTTGGGTACATATGATTCAGGAGCCTTATAAACCCAATATCTTCTACAATGGAAAATGGTTGCAAATCCACTGCTATCATTTCTCCAATAAGTTTATGAATTTTTTGTGCTCTATGGTCATTTACATCCCAAATTTTATGTTTATTTATCGCTTCTTGTAATGTTGGTTGTTTAGAACATTCCATGGAGGTTTTTAGTTTTTTATTTGATGAAACATTAACAGGAAGAGTTCTTTTCTTTTCTTGTTCTTTCTTTTCTTTCTCCTCCTCTTCTTTTAATTCTTTGTTATGTTTAGTACTTAAGTGTTTAAGCATATTAGTTGTTGTAAAGTAACCAACTTTGGATCCTCTGGATATTTGAACATCGCATAATTGACATATTGCTTTTGATTGATCTTTCTCATTAATTTTGAATAATTTCCATGCTAAGCTTTTTGGTTTAAGAATATGACAATAAGCAGCCATATCATTGCTACTTGTATGTTGACTGCTTGCCATAGTGGGGCTCAATCTGAAAATAAATTAAAAACAAAATGAGGACATTGTAATATTAGTTACATTATGGCTATTGGGTGGTAGCCTGTTATTAAAATTTATATAATTATTTGATCTGACTCCGTAAAGTTTAATCTATTTAATTTTTATAGAAGGCTAATATGGTTGGATAAATGAAAGAACGATAACTATTAAACTCTATAATTTTGCTGCTAATAAATACAAGGACTAGGCATTAAATATGAAAATTCAAAATGGATAATAAATGTTATGGAAATTATTCTAATGACAGTTCGATAATTAATTTAATACACATGTAATCAAAAGACACGTTAAATTCTATTTATTTAGGCTGTTGACAATCTAATAATACAAATGGATTAAAGTTTTATACGACAAATTTTTTACTTATTCTGATATGGAAATTAATCATCACATGAAATTACATAGCTTAACTTTTACACAAAAATATAATAAATGTACTAACTATTTAATATTTACTATCGGAATACTTGGAAAAGATATCAAGGTTATATGAGTGCGCAATAGACAAAGGGAACCGGTTATACAGGAAGTGACAACAGGGTGTACTGAAGGTTAATTCAAGGTTAAATGAATTCTAAGGATAAACATAAACTAATTATTTATTTATATGGAATGCAGGGAACAATAAAATAGAAATACTGGGTGATCCAGATAAATGGGACCCATAAAAAAAAAGCCAAATATTCTTAATATTTAATTCCTTTCATAAAAACTATATATCATTCGAAAGAGTAGAGTTACAAGTTATTATGAAATATTTATTTTTTAAAAATGACTCCTTTCAAATGTGCTCCATTAGTTGCCAAGCATTTCAGTGTTCTCGCTTGTAAGTTCTGCATCACTTTTGCAAGAGTGTGCGGTGGTATGGCCTGTATCTCATTTGTGATGGCGGCCTTCAATTCTTGCAATGTCGTTGGGTTATTTCTGTAGACCTACTCTTTAAATATCCCCAGAGATAATAATCTAAGGGAGAAAAATCCGGAGACCTTGCGGGCCATTCAACGTCTCCAAATCTTGAGATTAACTCGCCTGGAAACGTTTGACGCAAAACTGCCATGCAGTTCCTCGTGGTATGGCAGGTAGCTCCGTCTTGTTGGAACCAGTGGTTTTCTAGACAAAGATCTCTTAATTTAGGAATAAGGAAATCGGTCAACATTTTTTCGTAGCGATCACCATTTACAGTGACCGTGTTTCCGGTGGAATCCTCGAAAAAGTACGACCCTATGATCTGAGATGCAGTAAGACCACACCAAACAGTTACACGCTGACTATGCAACGGGACTCGGTAATATTCAATGGATTTTCTGTTGCCCAGAAACGACAATTTTGTTTGTTTACAGTTCCATTCAAGTGAAAATGGGCTTCGTCTGACATAATCAAAGTTGCTAGAAAATTGGTGGTGTCATTTACCTTCTGTTGGATCCATTGACAGAATTGTCGTCTTCGTGCGAAATCTCCATCGTTTAGTTGTTGCACTGTTTGAATTTTATATGGAAAGAGCATTAAATTTTGCTTGAATATACGGTGTGTTGTTCCATATCCAACTCCTAACAGCTGAGAAGCACGTCTGATGCTTATGTTAGGATTATCCTGTACAATTTCATGAGTTCTGTTAATGATCTCGTCTATCCTTGCTGTGCGCACTCTTCCAGTTGGTTTTCTTTTCCAATGCTGCCAGTTAGGGAAAAATTTCTGACACACCGACGGATTACTTTCTTAGAAGGTGATTTTGACATCTGAAAATTTGTCTTGAAAGATCTTTGAGCTGAAACTATACTTCTTCCATGCTCATAATATTGCTCAGTTATGAAACGCAGCTGTTCCACAGTCCATGCAGTCATCTTGAAGGGTTAGTTTTAATTAACACTTTTATTTGTTTTGTATCTTATCTTGTCTTGTATTGTCAAAACCTATACAATCCTGTACAAACTTGTAACTATCCTCTTTCGAATGATGCGTATGATTTTATAAAAGGACTTATACTTTAAGAGTTACAGGGGTTTCTTTTGGGTCCCATTTCTCTGGATCACCCTTTATAACCTCCTTATACTAACGAACTCTACTTACATAGGCTATAATGAGTTATGAGCGGATCTAGGATCTAAAGTATGTTGTTTCTAAGTAGTCTGGACTAGGATTGATAGCTGCAGTCACGCTGCTATAGTTTTGTGTCTCATGGGTATTGCATCATGTATTGAAACATGGAATAGTTGCTTTCATTGGTTAGATCTGACGTTGCCATGTATTGCAAGATGAAATAATTAAATACTAAAAATTAAAATCTTTTGAATTGAATAAATTGCTATGAATAAAAATACTAAATTTAAGTCTTGAATATTGAATATCAGAATATCAGTAATCAAATTGCAAATGAAAATTAAATTTGTGCTCTGAAAAGAAAAAGATAATTTAATTAATTAGTTCATTTTTGTCACTAAATGACAAAGAATCGTTGTAAGAATCGAAAGTCGTAACCAAATTCTTACGATTCCGATGCCGATGCCGATTCCTGAAAAACACTCGATTCTTCCGATTCTCGATTCCGATTAATCGTCCCATCACTAATTGTAATAAAATTTTTCTAATTTTGTTTGTTGTAACCGTTGAAGAAATCTAGTTTCAATTTGAAAAAAAATTTGATCTTAAAAAAAAATCTCAGAATTTTTTTTGTCCCGCATGGGCATTTGAAAAATCTGGCAACCCTAGGGAGGAATGAGAATTAAAGTGAGATTAGGGCTAGTTTTAGAAACCGTGATTATATTTGTAGTTGTAGGACTAATCTTGTATTTATGAACATTTGGGTAAATCACTCTATACGAACCAACCCATCAGTTTCATCATGAAATTCTCATAAACGTAATCATGCTCATAACAACAGCCATCCGATATCCTAGTCGAAGTCCAGCACACTCGCTGGCAATAGTTCTGATCTTAAGCTTAAAATCCTGGAATCTCTTTCTATTTACAAATCGAAACCAGATCTTAATTCTAACAAGTCATCGATAGATCTGTTGTGTTCTACTTAAATTATTATTGTGTACTCGTGATTTTTAAGTTTTTTAATTAATTTCATTCTTTTGCAGAATATTATTCTCCCTCATCTCTCGAAATACGAGTAATTCCGTGTCCCCGTTTGCTGCTTTTTTGGGAACACATTTTTTTCGAAAATTTCCAGCATCTTTTCTTCTAAGGTTATTAGCATCTCTTCAATTGTTTCGTCCATGAATACTCTTTTCCAATCTATTTTAGCCATATTTGATCTGATTTCTTCCCAATTTATAGTCTTGGAGTTTAAGTTAAAAAATCTCAAATATGATTCTTTCTTTGGTGTGTGCATTTTCTTTTAAGGCTGTCTTCATATTGGTTGGTATAGTGATAATGTTGTGGTCTGATATAATTGGTTTATTTTTATGTCATCAGTTAAGTTATTTGTGAATACCTGATCCAGGTGGTTATATTTTCTGGTATCTGTTATTTTTGGTGTTAACATAAATTCATTTGTTAGATCAATTGTATCAGCAATTTTGCTTGTTCCTGGCCTTCTTTTGTACCCCTTTTGTGTATATATATATATATATATATATATATATATATATTATATATATATATATATATATATTATATATATATATATTAGGGTGGTCCAAATTTAGGGTGAAAATTTGAAAGTCTGAACCTAGCGAGCACATGGTGCCCTCGTTGTACTTCATGTACAATAGCTTTGTATAAAATTTGAAGAAAATTGGATGATGTTTAGGGGTCCCGCAAAACGTTTAGTTATTTTAGTCTCATAAAATTCTAGCAAAACAGCTAATTTCCTTTAATTCTTTGAAAATGATTAGTTGTAGCCTATATCTTTCTATAGTTACGCTTATGAGACCTAATTTCTGTTGTTTTGTGTCCACACCACAGGTAGTGTTTTTGATTGGATAATGGATATGGTGACACGAAGTGGGCCAGCCTTTTGGCTTGTTGGCCACCCAGACCCAGATATCACCGGTGCTCGATTGCCTTCCAGAGGCCAAGTGCTTATGAAATATTACTCCATCACTCTGTCATGAAGCAAACGAAAGCAGATGCTAAAAAGCATCTATTCAAGCAGTGCTAGAGATATGGGAAAAGGCTAAAATTCCAACATCAACCCTGGCTTACAGCAAAGCCAAACTTTTGAAAATAATTGATGAGTACGACAAGCTCAAGAAAAACCGCAATCGAGACCCGAGACCTGTCGTACTCAAGAGGCAATGTTCCGGGACCAGCTCGAGGATCTCTTTGATGTGGCTCACAAGGATGCGATGATTATCATGTCAAATGAAGAGGATAAGGCCTTCCTGGTGAGCCAAAGGGAAGATCGAACATCATCCTCCATGACCGGGATCGATATTATTCACACCAAAGTCAGCGCGAAAAGAGGAAACGAGAGGTGATTAAGCAACAGAAGGAGAGAAATGAAAATGAGAAGAAGGCGTTCTTTGAAGTCTCTGATTCCTCGCAGATGGCACTGCCTTCTCCTCAGAAACAGATACAGAAGAGAATGAGAGATATGGCAGGTCACTGCAACGAAGGAAGGAGAATAACGTGTTCTGCTCAGCCCAAAAGTGACTGCAGCCATGGATCGGTTCAACATCTCCGACAGGGCCGCCATGGGCCTTTCGGGAGCCCTGGCAAATGCATCGGGGCAGAACCTGAAGATGACGACGCTCTCACGAAGTTCAATTCGACGACACAGGATGGCCAATAGGGAAGCATTCGCAAAGACAAATAAGAACCTGAACCTCCCTCCCAAAACCCCACTCCTCCTCCACTGGGATTCGAAGCTTCTTCCTGATGTGTCCAAGTCCGAGAAGGTTGACAGGATTGCCATCCTGGTCACAGGAGGCAACCAAGAGATCCTTCTCGGGGTCCTCAAGATTGGCAGCAGCACAGGTGTGAACCAGTCGAACGCTCGCATCACTGCTCTTCAGGAGTGGAACCTCATGGATCATGTACGAGGCTTGGTGTTCGACACCACGGCCTCAAACACTGGTCTGTCCGAGGGAGCTTGCACGAAGATACAGGCTGCCATCAACCGGGAGATTATTTGGATCGCTTGCCGTCACCATATCCTGGAAGTTGTTCTCTCTGATGTCTTCAAGAAGGAGTACGGGCCATCCAGCGGCCTCAATATCCCCTTGTTCATGCGGTTCCAAGAGCAGTGGAGATTCATTGATGGAACCTGCTGGAAGCCAGCAACGCACGATGAGAATATCGTGGAAGAATTCTCTGGTCCCCTGGCAGGATTCAAAGAAAGGGAGCTGAAGGACCTGAAGGTGGCAATCGAGTCAAAGGCTCACCTCAGGGACGATTACAAGGAACTCCTTGTCCTGTCATACACCTTCTTGGGAAATTCCAGAGGGAGGTATGAAGATTAGGGCACCTGGGGCCTTCCACCAAGCCAGATGGATGGCAAAGGTCATTTATGCTCTTAAGATCTTCCTCTTCAGAGAGCAGTTCACCCTCACTGCTCACGAAATGTGTGGCGTGCGGAATCTCAGCCTCTTCATTTCTCTGTTCTACACCAGGTACTGGCATCAAGCAACGATCGCATCATATGTCCCCAAAAATGACTTGGATTTCATGAAGGATCTTGAGAGTGGAATTCCGAATCGTCAGCTGGCGAACACTGCCCTCACAGCCTTCAAACGCCACCTGTGGTATGTGTCCGAGGAATTGATCGGTCTTGCATTCTTTGATGACCGGATTGGAGAAGAGGAGAAAGTTGCAATGGTGGAAAATCTCAAGAAGAGAGAGCGGAAGGACTGAAGAGAATTGATGGCAAGAGATTCTCTCCTCAAACACACCGCTTCCTGACTTTGTGACTGCCAAGACCAAAACATCTTTGACCTCATTCTCCCGAATGGTCGTCAGGAGTCGGAGTCCTTCCTCGCCAAGCCACCTTCTTCTTGGAACAAAGATGAAACCTACCAACAATTCATGGCCTCCGTCGCTTCACTGAAGGTTGTGAACGACAGCGCCGAAAGGGGTATTGCTCTGATCACACAATTCAAATCATCCATCACCAAGGATGAGACCCAGAAGCAGTACCTCCTAAAAGTTGTAGCTCAGCACAGGAAGGATATGCCCTCCATGTCAAAAGCTGTCTTCCTGAAATAAACTTGAATCTACAATGATGCTTTTCCTTTTCCGTGAGCTTATTTGAGATAATTGTGTCAATTTTTTGTGATGACCGGGAAGTTGAAGTTTTGCGGGACCCCTGAGATAAGAAACTGAAATTTTGCCTGAAGACATGTTTGGGGTAAGGGTATTAGGGCGACATGTGTCTAAATTAAAATTCCAACTTTTAATTTTTTGGACCACCCTAATATATATATATATGGGATGAATTTCACAATTAAACAATTAAACACGTGAAATGAATGAATGATGCAAGCCCACAAAGGAAAAGAAAAATGATTCCAAGGCCTTTGGTGTATTTAGAAGTACACCTCGTACACGAGGTGTACACGAGGCAGACATGGGGTCAATTACTGGGTTTCTATTACTATTACTTTTGATTCCTTTTATTACTATTACTTTAATTTTCATCTATTACTATTACTTGATCATCTATTACTATTACTTTTGTATGTGGGGTACTTCACTCATTTGAAAAGGATCTTTGTCTATTTAAATGCAATTAGAAGCAGTGTGTTAACACACAAACAAACAAACACTATTTCAGACTCAACAAGTACAAACATTATACAAGAGGTCCATAGAAGATTAAGAGATAGTTGTCTGGAGCACTGACTAAGTAGGCCAGTGAATCACTGTGTATAATAAACATAAAAATACAATGATCTAACCATGAGGTGGTGTGCCAACTATCACTAACATAAGTAAAGCTATCACCAGGAAAATTACACATGGATGAAAGGGTCAAATTATTATCTTCACAGAAGACTTTTAAGTGGTTGCTAAACAAAGAATTATCATTAAGCACATTAGCATTAAAGTCACCAATAATAGCTACACATGTCGTATCCAACTCATCAATAATACTGCTGACCTGCCCCAAATTAATGTGGTAATCTTCTTCATTATCAACTGCCTGAAAAGGCATATAGATATACAGAATTACAAATTTTTTATTGTCTACACAAATTTCTATTCCAGGTAGCCAATTCAAACCAAATTTTAATTCACAAATATATTTCCCATACCCCAACCTCCATAGAATAGCTACCCCACCAGGTGGGTGGCCTGCATGGAGACCATCTTGTTTATCTCTGGTGGCCTCCCCTATCCCATGAAGTTACTGGACAGGCTATTCAGGTCCTTTAAGTCCTGTTTCCATAGCCATGTTTCCTGCAGACAGAGAATATCAGCATCCTCTAACAGCTTATCAATTATGATCCGCCTGTGTTTGTTGTTATTGCCTAAGCTTAGGCCTCTACAGTTATAAGAGATTACCTTGAATGTTGCAATTAGGAAGATGCAGGAGTTCTGTCAGCCATCTCTACATGTTGAATTCCACTTATACCAGGCACAGCAGTTACAGCATTAGACCCAGCTGGATTTTCCTCTACAGTACGACGCATGATGTCTCCATAATTACCCTCTCCAGCACTTGCGAGAGGGGCTGCAGGTGTTTTTCTTCCCTTCTTCTCATAGAACCGCCGTACATATACCAGTTCCGGCCATACTGCTGGATCCATAAATAGCCCTGGATCATCACAGACTGCTGTAACTTGAAAGGAACTGTACGCAGTCCATCTGGAGTCAATTTTCCTACATGTAACCTGAAGGTTCACTTTATCTTCCACAAATGCCTGCAGCTCTTCGGCCGTAAGATCAGGTCGCCATCTCGAGACGAAAATGTTTGCGGTCTTCGTTGGTACAGCCATCATACGATCTGTTTTGGCAGCCCCTATGATACCCCGCCGTTCTCTGCCAGCCTTTGCCATAGGTTGACTCCCTCTAGCCGGTGCATGAGTGGGACCAGACCCCCTTGAGGGACCACCACCATTAGCTACTGCAGTGGTTGCAGTTCCCGGAGGGGTCGCTTGCTTCCGGCCCCTCCTTACCACCATTGTCCAAGACGCTTCCTCATCATGACCCCCGACTGCATTCCCAACATTCCGATTCACCAAGGCCCTTTGGGGGCACCCTGTGTGAGATGGTATTGAGCTGGCGATGTAGCAGTGTTTGGATTCAGGGATCCAGGATAGACTGAGAAGCAGAGGGCTCTGCACTCATGGGTCCAGAATGAGGCTGAGAGGCGGCAGAGGGCTCTGCACTCATGGATCCAGGATGAGGCTGAGCGGCAGCCAAATAACAAATATTTGTTTCAACTAAATCACTACAATTTCAGAGACTGTACGTCTTGATAAATTTTACTTTATTGAAGGAAAAATTTGCCACAATATTAGTTCACATGCATGTTTATTTTAGTTTAGAGTAGATTTTGTTAATTTTTCAGTTCTTTGTTCACACAATATGTCCATTGCCACTGTAATAGAAAAGTAATAGACTATTATCTATTACTTTGCCTTCTATTACTATTACAGCCAAAAAATTATGATCTATTACTATTACTTGAAAAATCCTGTAATAGTCTATTACTATTAATATTACCCCATGTCTGACACGAGGTGTACTTCTGAATACACGAAAGGCCTTGGAACTACTTTTCTTTTTCCTTGTGGGTTTGCATTATATATATTAGGGTGATGCACAAATCATGACCATCGTGGATTTTTAAGGATACCCCCTCATTTGTTCCAATTTGTCACAAAAACACCCTGTGAGAAATTCCAGGTCAAACAATAACATTCAGAGGTCGCGCCCGCCAATTGAAAATTTGAAAATTACAAAAAATTAGAGTAAAATCAATTTTTTGAATTTGTTCTTATTTTTGTTGCAGGTTTGTTGCAGGTTGCAGGTTTTGTGCAGGTTTGCTGCAGGCAGAGTGGTAGGTGATGCGTATATGAGCAAATAGCGTTCAAGGAAATCGGTATCGCAGTGTGCTTGTGGCAGTGTCCAGGAGAGGTGCTATATCAGTGAGTCTCTCCGCCTCAATTTCTCTTCTATTTCCTCTATCTTAATTGTGACAAAAATGAGATCAAGAAGCTCAACAGATATCTGGCTGATCGGTCAACAAATAGATAAATTGAATCAAAGTAAGCTTCCATCAAAGAAAGAAGTAATTTCCTTATTCATGAATTATAAACATATCAAGAATGAAACTGTCAGAGAAGCATTAACTTCAACCGTTAATGATGTATTGGAAGTGTGGCAGAGAGCAGGAATACCAACAACCCAGAAATGTAATGTTGTGAAGAAATTAAATAAACTGTATGATGAGTGGCAAGGGCTGAAGAAGAGCAAAGGAAAAAAATCGAAGTTTTCATAGAGAAAGAGAATACATGGAAAGAAAAATTGGATGGACTCTTTGATATTGCGCATGCAAATGCTAACGAGTTAATAACTATTGAGGAAGATAGAGAGTTTCTACGGCTACAAAGGGAAGGTCGAAAGAGTAAAATGATGGCAGTTGATAAGGATGAAGAAAAACGTCGAAAGGAAGCTGCGAAGAGACATGAAAAAATGGATAAGAAAAGGTTACATGAATCAAGTGCATTTGATGAAACAGTTGTTCTTGCAAGCAGCAGCAGTTCCTGCAGTGATTCACCTGCATCTACGGAAGAAGAAGTAGATCTGGAAGTGCCCTCAACATCCAAAAGAGGCCTTCCAAGAAAAAAATTCAAGATTATGAATGAAAATCTGCTTTCCTCATTGGATGTTGCTAAGATCAGCGACCGATCAGCCTCTTTAATAATTATTCCAACGATCGCAAATGTTGGAAAAGATCCAGAGAATTACAATGTTAGCTACTCATCGATTCGCAGGGCAAGACAGAAATCAAGAAAGAAGTTCAGTGAAAACTTGAAAGAAGAATTTCAAGCTGACAAACCCTTGATTGTTCATTGGGATGGCAAACTCCTCGAAGACATTACCGGGAATGAGGTTGTTGATCGGTTGCCAGTCCTAATCTCTGGCAGTGGAGAAGATCAACTGCTTGGAGTGCCAAATATAGATCATGGCACAGGAAAGGATACTGCAAATGCAGTACATCAGGCGATCATTGATTGGAATCTAATAGATAAGGTAAAAGGCATGTGTTTCGATACAACTGCATCGAACACAGGTCATAAAACGGAGCTTGTGTCCTAATTGAACAGAAAATGGAGAAAGATTTGTTGTGGTGTCCTTGTCGACACCATATCCTTGAAATCATGTTGGAAGCAGTGGTATCCCCTGCATTACAGGCTTCATCAGGCCCTGACATTCAGTTATTCAAAAGATTCAAAACAAACTGGAATAAGATTAATCTAACTTCATACGATAAATTAGAAAATTATCCACAAAAGGAAAAAGAGGAAATCATCAACTTTGCAGCAAGAAAAATCAATGAAGATCAACCTCGCGACGATTACAGAGAGTTATTGGAACTGACAATCATCTTGCTTGGCGGTACTCCAACGACTGGAATAAAATTCAGGAAGCCTGGGGCTTATATAGAGCCCGTTGGATGGCGAAAGTCATTTATTCAATGAAAATCTTTATGTTCAAAAGTCAGTTCAAAATAACAGCAATAGAAGAAAGAAATCTAAAAGAAATTTGTTGGTTTTCTGTTTCAATTTATATTAAGCATTGGTTTTCAGCACCCTGCGCAGCAAGTGCTCCACGAAATGATCTGAGTCTTCTCAAGAATCTTCACAGCTACAAAAGCACAAATGAACAACTAGCAAATGCTGCTTTAGAAAAATTCAAGAATCATTTGTGGTATCTCTCAGAAGAGTTGATCGCATTGGCTTTCTTTGATGATAAAATCAGCTTTGACACCAAAAGAAAAATGAAGGAGGCTCTTACAAAATCTTCGGAGCCAGATCCTCCAAAGAAGACACAAATAGACATCAAAACTATTGACAATAAGCAGCTTGAAGATTTTGTAACTGCTAACACAAAGTCCTTCTTCAGTATACTCGGATTGTCTTCAACGTTCTTGAGCAAACCAGTAGAAGATTGGCTTCTCGATGAGAGTTATTGGGTTGCAAAGAACGTAGTGAATCACATGAAAGTTGTTAATGATATTGCTGAAAGAGGAGTGAAATTGATTGAAGATTATAACAAATTAATTACCAATGATGAACAACAGAAGCAATATCTACTGCAAGTTGTATCAAATTATCGGAAGAAGCTTCCGGACAAAACTAAGAAAACTCTCGTATCTTTGACGCAACAGTAAAATTTACGAGTATATCCATTCTATGTATCTATTGTAAATATCTATTGTATTGTATCTGTTTTATGAACAAATGGAAAAGAGGAAGGTGGTATGATAGGCCTCGTGGGGAACTTCCACTCAAAAAAAAAGTAACGTGACGCTTGCTGTACCTCCTGGGTGTCATGGAAATCAGCAAATTTTCAAATGGCGGGCGCGACCTCCAAATATTCGAATTTTGACCCGAAATTTCCCCAGGATCATTTTTCCACCAAATTAAACCAAATGAGAGGGTATCTCAAAAATTTGAAACAAAAAAATTTTACTCCCCCACTTTTGCATCACCCTAATATATATATATATATCATATATATATATATACAGTATATTTTTTTTTTTTTTTTTTTAGTTCAGGAAGAACCGATTCGCCTCTATTTAAAGGGCATATCTCAGCGGAAAAACAAAGAAAAAGTGAGAGGAAAGACAGAGGAAAAAGAAAGGGTGGAGGGGACAGTCGAAGTGGAAAAAGACCAAGGATGACAAGGACTGCATATATATATACAGTATATATATTATATATATATATATATTATATTAGGGCGGTTCATGTAATAGGGGTGAAAAATTTTATTGCAGGTAGGTCAGTGAGCATGTGGATTTTTTAATTCTACTTGTTTACAAAAACCTTCATGGCAAATTTCTACTTGGTAGCAAAACTTTTAGTGGGTGCTCAAGGGTAGATGAGACACCGAAAAAGATCAGCTAGGGAGGACAGTGACAGGAGAAACGGGAGTTCCAGCATTCCCTGTCTCCTGCCTAACGTCCCCCCCCGGAGTACTTCTCTGGTCGATTGGTGTCTACAATCTCCTCCTGGTTTGGCTTTGTTTCGTTTGAAACCTTGTCGGAAAACAAAGATGAAAATGGTTGAGGCAGCAAATTTATTAGAGAGAGGAACACTAAAGAAAGATAGGAGAAAATACAAAGGAAACATTTCAGTAGAGAGGATGGATCTCTCAGACTTTGTCGATTCAGCGTCATTCAAGTTATTTGATACTTTCAAGATCAGCCAAGAGTTCTTAGGACATCTCCTGATGAGTGGAAAAATCACCAAGACGATAGACGATCCCTCCTATCCATGTAAAGATTCAATGTTATCAACGACAGTGCTGAAAGGGGCGTGTCCATGATAAAGAATTTCAATGCAACCATTACCAAAGCCGAGACTCAAAAGCAGTTCCTCTTACACATACTGGAAATGCACCGGCACTAATTTCCTGACCAGAATAAGTCGATATTGGCCACCGGTAAATGTTCAGGCGACTAGATTTCACGTATGATATTAAGGTGATATCAATGCATTTGTGCCATCACTGAACGTTATATTGTGCGAATTCATTGGTTATCTAAATGCTATTTATCCAATTCACCCACTGTACATATTCTAATGCTTGAGCACCGAGTAAATACTCTCGGATTCCACTCAAATTCGTCTCGGAGTTTTATGTTCTTAAGTCTAATAAAAAAAAGTACATGCTTGCTTGAATTTTTAATTTTCATTTATTTGAACCGCCCTAATATATATATACAGGGTGTCCCAGAATTAACTATCTATTTCAATGAAATCGGACAAATTTTTTAAAAACACACTTTTATTTATGTTTATCATGTTTAATATGTGTTAAAAATGTATAAATTTCTAAATTTTTTTCATAATTTTATTTTCATAATTTTTTCATTATCTGGTCCAATGAAAGACCGTCTGAAGTCATAGAATGGCAAAGAGACTCTCCAAAAGTTAACGTGTGGCTTGGAATGACCAAATCCAAAATTTATGGCCGAAGCAACTGTAACAAAGACCGTCTACCTTGATATGCTTCAGCAGTTTCTCGAACCACAGCTTCTTGATGATGGCATTCTTGATAATGTTGTGTTTCAACAAGAAGCATTGATCTTTTGGCGATAAACCTTTGTTTTTATGAAACTCCATGCAAAGAAATCCAGGGGTGTCAAATCCGGAGAACGCGGAGGCCAAGGTCGAGGTCCTCCACGTCCAATCCACCGATTCGGAAGGCGTCTGTTGAGGTATTCTCGAACAATTAGAGCATAATGACATGGTGCTCCATCTTGTTGAAACACAACATTATCAAGAATGCCATCATCAAGAAGCTGTGGTTCGAGAAACTGCTGAAGCATATCAAGGTAGACGGTACCTGTTACAGTTGCTTCCGCAAAGAAGAATGGGCCATAAATTTTGGATTTGGTCATTCCAAGCCACACGTTTAACTTTTGGAGAGTCTCTTTGCCATTCTATGACTTCAGACGGTCTTTCATTGGACCAGATAATGAAAAAATTATGAAAATAAAATTATGAAAAAATTTAGAAATTTATCATTTTTATACATTTTAAAATGGTTTTCCACGGGTTCTTGTACAAGGTATTATTGGTAAATTACTTAATAATGTTTATTCCCCCAAACTTATCCCAACGTATGATGTTCCTAAGAATTGTAAATATCTTGTTTTACCTGATCTCTACCAATTTAACACTTTTGTGAAAAAGCAATTGTTGAGTGTGGTGAGGAAATTTTATTTTCACACTGATTTTAAGGTTGCTTTTGTGAATAATAATACCCTTGAATGTTTTTTCCGTTGTAAGGACAAAATCCCCCCTGCGATGAACTGTTTCTGTCGTTTATTTGTTTACCTGCCCTGGGTGTTCCCAGGGGAACTACGTTGGCAGCACAGTTCGTTCTTTGCAGGCAAGATTTTGCTCCCATATGGGTATTAGCCATAGGACAGGAAAAGTTTTATCTAAAAAGGAACAGTCTGCCATTAGAAATCATTCTGTTAAGTGTAAAGTTGATATTTCCGTTAATAACTTTAAAATTCTTAAATCATTAAAATGTCCGTCCTCTCTCCGTATTTATGAATCTTTGTGCATTAAATTTCTGAACTCCAGCTTAAATATTGATTCTAGCTGTTACCCCCTTTATATTAATTAGAATGCCTACCTACTAAAATTTTTCTGTTTTTCCCCTTGACCCTGTCTCCTTTTCGCCTCAGTTGTTTGAGGATGTCAAGTGAGCATGGTATGTTTCGTGCACTTTTGCGTCTTTGCATTTAACTTTTTATTAGTGAAGTTTTTAACTAATTTGTTTGAATGTTTTTAGTTTTAAAGTTTTACTTTTATCATGTGTTATTTGTCATGTATATAATTTTTAATTTTTGTTTTTGGCTTATGCTTGTTTTACGCTTTTTAATTTTTATTCTTTAAGTGGTTTTATTTTGTGCTATGAATTAGTTTGTTTTTGACATTCGTATATTTTTTTTTTTTTTTTTGTCATGCATTAATTTTAGCTTTTTATTTATTAGGCCTTGAAAATGGGTAGAGTTGCCCGAAACGTCGGCTGCAGCCAAATATAATGACTTTCTTGCTCTACGTCTTCGTTTTTATCCTAAATGTAAAATTACGTCTCCTTAGGAGGGATCCTATTTCATATGTATATATATATATATATATAAAATTTTCATATCCTTTTGTATTTACAAATGGGTAATTAAAATCTCCGCACTGTATTATATTGGGGATTGGTGAGTTTAATGTCTTTATTAAGTTTCTGATCGCAGTAATGGTACCTGAGAATTTTGCAGGTGGATTATTCTGAGGTCTGTATATGACTTAGAGCAGTATCACGTTTAGTTTTCAATTTTTTCTGCTAAAAGTTCCACGTACCTGTTTGATTTACTTTATTTTATTTTTTTATATTTTTGTTATACGGTTCTCATGTATGTATGTAGCACAGCCACCTCTTCGTCATTCTTTCCTGTCGGCTCGTAGTATGTTATAGTTATCGATTTGTTTTCTTTTATCTGTGTAGTACTCGCAGTCTCCACAGTTTTCTTGGCAGTATTTATGATGTATTTCTGCGAGATATGGAAAGTTAGTCCTTGTTTCATCCATAAATCCTTTCAGGTGTGAAACATTGTTTAACGAGTGGTTCGTTTTTAGCCCTTGTATATTTGCTAGGACCAGTTTTATGTTTTCAATTTTACGTTGCCCCTTATGTATTACAAATTCCTTATCCTTCACTGACACAGGTTTCGTAGTTCCGTTGTTCTCCGAGAAAGATCTGTTTCCGTATACCTGTTCTGGTACCTTGTCCGAAAATGGTTCGGCTCGGAGGTTTTAAACTGTGTCGTCTGTACGTGTTGAATGAAATTTATTGTGTCGGCGATGTGACAAAATTATTTTCGACGTTTGTAGTCTTAGGTTTGCGTCTTATTCGTAAAGTCCTTAAAGTTGTAAGGCGATGATAGTAGCACTGTTCACCATCCTTGCAATTTCCATATCTTGCAAAATTTTTGCAAATGGTCAGGAGGTAAAAATTCAGTAACCATTATTATACAACTGATAAAAGGTTGGCTACGCTTATGCGTACGGTCGTCCTCTATATCTGCAATTACTAGGGTTTCTCCTTATATGCAGATTTATTCATCCCGGGAAATCCCGGGAATTCCCGGAAAAATTAAGCCAATTCCCGGGATCCCGGGAAATCCAGGAAATGGTTGTATATTTAAGAGAACGGTAATTTTTTTTATTCAGTGATAAAATACCCTTTTAGAATTGGGATAACCAATTACTTATGCCTAGATGATCACTTTTGCATTGTAATACTTGAATTGAGTTTACCAATCAGTGGTAGCTATTTATTATTTATTAAACATAATATTTATGATGCGTACTCAGGAAATAAGAATGGTTTCATGTATTGATGATGATTTTAGTGAGTGACATTAGTATGCCTTTTTATTTTTGATGTAGAAAGAATCCTGAAAATTTTATTTTTCTCCACAATTTTTTAAACCCATTTTTCTTTTTTTATTCAGAGTTTATTAAAAGTAGCTGAACTGACTAAAATTAAGAAAATGAGCATTTTTATGTATTTTCTTCCCTAAAAATAGCCCATAAAATGAAAATAATTATTTAGCATATGTTTAGCATAAAATGGAAACAGGTTTAGCATAATTTTAGGCGATTTAGCATAATTTAGCAGCAGGTTTAACATAATTTGGCTAAAAATTTCTAGAAACACTGCAAGAAAGTTGCCAGAACTATTTGACAAAAAGTAGCCCAGCTTTTTTAAAAAAAAGTAGTAAAATTGAAATTCAATATCACAATTCAAAACAAATAATATTCAATTCAAAACATCGTACGAAAGTCAAAATTATCGTATTTATGCGATAATTATCGTACGTCTAGCAACGCTGTCTGTGGGTCAGTAAGAAGTTGCATGCAAAATGATTTCCCGGGATTTTCAAATCCAATAAAAACAGCCGGGATCCCGGGAAAGAAACCCTAGCAATTACCCATTACGTAATACCTGCATATAGCTTCATTTATATTAATTAATAATCTGGCCTTTCGTTTTAGTCTGTTTTAGTTCATTATTTAGTGATGACCTTTGTACAGGGTGTCCCAGAAGTCTGGACTCAGGGAAAACAAACATTATATTTTTAAAGCGAAACAAACACATTTCTAATGTCAGTTTTACATATTTCAGGAAAGAAAATACCCTGATGGCTCAGTATACCAATCACGAGAATGTGGAACTGGTATTGTTACACGTTTCCGGAAGAAATCAGAGGGAAGCATGTAAGTTATTTCACGAACACACCTCCCTCTTGCTTTTTTCTGGAAACATGTAGCAATACCAGTTCCACATTCTCGTGATTGGTATACTGAGCCATCAGGGTATTTTCTTTACTGAAATATGTAAAAACTGACATTAGAAATGTGTTTGTTTCGCTTTAAAAATACAATGTCTATTTTTCCTCTGAGTCCAGACTTCTGGTATACCCTGTATATAGGGGTTGGCTTTTTGTTCTTCGCTATTTAAGTTAGTGTTCCCCATCCGTTCGTGTATTCCATTTACCCCAATTTCTTTCCGATTCTCGCCCGTTTTGTGGTTTTCTCCGTTTCTGTTTTTCTTCCTTTCCTCTCCCTCTCTGTTCCTCATTGTCATTTTTCCTTTGAATTCTTCTTTCGTATTTCGTTCTATTTTAAACATCGCAAACGAATTTATTTCCGTTGTACAAACATCGCAGAAATATTTGATTCTGATCAGCTGTTTGACATTTGTTATGAGGAACATATTATCATCTTTCCATTTCAAGCAGCTGAAGTTGAGAACAAATTAGTAGAGATTGCTCTTTATTTCTCTTGTCTCGTCTGTTGCTAAGTTGCATATTTTACAGAGTTGTTGAAATTGATTGCTCATTTCCATGCTGTTTAATATAAAGATCGATGGAAGAAGCTGTTGCTTGATTTGAAGTGTTTCAATGGCGGTGGGGGATATCGCGTGCTGTAGCCGGTGGACGGGAGAACGCCTGTGAGAGATAGCTGTAGGAAGTTAGGGGAAACAATATATATATATATATATATATATATATATATATATACCTTTCAACCTTTCAAATGTTCCGTGCGGTGATTCCTCATTTCACGAAGGTCAAGCTTGTCGCCCCTCCTCTCGAGTTGTCCTGGTGAAGTAGTGAGTTGGTTTCTTGTACTCGCCACCTCACATAGTCAGGTACGCCCGGCTCATCAGGGATTGTTCTGAGCCAGGCGTGTAATCTTCTTTTCAAGATGTCCACCGCAACACTACTCGTGTTCCTTAGGTCTTTGGGCAGCTGATTAAACAGTCTTGGTCCTCTCACAACAAAACTGTTTTCTTTCAGGGTTAAGGATGTTCTCTGTGTAGCCTTTAATTTGAGAACACGACACAATCTTCCTTTTCTACTTTCCACTGTTGTTTGGGGAGTTACAGAGTTCAGAGTAAGATTAGGGACTAGTTTCTCCATTATTTTCCAAGTATAAATAATGGTGTATCTCTCTCTTCTCCTTTCCACTGAATATAGGTTTAATTCGCGTAACCTTTCCCAGTAATTGAGTTCTTTGCACCCATTGATCTTGGCTGTGAAGCTTCTCTAAATCCCTTCTACTGTAGCTGTCTAATGTCTTCTTTTTTACATGGGCATGTTAGGACCGAGCAGTATTCCAATTTGGGTATGATCAGTGTTTTCAGTAGAGGAATCATTACATTCCTATCCCTTCGTTTAAAGGTTCTCAGTATCTGCCCAGTTATTCTCTTTGCTCTGTTTACTGCTATCTTATTTTGTGTTTCAAATTTCGCATCATCAGTCATTACAACCCCTAAATCTTTTGCTTTAGAATTTCTCTGAATCTCCTGTCCATTTGGAGTATAATATTCCATGGATTTTAGGTCCTCCCTTTTTCCGTACCGTAACAGCTGAAATTTCTCTAGTGTTAAACTTCATATTGTTGTCTTCCGTCCGCTTGTAGATTCTGTTCATGTCTGTTTGTAGAGATCCTATATCTTCTGGGTTTCTTATTTTTCTACTGCTCCTTCTCTCATCGGCAAAGGATGTTACTGTGCTGTCTCTGGTAACGTCCTCATCTATGTCAGTTAGCATGGTTATGAAGAGTAGTGAAGCTAATACTGTTCTTTGTGGTACTGAGCTGAGAACCTCTGATTCTGATGAAGATATTCCTTGTACTGTAGCGACTTGCCGCCGCTCACTAAGGAAATTATATATCCATTTCCCTACTTTTCCAGTTATTCCCATATATTTCAGTTTATATATTATGATTCCATGGTTACGCTTGTCGAACGCTTTGGCAAAGTCTGTGTATAGTACATCATAGTTTTCATTACTTTCAGTGCATCAATAATGTTGTTGTAGTGTTCCATTAGTTGTGTAGTTGTGATAGGAATGATCTGCCTGACCGAAACCCATGTTGGTTATCATTTAATTTTTTCTGACTTTCCAAAAAGTTATATATATATTATATATATATATATATATGACCAAAATTTTACCGAATGGTTGTGAAGACAATCCGAACAACTGAATTGAAGTTGCTCATTTCTCATCTCGACAAATGTAACAGTCGAGCGCGGAATTAAGGGTTAGGGCATCTTTTTCGTCTCTACTAAAGTTGAGAGAGGGAGACAAAGGGTTAATTAAATATTAATTTACAGAAAATCTATTTCGTGTGCGGCGCACACCTAGCACACCCTGAATATACGCCCCTGATATATATATATATATATATATATATATATATATATATATATATATATATATATAACACACACGAGTATATGGTGCAAATCCACAAGGAAAAGAAAAAAATATTCCAAGGCCTTTCGTGTATTCAGAAGTACACCTCCCTGACGAGGTGTACTTCTGAATACACGAAAGTACTTGGAATCATTTTCCTTTTCCTTGTGGGTTTGCACCATTCATTCATTTCACGTGTTTAATTGTGAAATTCACCCCATATATATATATATATATATATATATATATATATATATATATATATGATGAATAAAACCACATTGGTTGGAAACAATTCATTTAATCTTGTGCTAAAAATCGATAATTTTCAATTTTTCTATACAAAAAGAGCAGTGTGCTAAAACCCGGGCAGATTTCCAGTATAAATTTGTGTATTTTTTTATCTATAACATTGGTTGGAAACAATTCATTTAATCTTGTGCTAAAAATCGATAGTTTTTCCTTATAAATCTGTGTGCCCCTCCCACAATCCTTTAAGTTTGTTTCTCCGTTTATTGTATATATATATATATTTTTTTTTCTGTAATCTATATATAGGCTGTAATTCTTTATGTACTTCAGTGTTCCTGAGGATGTCATTAGACGAAAGCGCTTGAGCACCATTCTGTTCCTTTCCTTCGTGGTTTTATTCATCATAATTATTTTTCACGTGTTACTTTCGTGAAATAATTTTCATATATATATATATATATATATATATATATATATATATATATATATATATATATAATATATATATGTTGTGTGTGTGTGTGTGTGTGTGTGTGTGTGTGTGTTTTAAATAGATATATATTTGTGCTTTTCAGGTAGTTAAACAATTCATATGTGTAAATTATTTTAGTAATTTAATTCAGCGAAAATGGGAGATGTTTTCGTGAGAAGAACGACGGCCTTTCTTCTTCTTTTGGTTTTCATTTTGACTGTGATTTGCGTAGCTTGATCGTTGTCATCGTTGGTCCGGGAACAAATGTCAACCCTCCTCTCGATCATTTTGATCGTTTTGAACTCTCTCGCCAGTCTGATTGTTGTGGTGATTCCCGTGAAATCGACACGAGTCAAGAAGTAACTACGAAAGACGTGGTGACTTTGACTACCGAAACTTCTACCTCTCATGACGCCAAAATGGAGCCTTGGGAAAAGAACATTCGTCTTCCCAAAACAACCATTCCCTACCATTACGACCTTCTACTTCACCTAATTTAGAGACCGCGACCTTCGACGGTCACGTGACATTCTTATCGGCGTGACCTCACCCATGGAATATTTGCTCACCCATGTCAAATTGATGAACGTCACTTCTACCGAACTCTTTGATTCATCTCGTACAAAATATGATTTTCGGAAGAAGCCTTCGAGTACAAACCGAATCAATTCTGGGTTGTCCGTCCCGAGAGGACCTTGAATCCTGGCAATTACACGCTGTCACTGAGCTTCAATGGTGGACTGGCCGGTCATATCCGTGGGTTGCACACGAGCGAATACTTGACAAAATCTGGACCAAGGTAAAACATTATATTTGTGTTGTACAAACAAATTAAATAATATGTAAAAGGTATTACGTAAATATAAATACAGTCTATACTCTAGAGTAGACACTATTTCGTTACTTTAAACCAAACATCTGTTATATATAAACTCTGACCTACTGTATTACCGCATTTCTTCGGTAGTTTTTAAAAGGGAGGACGGTTTTTTAGTCAACTTTGCAAAATTATCTAAGTTACGTGTTCTTGAAAACTTAAGGCTTTAAACGTATTTCACATCAATTTGGGTTAAATTATGATCGGTCGTATCTACAGTGAATTCACACACACACACACACACACACACACACATTAATTAAACACGTATAATTAACTAGTTTTGTCTGTATATGGTTTGTTATTTTTTCTTTTTTATTTGAAATGTGACTTTTGACACTGAACTCTGTAGTTTTGAGGTCACAAAATATGTCTTGTGATAGCTCGTGATATACTGCCACATTTACCATGAGTGGAACCAAGCACAGACTTCCTCGCGTTCGCGAATATTGAAACTTCCATTATACAATTTTGAAGAGCTTTGCATACCCAACATTTGAAAAAAATATTGAAGTTTTAGTATGATTCTGCCCAAAATTATCGTGAAATATTTTTGCACGAAATGAGACAATTAAATATTATTGATAATAATTCTTTTACTTTTCATTATTGATAATTCTTTTACTTTTCACGATTCAAAGTTCTACTTATGTTTTATTATTACCCGATTACCTAGTTTTAAGTCACTGTTTTTGTTTTCATTATTGCTTTCTGTAATGGAGAAATTATACTTTTCTGTCAATTTTTTTTTTAATATTTTCATTACATTCCATGAAATTGCACACTGCTCGTACAAATAAGATATTTATGATGAAATTCTTAAATTCTTTGCATTACCAGTGGTTCCCAACCTCGGGGTAAATTACCAAAATTACCCAAATTACTATAAAAAATAGTACCGTATTGTGATAATCCAGAACTTATAAAAAATAATATCTAATGATTAGGGTAATGGACAGTGATGAGCTGCCAAAATTTTAGCAACCGTTCCCTATATTAAAAGTTCTGATTTAAAGGATGTGCCACAGTATGTAGTTTTTGTACCTTTCTCCATAAGAAGTGGCAATGCATTGTGTCATTGGGAGTTGTACTCATACTTAACACTTAAAAAATAAATAAATTTAGAATAAATTTTAAAAGAAAATATGAAGAATATTTAAGTATATTAGTTATTACTAATTAGGTCGTAATTACAAAATAGCTTCAAGATAACACGAAGAAAGAAATTATTATTTTGAAGAACATTTAAATACATACCTTATTTAATACTAATTAGATAGTAATTTCCAAATGGCCAGATAGTGCTATTTTTCCTTTGCATTTGAAGTTTATTTTGTACACCGTTTTATTTTGTACACCGTTTTATAAGATTATTCGATTTTAAGATCATTTTATAACAATATTTGTTTTCGTAACAATTTTTAACAACCGGTTCTAAAATGCTTCAAAATTTTAACAACCGGTTCGCGCGAACCGGTGCGAACCGGCTCCAGCTCACCACTGGTAATGGAGCTGGATTAGAATTGGGTTTTGGGTAACCATTAAAAGGTTGGAAACCACTGCATTAGACTGTATTGAGCACGTCTTATTATCTCCAGGAAGCTCGCGACAGTGTGGTTAGCGAACATTTGCGAAGCTGAGCATCTTGGAGGTAACTTATGTAGCAGTCTAAAAGATCCGTTATAAAGCAAACTTAGAATTCTGTCCGAACCTTTTTTGTAATTAGCCCACAGTTGCTGCTCATAGATGTTAGTGCAGAAAATATGAGAAAAAGTATCTTTACTTTCGCTTGTACAGAATCTGAAGTTCCTTATAATTCTGTTTGCCTTCGCACGGAAACTTCGATATTGTTTTCTTGTGTCTGAATCGTCACTCAGGGGAATAATTTGATCCATATATGATACTTAAGTTCTTGTACTTACACTGTTAGTTCACCTTTCATTTTGAAAAAAAAAAAAACTGATTAAAGCTCTTTGAATGGAATTGTACCACCTTAGTTTTAGTATAACATTAAAATCAGTATCATGGTTCTGAGAATTTAATTCTCATGTTTTTATAAGCTGATCCAGACCCTTATCACAGGGACTTATTAATACCATATCATCAGCATAGACTGTTATTTATCCTCATGTTATCTATATAACATATTATTTTTGCCTCATTGAGAGAAGTAATTAAACCATCAATGTAGGCATTAAACAGCAAAGGAGACAGCATGGAACCTTGTCTAATGAAGGGTTCTTACCTTTAATTTCAAATGAGAATTATTGGAACAGGAATTACTATAAGGAAGTTTTAATATTTCCAAATTATTAAGGTATTACGACCTCTCTTTACAGTTCTATTTTCTGCCGCATATAAACCTTAGTCCAGTCGACACGCTTATTCTTACATACCACGTCCTGACTCCTGATAATAATTCTTTATGTCATTTGGAAAAAATAATTACCATATAGTGGGGCGTATAAGTCTACGATCCAAAGTAGTCGATCCCCTAACTTTCAATTTCAGATTTAGATTTTAGCCTATTCTGGGTGTTTAAGTCAACCACCAACTTGCCAACATAATAAAGTAAAACTTTGTAAAAACCTTGTGAAAATTAGTTATCAAATCCTTCATAATCATCATTATCTGACATCATAAGTTCATTATATACATCCTGAGATACATTTGCAAGCGCTTCGTCATATGGATCCAATTCAGATGTTGACCAAAAGCGAGCTAATGCAGTACTGAGGACCTATGACAGGGAGACCTGTCTTTAAATACAAGCTAAAATGGATAGTGGAAGGTTAATTTTTTAGACTGAGCCTATAAGTCGACTCCCCACTTTGGGGGCATAATTTTAAGCTTAAAATACCGACTTATACGCCCCAATATATGGTACTAGTTTTAATGGTTTATGATGAGAGAGAAGTAAATCATGCAAAATATGAACATTGACAATAAGAGCCTTTAAATTGTTACCAGTGAGACAGTGATCAATCTATTTGGTGCTGCTATTCATATCGCTGACGTAAATAAAATTATTGCTTTATGAAGTACATAAAATTATTGCCTAATTGCTTTATGACGTACAAAATTATTGCCTAATAATTCCAAATCACTTATATTATAGTAATTTAGCAGACTCGCACATGTTACCCAGTTTTACATAAAATTCCAATTTCACATCGGAATTCAATTGAGAAGATTTTGATTTATCTGATAGTGACTTTATTTTGTACAAAAATTCGATGTATTCATCTAGATTATTGGCAGTATTTTATCGTAAATAACAATTTACATTTAAAATGCGTTCGTTGTTTATATAAAATTCACTTCTATTGATTTTTCATTTTCGCTAGTAGAAATCTTGGATACAGTATTTTGTTAAATAAAATTTTTTATTAAAAAAAAAAACGCCACCAAAGAACCTACCTTATAGTAGATAGGTAAGTTTACTGGTGAGAACGCATGGTATATAAACTATAAAGTCCTCATAAATCCTGGATACTGTTCTTGCGAGCGTATCAGAATCAAGGTCCAGGATTTTCGAGATGTCTGGACACTCGGCGTTTGAAAGATTGGAAGTCGCAGACAGGAGGAAAGATGGATTCAGAAGATTATTTCAGAGTTGATCGGTTGAGTAGAGAAAGAGTGAAAAGATTGTTGAAAATCTTCCGATTGCTTCAGACACATTCGTCGAAGGAAGGTTTTAATATATTATATTTACGATAATCATTATTCCTTTTGTGTTTTACGCCTATCATAATTTTTACAGAGTGATGGTAAGTAGCATGTTCCAGCCGACAGACGCGAGACGAGCTTTTCCCTGCTTTGATGAACCCTCATTTAAAAGTACTTTTAAGACGACCCTCATTCGACCGTCTGAGGGGTACATCGCGCTCTCAAACATGCCCGTTGAGGTTAGTTGGTTTTGGGCCCTTGCCTCACGTGGACATTATTAACTCTCGTGTATCATAAAGTCCTTAAAACTGTATACTGATATATTTATCGTCAATTCATTTGTTAAATATAAGAATAAATTTATAAAATTTTTGTAAATAATCTTCAATATCTTAATTATTGTTAAGATAAGTGTTTATTGTGTTTCATTAGTATAACAATGTTATTGTTGTATACCGAAAATGCCTTACAAATTTTTGTCTATAGATAAGTAGTTATAAAACTCTGCCCATAAAACTTATCCTTACTCAGTTATACCACTTTGCAGAAAGAAACTGTGGACATCCTTCTCCAGGTCTGACGAGAGTCGAGTTTGAAAAGTCCGTTCCGATGGTGACGTATTTGGCGTGTTTCATTGTGTGCGATTTCGATTATGTGGAAGTGATGACGGATGACAACAAACCGTTTAGAGTTTACTCCACCCCAGATCAGGTAAAACGCATTATCTTCATGGAATAGAAAAGAAAGCGATAATTCATGTACTGATATGTACCACTTTCCCCATAACTACTACACACACACACACACACAACATATATATATATATATATATATATATATATATATATATATAAAACCACCACAAAAATTAAAAAAAAAAATTCTTTTTGTCGACTCAGCATCATATATGAGTACATGGTCTAATCAGTGGGTTCAACACTGTAGGAAGGGATACGGGGATTTGAAAGATCTCGCCCAAATACCACTGAATAAATATAGAACTCGCTCGTTCTGAACCTAATTTAGAAACAAACGAGTCATTTATCAACAGTGTCAAATACATCATGAATCGTGGATGAAAAAAAAGTCTAAAATCGCTAATTCAGAATCGATTATCGTATGAAATAAAGAAATGAAGAGAATCAATAGTCAGTATACAGGGTAGGATAAAAGTCTTTAAGGATTTTATACAACAAATAATTTGTTAATAGTAAATAAATTCCAATGATATTATTGCAGTGTATGCGATACTTTTCAAAGCAACTATACAAAGCCAGGAATGATCCGAGGCTAGAACAGGAAAGCCCTAGGCCAGTGGTTCCCAACCTTTTCACCACAAAGGACCCCTTTTATTTTTATTTTTTTCCCACGGACCCCATGTTTTTGAAAGATTCCGTCTACCAAACAAACTGTTTTTATTAACTAATAATTAACTCGTTTTCTCATTTTTCACTATCAAATAAAGGACATAGAGAGTATGCAATTAAAATGCAATTAAAATACGATTTCCATTAGAGCCTCTCGAAATATTGAAAGCTCACGGACCCCCAGTACTACTACCCCAGGGGTCCGGGGACCCCAGGTTGGGAACCACTGCCCTAGGCCGTAGCCCCAGTCAGCTCCATGTCAGTAAGGATGGAATACAGCAATGAAAAAAAAGTGTATAGTCACCACTTTATAGCGTAATGTTGGCACTATAATAATAATGATATAGTGGATTTAATTTTCTCAGAAGAGTTCCTTGTTCCATGCACGGTCTGTGTGTAACATAAAAGTTTCTCAGGGGACCATTCTAAGTTCAATCCCATCATGAAACGAACATGTTATGTGCCTTGAATTGAAAAGTGGACGCTCAATTTTGCCAGTTGAGGTTTAAGTTTTGTTTTTTGGCTAAAAGTACAATAGTTACCCCCTCTTTCTTTGATGTATTCACTCCGACGTAAATGCAACGAGTCTTTTGCTTATATTGAGGTGCTGAATATAGTAGGCTAGGTGTAGCTGTAAACCCTAGAATCTAGATCCTATCACAAAGCTGGATCCTATCTGCTTTGTAGACAACTGGTCATTTACCATTACTTATTCGGACTATAGTGGATTTAATTTTTACAGAAGAGTTCCTTATTCCATGCACGGTCTGTGTTGTTATATATATATATATATATATATATATATATATATATATATATATATATATATATATATATATAATGTTAAACACACCGTGCATGGAACAAGGAACTCTTCTAGGAAATTACATCCACGATAGTTCGAATAAGTAATGGTAAATGACAAATACTATAGTTTTTTCTTTTTCATGATGGAAAGCCCAACGTGGGCACCGGGTTACTCGCAAAGAGGGTCTTGGGACCTCTTGCGAGTAACTCGGTGCCCACGTTGGGCTTTCCATCATGAAAAAGAAAAACTAGTATTTGTCATTTATCATTACTTATTCGAGCTATATGGTTGTAATTTCCCAGAAGAGTTCCTTGTTCCATGCACGGTCTGTGTTTAACATATAAGTTTCTCAGGGGACCATTCTGAGTTGTATATATGTTACTGTAAAAGCCCGACGAGTGGTAAATCTTAAGATTTGCCGGTAAATCTGGACATTTACCATGTACATCTGGTAAAAGTCCGAAAAACAAGTGAAATTTTACTTATTTCGGACTTTTACCAAATCTACATGGTAAATGTCAAGATTTACCATCAGAAGTTGTAAAAGCCAGGATTGAAGAGAAATTAACCTAATGGTAAATGTCAAGATTAACCTAACCTAACCTAACCTAACTAAAAATGTTTGTGCAAGGCCTCTGGCCTTTTATGCAATTCAAAGTGCCACAACAGTTCACCATGCTGTAAAAATGAATTCTTTTTTTTGTGCAAGAATTTTTCGCGTTTTTAAGTTGCTAGTATATTTAAATAAATGTTTTTTTTCCCAGTTTTAGTAATTTCTCTTCAATCCTGGCTTTTACAACTTCTGATGGTAAATCTTGACATTTACCATGTAGATTTGGTAAAAGTCCGAAATAAGTGAAATTTCACTTATTTTTCGGACTTTTACCAGATGTACATGTAAATGTCAAGATTTACCGGCAAATCTTAAGATTTACCACTCGTCGGGCTTTTACAGTGACACACATATATATATATATTTTTTTTTTTTAAGTTCGGGAAGAACCGATTCGCCTCTATTTAAAAGGGCATATCTCAGCGGAAAAAAAGAAAAAGTGAGAGGAAAGACAGAGGAAAAAGAAAGGGTGGAGGGGACAGTCGAAGTGGAAAAAGACCAAGGATGACAATGACTGCAGGGTCGAGCCCCATCATCCTCGGGTGCTAGGGCCGGGAGGGCGCACGTGAAACCTCCAGGAACAAGCACGTACAAACGAGCACAAAGAGCACTCAAGAGCACGAGCTTAGAACCCCCTTGCGGGGATATATATATATATATATATATATATATATATATATATATATATATATATACACAGAGGTGGGCAGGACCGAGTTCCAAAAGGACCGAACTCCAGGAACTCGATCCTTTTTAAGGACCGTGAGCGGGAAAGTCGGTCCTTTTCTCAGTGAGGAATGAGGAGCGACGGTCCATTTTTAAGCAATTCCGGACGGTCTTTTTTAGTGATTTTAGTGTGTTTAGTGATTATTTGAAGTTCTAAAGAAGATGGATCGTTTCCTCCAGAAGATTCAGAAAGAGACCGAGACTGAACTGAAACTTGTTTCAACACCTGGAGGAGACGAAGAATCTACTGATGTTAGTGCTTCAACTTCAAGTCAAGCAACTGGAGCTCCTAGCGGAAGAACTGAACCCGGCAATCCCTGGCCGTACCTGGACAAATACTTTGAATACCTGGGCCCCAAGGGTGAGCAGAACCTGGAGTACAAGTGCTTGCTGTGCCTGCCGAACAAGAACATACTCTCGACAAGCAACAAGAGCCAAAACAACCTCAAGCGACTTGTTCATCAAGTTTAACACGCCTATCCATCCAGTGCCGCCGTGGAGAGGCTCTTCTCTTTGGGGAAGGACGTCCTCAAGCCGAAAAGGTCAGGGCTCAGTGACAGCCATTTTGAAATGCTAGTCTTCTTGAAGGGAAACTCAAGCATTTAACTTAACTTTTTTTCATCATTTATGTATTGTATTAATTATAATTTACGTTAATAAAATTAAAGATTTCCGGTGTCTTTAATTTCATTTTTATCAAATTTTTCACTTATATTATATATAAGGACCGAGGACCGAGTCGTTCCTAGGTCCTATCTTCAGAAAGGACCGTGACCGGGACCGTTGGTCCAGTTTGTAGCAAGGACCGGGACCGTCGCGTCGGTCCTTTTTGAGGCCCGGGTGCCCACCTTTGTGTGTATATATATATATATATATATATATATATATATATATATATATATATATATTGTATCTATTAAACACTGAATTATATGAATGTGTAATAAGGTGAAGTGTGTCCTTTGTGTCTTTGTCTTTTCCTTTCAGATGTTGTTCATATGACCTCTTCTTCAATACAAACTAATTAATTCTTTTTGCGATGTTAAAATTCTTTTCATATACAGTAAAGAGTGCTCCATAAATTAGTATAGGAGTAAATGTAGTAAGTAAATAAAACCCTATACTAACTTTTTGAACATATATATATATATATTAAATTATATATATATATCGGCTATTGATTGGTGGCGCGGAAAACGCAGTTTAATAATAAACAGGAACACCAGAGAAAATACAAACATCCTTCAAGGTTTAATAGTACCAACGTTTCGGAATGCACTAATTCCATCTTCAGGGCTAAAACAATAAAATTCCAAATCACATACAAAATACAAATTGCTTAATAACAATTTAAAATAAACTTAAAAATTATAAAAAGTAGCTAAGAAAATGTAAAACATTAAAACTAAAAGGTAAATAAATGTGAAGTTAAAAAGTTAAAATTATAAAAAAGTAAAAGCATTAAAACTGAAATGTAAATAAAATAAACTAGTACCTTAACCAAAACATAGCAGATCTATCGATGATTCGTCAGAATTTAGGTCTGGTTTTAGTTTATAAATAAACAAAGACTCCATAATTTATATATATATATATATATAATATATATATATATATACATACTGTATATACTATATAATATACAGGGTGTCCGAGAATTATCTGTACAATTTATGGCTGTTATTAAAAGTCAACCATGAAGTGTAGAAATTCCAGTGTTGTCCCATTTTACAGAGAATCTCATTAATTTTTTCTGATACCAAGTTTTGACAAGTTTTTTAGAAATTCCAGTGTGTCCGAACATTATCTGTACAATTTCATCTTTTAATAAAATTCTTGATAACACACGTAAAATTCTTAAACAAGATTATTTAGAATCTGTATTTTCAAAAGTTTCTTTTATTAAAGTAACGTTGTTACAAACATTCGATATGTGCACCATCAGTGATTCGCAAAACATCCAATCGATACTCCAAATGTTGCCATGTACGCTGCAGCATATCCACATCAATTCTCTCAATAGCAGCTGTGATTCTTGCTTTTAAATCATCAATGTCTGTCACCCGCGTACATTTCTAAAAAACTTGTCAAAACGTGGTATCAGAAAAAACTTAATGAGATTCTCTGTAAAATGGGACAACACTGGAATTTCTACACTTCATGCTTGACTTTTAATGACAGCCAAAAATTGTACAGATAATTCTCGGACACCCGGTATATATATATATAAAAATTAAATCATACCTGTTACAGTAACAAGCAAACTATACTAAAGGAACAGACACATGTTCAGAAAAGAACATTTAGGAATAAAGGAAAATAAATAGCCTTTCACAGTTACTTTATTTATAATAAAGTGATATGGTTATTCAGAAAGGTTGTCTAATTACAGTGGCTCTTCGGGCTCCGGAGGCGCAAATGGAATCGCGCAAGGCTTCTCCGGTCCTGCCTGGTGCCCGTAGTAGGAGTGAGTGGGTCGTTTGAGTATATCACAAGTTCATAGACAATTGAAGAATGATGGTGATTCAACTTTACCCATATACAATCCCATAATTTATAATCGAAATATTGTACATCTTAATACCTTAATATCCGGACCACGTGATCTTGGTCATATGAATGTTGCTTGTACCCAAATCACTGTTATCACTGTTATCAGTGTTTTCAAATTAGAAATGAGAACGTATAAGAATAATAATGGCAGAATTTTAAAGAAGACTGTGCCACGTGAATTTGAATTATAGGAAAAGATATTCACTTCGAATTATGTAAATAATTCACAATTTAATATATTTAATCGTGCATTTTCCCTAATTCATTATAATCTGTTAAGTCTGTTAAATCACAGTCTTTCACTGTCGTTTCGTCAATCTCATGATGTAAACTGAAGAGAGAGTTACAAGGAGTTACAAGGAAAAGAAGTACCTCAAAAGGCCTTGCGGCCCATACCGAGGAGGTACCAATGGCAACGGTGTCAGGGAAAATTTTCTTCACCCTCAAATAGTGTGCAAGATTTGGTCTAACCTTTTCTTGAAGTGATCCACAGAGGAACTGTTCACAACTTCTGAAGGTATCCTGTTCCACGTGTCACAGATCTTATAGGTAAAGTAATGTCCAACACACTAGTCCTAAACCGTTTCAGTGTTCTCATGGGAACGATTGGCCTTCGCCTTCCTATACGCTACTTTCCTATTTCGGATAGCCGAAGCGATGTTACGACTGAACCACTTAGGCTGCGTTGAAGCAGGGGTGACCGGTTTTAAGGGTATGGCAGCAGACTGCAGCAACATAAACTGGTCCCAGGATGCACTCCACAGTCCCTCAACATCGCCGCTGGCCTCTAACCCCCATCTCACCTACGCTATCCCTGAGGGTAACAAGTCTGCCCGCCGTAGATCAAGCTTACTGCCTCTCGAATTACTACGCTTTACCCGAGGGACGCAAACACGGAACCTAATCAGACCGTGATCATTCCCGCCCAACGATTCGTCAACGGTGAGGCCAGTGACAAGGTTGTCTTCGGTCGTGAATACTAAGTCTAGAACGCTTTCGCCTCGTGTAGGCTCATTGACCCACCGAGTGAGGAAGTTCTCATCAGCAAAGTCAACTAGCCTCCTCCCTTCAGCATCAGCAGTCCTGTTCCCACTTTATGCCGCGTCAGTTGAAGTCTCCGAAAACTACACACACCCTATCCCCTAGCAGGCTACGGAGTTCGGTGTACAGGGCTGTATCCTCCTCGAGGAGGAGATGCGGAGGTCTGTACACCAAGATTAACCTATAGTTCGTCCCTCCCACGTTCAGATCGACACCAAGAAGCTCCCGTTCCGATCGGAACTGGCAGTCAAACGGAGTCAACGTGTCCCTGACGTATATTAGTACTCCTCCCGCCTCCCCACGGGTGCAGTCTTTGCGAAACATTCTATACCCGGGAATTTCGAACTCCCCAACGTAGTTCCTACGATCAGTATGAATCCAGGACTCGGTGATAGCAACGATATCCGAGAGAGAGATGAGAGAGAGAGAGAGAGAGAGGAGAGAGAGAGAGAGGAGAGAGAGAGAGAGAGAGAGAGAGAGAGAGAGAGAGAGAGAGAGAGAGAGAGAGTTACAAGGAGTTACAAGGAAAAGAAGTACCTCAAAAGGCCTTGCGGCCCATACCGAGGAGGTACCAATGGCAACGGGTGCCAGGGAAAATTTTCTACACACTCAAATAGTGTGCAAGATTTGGTCTAACCTTTTCTTGAACTGATCCAGCAAGGAACTGTTCCTGTTATTAAAAGTTTATTTTTCTTTCAACTATCCTAGCAGTAGTAGAAAACTGGATAGAAAAGTAGAAGGCTCTCTCCCCACCCTCCGCTCCCTCCCTGCCAGAGGCAGGTATGGAAAAAGGTTAAAGAAAATACCTTGACCCTGGAAAAGTAGCCAAGGAAATTTTACAGGAAAGTGGAGAATATATAAATAGCTCTATATTTAGCTTGCTCACAGAGACACCGTGCAAGCGAACTCCTGCAGAGTTTTCTTATGTTTTAATCTTAAACTATCAACGTGTTAAAGTAATTCCCACATATCCTAGTCCTAAATCGTTTCAAATCCAACTTCTAACCATTGTTGCGAGTTGGGTTATCATTTGAACTAAACATGCTTCTAAAATCGACATCTTTGAACCCGCGTCACGTAAGCGTCGATTGTAGCCCATATGCCTAACGAAAGGGATTAACTTTGTGGCATTTTTCGCCAGTTTCCAATGCACCTACCTACTTCCCCACCAATACCCAGCGCGCGCACTTCGGCCATTAGCCGGCGGTGAGGTACCTTATCAAAGGCCTTCTAATCAATCGCCCTACTCTTATCATAATCACTCAACATGACGTAGAAAAACTCGAGCACGATGGTGAGACACGACCTATGCCGTCTAAACCCATGTTGGAGTCCCCAAGTAGCTTGTAGGAATCCAAATGGTCAACAATCCTACTCGCTATTATCCCCTCTAAATATTTACCTACAACTGAAGTTAAATGGTGATATTTATAGAGGTTCCAAGCCTCTCTTCCCACGCATGAGATAGCAGTAGCGTCCTAATCGTAACAGTAGAGAAAAAGACTACTAAAAGTTTTTCTTTTTTTTTTTTTTGCAGTCAGAGGAGAACATCCCTAACCTAAGCTAAAAGGACAGAGTGGGATGGGAAGGGGTCCTAGTAACCCACGGGACAGGTTTGTACAACAGACTTCACCCGCCCTCCCGAAAGAGAGAGAACCTAAAGGAATTGGCAGCCAATTTCTCTAGAATCCCACGACTCGGGACCGGAGGGCTGTCACACCCCAAGTATAAAGTTTACAACACCCAGAAGGAACGTGCATAACCTTTATACCCCCTGCGGGGGCTTTATACCCCCTGCGGGGGAGAGAGAGAGAGAGAGAGAGAGAGAGAGAGAGAGAGAGAGAGAGAGAGAGAGAGAGAGAGAGAGAGAGAGAGAGAGAGACCGAGAGAGACCTCAAAAGGCCTTGCGACCCATACCGAGGAGGTACCAATGACAACGGGTGCCAGGGAAAAATTTCTACACCCTCAAATAATGTGCAAAATTCGGTCTAACCTTTTCTTGAACTAATCCACAGAGGAAATGTTCACAACTTCTGAAGGTAGCCTGTTCGACGTGTCACAGATCTCATAGGTAAAATAATTCACACACACACTAGTGCTAAACCGTTTCAAATCCAACTTCCAACCATTGTTACGAGTTGAGTTTTCATTTAAACTAAACATGCTTCTAAAATAGACATCGTTGAACCCGTGTAAGAGGTTGAAAACCTCGATGAGTTGACCGCGCAGCCTCCGAGTTTCCAGTGAAAACAAATTCAGGGCGCAGAAGCGTCGATTGTAGCCCATATGCCTAACGGAAGGGATTAACTTTGTGGCCATCGCCTGGACTTGCTCCATCCTGTCAATATCTTTCCTGAGGGTGGGCGACCAGAACTGCACAGCATACTCCAGGTGCGGCCGACCAGGAATTGTACAGAGAGAAAGCACAATCTCCTTGTTCCCAAATCCAAATTGCCTCCTAATATAACACAACAGCTTCTGGACTTTTTTTTCCACCTCTACGCACTGTTTGGTAAACTTAAGGTCGCTTCTAATTAGCACACCCACGTCCTTTTCTAAATCAGTGGCTTCGATATTACTCCCCAACATTTTGTAGTCCGACTTGGGACAATTTTGCATGACCTTGCATTTACCGAAGTTGAACGGCATTTGCCATTTTTCGGATCACTCTTCTATCCTACGTAGGTCCGCACGCAGTTGCTCGATCGCTTCGTGCGTCCCAACATTGGCCCCAAGGTTGGTGTCATCAGCGAATTTGGCGATCCTACTGACGATACCACCGTCGATATCATTTATGTAAATGATAAACAACAGTGGCCCCAAAACGGAACCCTGAGGAATCCCGCTAGTGACCGAGGCCAACCGAGGTAGCCCTTTAATTACAACCCTCTGCCGTCTATTCTTCAGCCAGGTTCCAATCCACCTACCTATTTCCCCACCAATACTCAGCGCGCGGACTTTGGCCATTAGCCGGCGGTGAGGTACCTTATCAAAGGCTTTCTGAAGGTCGAAATAAAGTATATCAATCGCCCTACTCTTATCATACTCACTCCACATGACGTGGAAAAACTCGAGCAGGTTGGTGAGACACGACTTATGCTGTCTAAACCCATGTTGGGAGTCCCCAAGCAGCTTGTAGGAATCCAAATGGTCAACGATCCTATCCGCTATTATTGCCTCTAATAATAATCCACAGACCTGCGAATGAAACTTTTGTAAGAGTTGTTTTCTTACTAATAACTGATTTTATATACAGTAATTTACTACGCTGATTTCGAATAAGGTGTCCATTTTTTTCTATCACGTAAGGACTTTCTGCAAACTGGAAAGGAAAAAACAACAACATAAAAAATACTATTTATTTCAATTTACATTAGGTACCTATTCTCTTTGTTATACTAATTACAAATGCAAACAACTTTAAAAAGAAAGAAGACTATTAACGTCAATTACATATTCATCTTTATTTGTCCCGAGTTTTCTTGTGAGATCTATGCCTTTTAGTCTCGAATGTTATAATGTTATAATGAATACCAGGGTTGTTATCACTAAAATCGTATGATAACTGAAGAAAGTTTAAAAACGTCAATTATTATTTATATCTAAACAAGTCAATCCGAAAGACTTAAAACTAGAATCTAAAAATAATTAAATTAATTAATTAATTAATTAATTAATGATGATTGTGTTCTAGTTGTAGATGAACTAAAGAAAACAAACCTCAAGGAATGATTCCAGTATTGGAATTAGACCTGATAAAAGATATCCACATAATGATAACTGTGTAAACATGAAATAGTTACCTGATACAGAAAAAATTAAATAAAAAAATAGAAATAAAATATAATATTTAAAAATTTCACTTTTAAGATTTAACCTAAATTGTATTGTTAAAATGTGTCCCACAAAAGGGACAATGGACGTTAATGAGTTAAGATTATTGGAATCACGAAACTTGTTATATTTGTTTCATTACTAAGGAGTTATTTATTCATTTGACCAGTCGCATTTAACACTAATAATTAAGCGATTTCAGTTATATAAAATGCGTTCATATATAATTAAAGCTATTTTTAACTTATATTACGTCTAAAAACATAAAAGAAAAGGTGATGGTGAAAGGTATTCAAACAAGAAAATGAATGTTAACTGTCATTTGGAAGTGTGGCGGCCGACATCCTCTGAAAATTAACCTCATATAGTTTCACTTCATAAATAAAATGAATCCTAATCCTTTTAAACCTTTGGGAATTTCCAGCTAAAAAGGTATAAGCTTTTTGAATGCACTTTTCAAAGAATGAGCAAATGTTACGGATTAATGGTGACCATAATCGTAACTCGTCACTTCTACATAGATGCTAAATTTAAATATAAAAATTACGGCTTGCAGCGTACTCGTCTATTTTTTATTATTACGAATATTTATATTTTATTTTTTTGGCAGAAAACGAGTTTATCGAAAGTTATTCCTTGACCCTTCACAGCAAAGAGTGAAAGTTCAGTAAATGTGCGCAGGGCCGTAACTAGGGTTTAGAAATTAGTGAGGTCCAGATTTTTTTCGAGCGCGGCGGGACGAGCAAAATTCAGACCAAAATGACATCAACAAACACAACCCAAGCTATACACTAAACACAAAACCCTTGTCTATAATAAAAGCCCTCTAATGTTTAATACACGCTCGACGCTCCCTCTTTTCAAAAGAAAAGCGGTAATATGCGTTTCATACACGGAGAACGGTTCAGTCTCTCTTTTTTTTTTTAGGAAATAATTACCGAGGTCCGGACCTCGGTGACCTCATAGGTAGTTACGACCATGAGTATGCGTTCGTTCACTTCATTTGAGTAAAATATGCTCAGTAAATGATGTAATTTGTGTAACTTTAATAAAAATACATTAATATTTTTTTCCTGTTTTTACTCTTTTTTTTATTGTTTAAAAAACACTTTATAACTCGTTCTAAATCTTTCCTAAAATTATTCGAACATCTTTTGTAAACATTTATAACGTGTGAATGCATGAGACACCCATTTTTACTTATGTCTCAGTATGACGAAAAATAAATGATCCAGAGAGAGAGAGAGAGAGAGAGAGAGAGAGAGAGAGAGAGAGAGAGAGAGAGAGAGAGAGGAGAGAGAGAGAGAGAGAGAGAGAGAGAGAGAAATACCTCAGAAGGCCTTGCGGACCATACCGAGGAGGCAGGCGCGGACTGGCCCCGGCGGGCCGGTGGGCCCTTTCCGTTGGGGGCCCTAAATTTGTTCGACGTATTACTATATAAGACCTCAGGGGTGTTCACAGGGGTAAAAAAAGTGCCAACACGGCAACGTACGTTGGCGACAAAACGGCATTAAAAATTTTCCACTTTTTTAATACTAGTAAAATAATTGATATTTAAATTGTTTAGGATTATTAACTTTAGTTTATTCGTTGAAAATTATGACCGTTTAAATAAATTTTTATTTAAATAAATTTATTATATATTTATTTTATTTGTTGAAAATTAATTAACTAAATGTTAAAAATCGCTATGTTGCCAAACGCATTTCTGAGATTTCTAGTATAACCAATCAGCACTCTAGGACACTATTTTTGGCGCGAAAAATAAAATTAAGTAAATAAAGTAAATATTTTTTAAGCGGTGTTGCATTTGTGCTGGCGCGCCGATTTTTGCTCTTGGTCTTTATAACGTGAGTAATTTACTGAATTTTATTTTAAGTAATTATTAATTTTTTCTATTTTAAGCTTTAAACACACAAATATCTTAGGAGCTGAATAAAGGCCAGCAGGGCCCAGCCAGTTCAGCCTAGATCCCAAGAACCTGCATACCCAAACCTACAATCCACACTCCCAATAATTTCCTCATATACCTTTTTCTAAACGCCTTTGAAAACGTTATTCATTGATATTGTGCGCTATATAAATATATATATTATTATTATCAGAGGCGTAACTAAAAGAAGAAAGGCCTGTGGCCTACTGTTGATAATGGGCCCTCTGTAATAGTTTAAGTAAGTGACAGTTTAGTTTAGGATTGAAAAAAGTCTTTCTACTTCAACGTTTTCTATGATTTTCATGAGTAACTTTCATATTGTAATGAACATATATATATATATATATATATATATATATATATATATAATGCAAACCCACAAGGTAAAAAAAAAAATTATTCCAAGGCCTTTCGTGTATTCAGAGGTACACCTCGTCATTCCATGACTGCGTATTAATTAGATTTGATTTTGGTTGAGTTCAAAATTATATTAAAAACTCGCGGGGATTTACAGGTCATGACAAAATTACTAGATTTTTAAAACATCCATAAACACTCTTTTGGGGCCAGAATTTACTGAAGCTGTTTGGGGGCCCTCTCAGTGACACCTGGCCGGTGGAAAATTTTTCAGCCAGTCCGCGCCTGCGAGGAGGTACGAATGGTAACGAGTGCTAGGAAAAATTCCTACACCCTCAAATAGTGTGCAAGATTCGGTCTAACCTTTTCTTGAACTGATACAGAGGAAATGTTCACAACTTCTGAAGGTAGCCTGTTTCACGTGTCACAGATCTTATAGGTAAAGTAATTCCCACACACACTAGTGCTAAACCGTTTCAAATCCAACTTCCAACCATTGTTGCGAGTTGAGTTATCATTTAAACTAAACATGTTTCTAAAATCGACATCGTTGAACCCGTGTAAGAGCTTGAAAACCTCGATGAGTTGACCGCGTAGCCTCCGAGTTTCCAGCGAAAACAAATTCAGGCCGCGTAAGTGTCGATTGTAGCCCATATGCCTAACGGAAGGGATTAACTATGTGGCCCTCGCCTGGACTCGCTCCAGCCTGTCAATATCTTTCCTGAGGGTGGGCGACCAGAACTGTACAGCATACACCAGGTGCGGCCGAACCAGGGAATTGTACAGAGAGAGAGAGCACAATCTCCTTGTTCCGAAATCGAAATTGCCTCCTGATATAACCCAACAGCTTTTGGGCTTTCTTTTCCACCTCTACACACTGTTTAGTAAACTTAAGGTCGCTGCTAATTAGCACACCCAAGTCCTTTTCCAAATCAATGGCCTCGATATTACTCCCCAACATGGAATAGTCCGACTTGGGATTGGCGTAGCCAATGTGCATGACCTTGCATTTACCCAAGTTAACGGCATTTGCCATTTTTCGGACCACTCTCCTATCCTACGTAGGTCCACACGCAGTTGCTCGATCGCTTCGTGCGTCCTAACATTTGCCCCAAGCTTGGTGTCAGCGAATTTGGCGATCCTACTGACGATGCCACCGTCGATATCATTTATGTAAATGATAAACAACAGTGGCCCCAAAACGGAACCCTGAGGAACCCCGCTAGTGGCCGAAGCCCCGAAGTAGCCCCTTTAATTACAACCCTCTGCCGTCTATTCTTCAGCCAGTTTCCAATCCACCTACCTACTTCCCCACCGATACCCAGCGCGCGGACTTTGGCCATTAGCCGACGGTGAGGTACCTTATCAAAGGCTTTCTCACAGTCGAAATAAAGTATATCAATCGCCCTACTCTTATCGTACTCACTGCACATGACGTGGAAAAACTCGAGCAAGTTGGTGAGACACGACCTATGCCGTCTAAACCCATGTTGGGAGTCTCTAAGCAGCTTGTAGGAATCCAAATGGTCAATGATCCCATCCGCTATTATCTCCTCTAATAATTCACAGGCCTGCAAATGAGAACTTTGTAAGAATTGTTTTCTTACTAATAACTGATTTTATATACAGTAATTCAACTTCGCTGATTTCGAATAAGGTGTCCATTTTTTTTCTATCACGTAAGGATTTTCTGCAAACTGGAAGGGAAAAAACAACAACATAAATAAATACTATTTATTTCAATTTACATTAGGTACCTATTTCGCTGTTGTACTAATTACAAATGCAAACAACTTTGAAAAGAAAGAAGACTATTAACGTCAATTACATATTCATCTTTATTTGTCCCGAGTTTTCTTGTGAGATCTATGCCTTTTAGTCTCGAATGTACGCGCTGTTCCTTTTCTTTTATGTAATAATGTTGTGGAGTATCCCGTTTCAACATCCAGCAGTAATCAGCCATCATGCTGATGTCCCACCTTCCCTGATATCTCTTCTCCATTTCTTTGATGTCTTGGTGAAACCGTTCTCCTTGTTCTTCGCTTAGTGCTCCGAGATTTTCAGGGAAGTAATCCATGTGTAAATATAAGAAATGTAATTTTAAATTCATATTACAACCCAACTCTTTGAACTTATTTAGCATGTTGTTCACAATGTTTTGGTAATTTGGATCCTTGTTGTTCCCCAAAAATTTGCTGATAACACCCTTAAAAGCAATCCACGTTTCTTTTCAAGATTGTTCATTGTTCTTGCAAAGTGTTCATCCAAAATCAGTTTTCTAATCTGGGGACCAACGAAAATTCCTTCTTTCAATTTGCTTCCGAAAGAGTTGGGAATTTACCACACAGATACTTAAACAATCTCCATCTTCGTCCAAGGCCTTAAGAAATTGCTTCATCAAGCCCAATTTTATGTGCAGCTGAGGTAAAAGGACTTTCTTCGTGTCAACCAAACTTTCACGTTGAATGTTTTTAGAACCAGGTGTCAGGTTGACTCTGCGTGGCCATTCCTTTTTATCCATTGCTGAGTTCTTGCTCGGCTATCCCATTCACACAAAAAACATGGAAACTTCGGATAACCTGGTTGTTGACCTAACAACATACAAATCACTTTTAAGTCCCCACAAAGTAACCAACCGTATTCTTTGTATTTAACTTTAGCTAGAAGAAGCTCAAGATTTTCGTATGTTTCCTTCAAGTGAACTGAATGAGCCACAGGAACGGATGCATACAAGTTACCGTTGTAACTCATTTGGGTCATAGACTGCAGCGCCTAGCTTAAGTATTACTTCCGAAACATTGTTACAATATAAGCAATGAATTTTCTTGAGAAAAATATTGGATGAATTCTTTTTCTCGATTTCTGTACCAGTAAAATGACGTCCCGGGAGAAAGCAAGTTCTTTGCACGAAGTCTGGATCCCGTAATCTCTGAAGAATCCTTCGGGAGACACAAATCTCTTACCAAATCATTAAGTTCACTTTGCGTAAACAATTGGGGTTCACCAGATGTTTCGGTTTGAAAAGAATCAATACCATCGTTTCCATCGTCATCAGACACCGAATCAGATGAAGTTATATCAAGAGTATTTGGTTTAGTAGGTACAGGTGTACCAGGTCCATGATCAACAGGTCTTATAGAAGACTGAAAGTTTAGATAAGAAATTTCCTTTTTACTTTTAGTATTGTAGCCTTGCACGTTACATGAACAAAAATAGCAGTCATTGCTGTGATTTCTAGGCTCACGCCAGATCATTGGAATCCCAAAAGGTAAAGAATCCTTTTTACCTTTACTCCACAGTCTAAGTTGTTCAACACAAACACTGAAAACTTTATGTGGAGCCCATGATTTGTCTTGATCCCCAAGTTTCATTCCGAAGTACGCATAGTATGCTTTCTTGACGAAGTCTGTAATATCTCGCCTTTATTTTTTCACAGTAAATTTTCCACAAATATAACAGAAAATGTTTGAGCTATTTACACACTCTCTGGTTGCCATAGCGACAAATAAACAAATTTCAAAAGAGAAATATAGTCACCGCGCACCTTTGAATAATAAAGAACTATAACCTCGCACGCACTAGACTGACTCATCTCGTGGCTTGTCAATCACTTATATACTAGGGGTGCGTTTCTCGAATGTTCTAGAAAACGCTATGACGTCACTTCTGATCTGGAAGTATTTATAAGCAGTAGTTTTTAATAAAAATTTAATTGAGTCAGTTTCAATGAAAATTACTTATATGTAATATGACATTTTGTGAAAATCTGTCCGTGATGGCGAAAAATGAATATTATTTTCGGAATCAGCGTGCAAAAATTACTATATAAGTGATAAAATAGTTCGGACAACAAAACCATCGCACGGCTGTGATAATTTACCTACAACCGAAGTGAGACTAATGGGACGATAGTTCCCTGGACTTTCCTGATCCCCTTTCTTAAAGATAGGGGTCACGTTGGTTTCCCTCCAGTCACCACGAACCTGGCCCGTTTCTAACGATTTGTTGAAGACTGTAGCCAGGTGGGGCGCCACCTGGTCGTGCACTTCCCGCAAAACTCTCGGGAGGAATTGGTCTGGCCCAGGAGCCTTAAACGCCTCAGTTTGTCTATTCTATCGGCAACGTCTGTCGCGGTATACCGAACACTATCCAGGCCAGCACCGCCACGTGCCTGACGCCTGGCTCAGGGATGACGCAGGTGTCCTCCCTGGTGAACACTCCCGCAAAGTTATTATTCAGCACATTAGCGATGTCCGCGTCGGAGGTCCGCAGCGCGCCGCTGGGGTCCTTTAAGCGGCCTATCATGCTTCTAATGGACTTTCTACTTTTAACATAATTGAAGAACTCCTTAGGGTTCCCCTTGCAGAGGTTTGCCACCCAGAGTTCTTCGTTACATTTGGTTAACCTAACCTTCACCTTCACTTCCCTGCACAGGTGGACATACACCTCAGTGTTCTCATGGGAACAATTGGCCTTCGCCCTCCTATATGCAGCTTTCCGATCTCGGATAGCAGAAGAGATGTCCCGACTGAACCATTTAGGCTGCGTTGATACAGGGGTGACCGGTTTTGAGGGTATGACAGCAGACTGTAGCGCCATAAACTGGTCCCGGAATGCACTCCACACTCCCTCAACATCGCCGCCGACCTCTAACCCCATCTCACCTACCCTATCCCGGAGGCCAACAAAGTCCGCCCGCCATAGCCTGAGCTTACTGCCTCTCGAGTTACTACGCTTCACCCGAGTTACCCAGACACAACATAATCAGACCGTGATCACTCCCGTCCAACGATTCATCAACGGTGAGGCCAATGACGAGGTTGTCTTCGGTCAAGAATACTAAGTCTAGAACGCTTTCGCCTCGTGTAGGCCCATTGACCTACTGAGTGAGGAAGTTCTCATCAGCAAAGTCAACTAGCTCCTCCCTCCGGCATCAGCAGTCCTGTCTTCCCATTTTATGCTGTGACAGTTGAAGTCTCTAAAACGACACACACCCTGTTCCCTAGCAGGTTACAGGTTCGGTGTACAGGGCTGTATCCTCCTTGAGAGAGAGAGAGAGAGAGAGGAGAGAGAGAGAGAGAGAGAGAGAGAGAGAGAGAGAGAGAGAGAGAGAGAGAGAGAGAGAGAGAGAGAGAGAGAGAGAGAGTTACAAGGAGTTACAAGGAAAAGTAGTACCTCTGAAGGCCTTGCGACCCATACCAACGAGGTACCAATAGCAACGGGTGCCAGGGAAAATTTTCTACACCCTCAAATAGCGTGCAAGATTTGGTCTAACCTTTTCTTGAAGTGATCCACAGAGGAACTGTTCACAACTTCTGAAGGTAACCTGTTCCACGTGTCGCAGATCTTATACGTAAAGTAATTCCCACACACACTACTACTAAACTGTTTCAAATCCAACTCCCAACCATTGTTGCGAGTTGGGTTATCATTTAAACTAAACATGCTTCTAAAATCGACATCGTTGAACCAGTGTAAGAGCTTGAAAACCTCGATGACTTGACCGCGCAGACTCCGAGTTTCCAGCGAAAACAAGTTCAGGGCGCGTAAGCGTCGATTGTAACCCATATGCCTAACGGAAGGGATTAACTTTGTGGCCCTCGCCTGGACTCGCTCCAGCCTGTCAATATCTTTCCTGAGGGTGGGCGACCAGATCTGCACTGCATACTCCAGGTGCGGCCGAACCAGGGAATTGTACAGAGAGAGCACAATCTCCTTGTTCCGAAACTGAAATTGCCTCCTGATATAACCCAACAGCTTCTGGGGTTTCTTTTCCACCTCTACGCACTGTTTCATAAACTTAAGGTCGCTGCTAATTAGCACACCCAAGTCCTTTTCCAAATCAGTCGCTTTGATATTACTCCCTGACATCGAGTAGTCCGACTTGGGATTGGCGGTGCCAATGTGCATCACTTTGCATTTACCCAAGTTAAACGGCATTTGCCATTTCTCGGACCACTCTCCTATCCTACGTAGGCCCGCACGCAGTTGCTCGATCGCTTCGGGCGTCCCAACATTAGCCCCAAGCTTCGTGTCATCAGCGAATTTGGCGATCCGACTGACGATAAAACCGTCGATATCATTTATGTAAATGATAAACAACAGTGGCCCCAAAACGGAACCGTGAGAAACCCCACTAGTGACTGAGGCCCAACCCGAACTAACTCCTTTAATTACAACTCTCTGCCGCCTATTCTTCAGCCAGTTTTCAATCCACCTACCTTCTTCCCCACTAATACCTAGCGCACGGACTTTCGCCATTAGCCGGCGGTGAGATACCTTATCAAACGCTTTCTCAAAGTCGAGATAAAGTATATCAATCGCCCACTCTTATCATACTCACTCAACATGACGTGGAAAAACTCGAGCAAGTTAGTGACACACAACCTATGCCGTCTAAACCCATGTTGGGAGTCCCCAAGCGGTTTGTAGGAATCCAAATGGTCAACGATCCTATCCTCTATTATCCCCTCTAATAATTTACCTACAACTGAAGTGAGACTAATGGGACGATAGTTCCCTGGACTTCTGTGATCCCCTTTCTTAAAGATAGGGGTCACATTGGCTTCCCTCCAGTCACCAGGCACCTGGCCCGTCTCCAACGATTTGTTGAAGACTGTAGCCAGGTGGGGAGCCACCTGGTCGTGCACCTCCCGCAACACTCTGGGGAGGAACTGGTCTGGCCCAGGAGCCTTAAACGCGCTCAGTTTGTCTATTCTATCGGCAACGACTGTCGCGGCACACCGAACACTATCCAGGCCAGCACCTTCGTGCCTGACGCCTGGCTCGGGGATGACGCGGGTGTCCTCTAATGGAGAGTGTTACAAGGAGTTACAAGGAAAAGAAGTACCTCAAAAGGCCTTGCGGCCCATACCGAGGAGGTACCAATGGCAACGGGTGCCAGGGAAATTTTCTACACCCTCAAATAGTGTGCAAGATTTGGTCTAAACTTTTCTTGAAGTGATTCACAGAGGAACTGTTCACAACTTCTGAAGGTAACCTGTTCCACGTGTCACAGATCTTATACGTAAAGTAATTCCCACACACACTCGTCCTAAACCGTTTCAAATCGAACTTCCAACCATTGTTGCGAGTTGGGTTATCATTTAAACTAAACATGCTTCTAAAATCGACATCGTTGAACCCGCGTAAGAGCTTGAAAACCTCGATCAATTGACCGCGCAGCCTCCGAGTTTCCAGCGAAAACAAGTTCAGGGCGCGTAACGGTCGATTGTAGCCCATATGCCTAACGGAAGGGATTAACTTTGTGGCCCTCGCCTGCACTCGCTCCAGCCTGTCAATATCTTTCCTGAGGTTGGGCGACCAGAACTGCACAGCATACTCCAGGTGCGGCCGAACCAGGAATTGTACAGAGAGAGCACAATCTCCTTGTTCCGAAACTGAAATTGCCTCCTGATATAACCCAACAGCTTCTGGGCTTTCTTTTCCACCTCTACGCACTGTTTGGTAAACTTAAGGTCGCTGCTAATTAGCACACCCAAATCCTTTTCCAAATCAGTCGCCTCGATATTACTCCCCAACATCGAGTAGTCCGACTTGGGATTGGCGTAGCCAATGTGGATCACCTTGCATTTACCCAAGTTAAATGGCATTTGCCATTTTTCGGACCACTCTCCTATCCTACCTAGGTCCGCACGCAGTTGCTCGATCGCCTCCGGCGTCCCAACATTGGCCCCAAGCTTGGTGTCATCAGCGAATTTGGCGATCCGACTGACGATGCCACCGTCTATATCATTTATGTAAATGATAAACAACAGCGGCCCCAAAACGGAACCCTGAGGAATCCCGCCAGTGACCGAGGCCCAACCCGAACTAGCCCCTTTAATTAGAACCCTCTGCCGCCTATTCTTCAGCCAGTTTTCAATCCACCTACCTACTTCCCCACCGATACCCAGCGCGCGCACTTTCGCCATTAGCCGGCGGTGAGGTACCTTATCAAAGGCTTTCTGAAGGTCAAGATAAAATATGAGAGAGAGAGAGAGAGAGAGAGAGAGAGAGAGAGAGAGAGAGAGAGAGAGAGAGAGAGAGAGAGAGAGTTACAAGGAGTTACAAGGAAAAGAAGTACCTCAAAAGGCCTTGCGGCCCATACCGAGGAGGTACCAATGGCAACGGGTGCCAGGGAAAATTTTGTCTTTCAAACTATGCTAGCAGTAGTAGAAAACTGGATAGAAAAGTAGAAGGCTCTCTCCCCACCCTCCGCTCCCTCCCTGCCAGAGGCAGGTACGGAAAAAGGTTGAAGAAAATACCTTGACCCTGGAAAAGTAGCCAAGGAAATTTTACAGGAAAGTGGAGAATATATAAATAGCTCTATATTTAGCTTGCTCACAGAGACACCGAGCAAGCGAACTCCTGCAGAGTTTTCTGAGGTTTTAATCTTAAACTATGAGTGTGTTCTGTACTTTGTCTAGCCTATTTTTAAACAGATTTACACTTTGACTGGAAACATCCTCTGAGGGAAGTTGGTTCCAGATATAACTATTTTATAGGAAAAGAAATTTCCGCAGACTGAGGTCCTAAATGTCTTTACACACTCAAATAGTGTGCAAGATTTCGTCTAACCTTTTCTTGAACTGATCCACAGAGGAACTGTTCACAACTTCCGAAGGTAACCTGTTCCATGTGTCACAGATCTTATACGTAAAGTAATTCCCACACACACTAGTCCTAAACCGTTTCAAATCCAACTTCCAACCATTGTTGCGAGTTGGGTTATCATTTAAACTAAACATACTTCTAAAATCGACATCGTTGAACCCTCGTAAGAGCTTGAAAACCTCGATCAGTTGACCGCGCAGCCTCCGAGTTTCAAGCGAAAACAAGTTCAGGGCGCGTAACCGTCGATTGTAGCCCATATGCCTAACGGAAGGGATTAACTTTGTGGCCCTCGCCTGCACTCGCTCCAGCCTCTCAATATCTTTCCTGAGGGTGGGCGACCAGAACTGCACAGCATACTCCAGGTACGGCCGAACAAGGGAATTGTACAGTGAGAGCACAATCTCCTTGTTCCGAAACTGAAATTGCCTCCTGATATAACCCAATAGTTTCTGGGCTTTCTTTTCCACCTCTACACACTGTTTCGTAAACTTAAGGTCGCTGCTAATTAGCACACCCAAGTCCTTTTCTAAATCAGTCACCTCGATATTACTGCCCAACATCGAGTAGTCCGACTTGGGATTGGCGTAGCCAATGTGCATCACTTTGCATTTACCCAAGTTAAACGGCATTTGCCATTTTTCGGACCACTCTCCTATCCTACCTAGGTCCGCACGCAGTTCCTCGATCGCTTCGGGCGTCCCAACATTGGCCCCAAGCTTGGTGTCATCAGCGAATTTGGCGATCCGACTGACGATGCCACCGTCGATATCATTTATGTAAATGGTAAACAACAGTGGCCCCAAAACGGAACCCTGAGGAACCCCACTAGTGACCGAGGCCCAACCCGAACTAGCCCCTTTAATTACCACCCTCTGCCGCCTATTCCTCAGCCAGTTTTCAATCCACCTACCTATTTCCCCACCGATACCCAGCGCGCGCACTTTCGCCATTAGCCGGCGGTGAGGTACCTTATCAAAGGCTTTCTGAAAGTCGAGATAAAGTATATCAATCGCCCTACTCTTATCGTACTCACTCAACATGACGTGGAAAAACTCGAGCAAGTTGGTGAGACACGACCTATGCCGTCTAAACCCATGTTGGGAGTCCCCAAGCAGCTTGTAGGAATCCAAATGGTCAACGATTCTATCAGCTATTATCCTTTCTAATAATTTACCTACAACTGAAGTGAGACTAATAGGACGATAGTTCCCTGGACTTTCGTGATCCCCTTTCTTAAAGATAGGGGTCACGTTGGCCTCCCTCCAGTCACCAGGCACCTGGCCCATCTCCAACGATTTGTTGAAGACTGTAGCCAGGTGGGGAGCCACCTGGTCGCGCACTTCTCGAGAGAGAGAAGAGAGAGAGAGAGAGAGAGAGAAGGAGTTACAAGGAGTTACAAGGAAAAGAAGTACCTCAAAAGGCCTTGCGGCCCATACCGAGGAGGTACCAATGGCAACGGGTGCCAGGGAAAATTTTGTCTTTCAAACTATGCTAGCAGTAGTAGAAAACTGGATAGAAAAGTAGAAGGCTCTCCCCACCCTCCGCTCCCTCCCTGCCAGAGGCAGGTACGGAAAAAGGTTGAAGAAAATACCTTGACCCTGGAAAAGTAGCCAAGGAAATTTTACAGGAAAGTGGAGAATATATAAATAGCTCTATATTTAGCTTGCTCACAGAGACACCGAGCAAGCGAACTCCTGCAGAGTTTTCTGAGGTTTTAATCTTAAACTATGAGTGTGTTCTGTACTTTGTCTAGCCTATTTTTAAACAGATTTACACTTTGACTGGAAACATCCTCTGAGGGAAGTTGGTTCCAGATATCAACTATTTTATAGGAAAAGAAATTTCCGCAGACTGAGGTCCTAAATGTCTTTACACACTCAAATAGTGTGCAAGATTTCGTCTAACCTTTTCTTGAACTGATCCACAGAGGAACTGTTCACAACTTCCGAAGGTAACCTGTTCCATGTGTCACAGATCTTATACGTAACGTAATTCCCACACACACTAGTCCTAAACCGTTTCAAATCCAACTTCCAACCATTGTTGCGAGTTGGGTTATCATTTAAACTAAACATACTTCTAAAATCGACATCGTTGAACCCTCGTAAGAGCTTGAAAACCTCGATCAGTTGACCGCGCAGCCTCCGAGTTTCAAGCGAAAACAAGTTCAGGGCGCGTAACCGTCGATTGTAGCCCATATGCCTAACGGAAGGGATCAACTTTGTGGCCCTCGCCTGCACTCGCTCCAGCCTCTCAATATCTTTCCTGAGGGTGGGCGACCAGAACTGCACAGCATACTCCAGGTACGGCCGAACAAGGGAATTGTACAGTGAGAGCACAATCTCCTTGTTCCGAAACTGAAATTGCCTCCTGATATAACCCAATAGTTTCTGGGCTTTCTTTTCCACCTCTACACACTGTTTCGTAAACTTAAGGTCGCTGCTAATTAGCACACCCAAGTCCTTTTCTAAATCAGTCACCTCGATATTACTGCCCAACATCGAGTAGTCCGACTTGGGATTGGCGTAGCCAATGTGCATCACTTTGCATTTACCCAAGTTAAACGGCATTTGCCATTTTTCGGACCACTCTCCTATCCTACCTAGGTCCGCACGCAGTTCCTCGATCGCTTCGGGCGTCCCAACATTGGCCCCAAGCTTGGTGTCATCAGCGAATTTGGCGATCCGACTGACGATGCCACCGTCGATATCATTTATGTAAATGGTAAACAACAGTGGCCCCAAAACGGAACCCTGAGGAACCCCACTAGTGACCGAGGCCCAACCCGAACTAGCCCCTTTAATTACCACCCTCTGCCGCCTATTCCTAGCCAGTTTTCAATCCACCTACCTATTTCCCCACCGATACCCAGCGCGCGCACTTTCGCCATTAGCCGGCGGTGAGGTACCTTATCAAAGGCTTTCTGAAAGTCGAGATAAAGTATATCAATCGCCCTACTCTTATCGTACTCACTCAACATGACGTGGAAAAACTCGAGCAAGTTGGTGAGACACGACCTATGCCGTCTAAACCCATGTTGGGAGTCCCCAAGCAGCTTGTAGGAATCCAAATGGTCAACGATTCTATCAGCTATTATCCTTTCTAATAATTTACCTACAACTGAAGTGAGACTAATAGGACGATAGTTCCCTGGACTTTCGTGATCCCCTTTCTTAAAGATAGGGGTCACGTTGGCCTCCTCCAGTCACCAGGCACCTGGCCCATCTCCAACGATTTGTTGAAGACTGTAGCCAGGTGGGGAGCCACCTGGTCGCGCACTTCTCGCAAAACACTGGGGAGAAACTGGTCTGGCCCAGGAGCCTTAAACGCGCTCAGTTTGTCTATTCTATGAGCAACGACTGTCGCGGTACATCTAACACTATCCAGGCCAGCACCTTCGTGCCTCACAGCTGGCTCGGGGATGACGCGGGTATCCTCCCTGGTGAACACTCCCGCAAAGTACTCATTAAGCACATTAGCGATGTCCGCGTCGGAGGTCCGCAGAACGCCGCTTCCGTCCTTTAAAGGACCTATCATGCTTCTAATGGGCTTTCTACTATTAACATAACTGAAGAACTCCTTAGGGTTCCTTGCAGAGGCTTGCCACCCGTAGTTCTTCGTTACGTTTCGCTAGCCTAACCTTCGCCTTCACTTCCCTACACAGGCGGACATACGCTTCAGTGTTCTCGTGGGAACGATTGGCCTTCGCCCTCCTATACGCTACTTTCCTATTTCGGATAGCCGAAGCGATGCCACGATTGAACCACTTAGGCTGCGTTGAAGCAGGGGTGACCGGTTTTGAGGGTATGGCAGCAGACTGCAGCACCATAAACTCATCCCGGAATGCACTCCACACTCCCTCAACATCGCCGCCAACCTCTAACCCCATCTCTGCTACGCTATCCCTGAGGCTAACAAAGTTCGCCCGCCGGAGATCGAGCTTACTGCCTCTCGAGTTACTACGCTTCACCCGAGGGACGCACACACGGAACCTAATAAGACCGTGATCACTCCCGCCCAACGATTCGTCAACGGTGAGGCCAGTGACGAGGTTGTCTTCGGTCGTGAATACTAAGTCTAGAACGCTTTCGCCTCGTGTAGGCTCGTTGACCCACTGAGTGAGGAAGTTCTCATCAGCAAAGTCAACTAGCCTCCTCCCTTCAGCATCGGCAGTCCTGTTTTCCCACTTTATGCCGCGACAGTTGAAGTCTCCTAAAACTACACACACCCTATCCCCTAGCAGGCTACTGAGTTCGGTGTACAGGGCTGTATCCTCCTCGAGGAGGAGATGCGGAGGTCTGTACACCAAGATTAACCTATAGTTCGTCCCTCCCACGTTCAGATCGACGCCAAGCAGCTCCCGTTCCGACCGGAACTGGCAGTCAACCGGACTCAACGTGTCTCTGACGTATATTAGTACCCCACCCCCCTCCCCACGGGTGCGGTCTTTGCGAAACATTCTATACCCGGGAATTTCGAACTCCCCAACGTAGTCCCTACGATCAGTATGAATCCAGGACTCGGTGATAGCAACGATATCCTGGTATTCTGATGCTAAGAGCGCCCGTAGCTCGCGAAACTTGTTCCTAATTGACCTAGCATTAAAAAGCATTGCACGGAGGGAGCCTTCCCTATTCTGACCGCCCCCTAGCACGACCCGTTTCCCGAACAGCCAGGGCTGTCGGGAGTTGAAGAGCCCCTCACTAACGAGGGGGCAACTTCCACAGGAGACTGAGCCCCCTCCAACGTAGGAGAGAGAGAGAGAGAGAGAGAGAGAGAGAGAGAGAGAGAGAGAGAGAGAGAGAGAGAGAGAGAATATTTTTTGTTACAAATTAGGGTCTTTAAACGTGACTTCTACTTTAGGTAAATTCGATCAAATGCAGAGATAGAAATAATGTGTGTGTGTGTGTGTTACTGAATTAAGGCTTCGTGGGTATGAACTGGTGCGCAGCAACAGATTCGTAGTGGCTTCCAAGTTTGGGTGTCTTTGTTGACCTCCTCCCGATAAATGAGAAACCGTGTTTGTTGAATCTACAAACAACTTCAATTGAATGAGTTACACTCTGAATCAAAATCACACTCAAAATGTGACTTTGTAGAGAGAGTAAGAAAATAAAATGGATTTGTAACGCAACAAGAACACGCGGGAAGCGGATGTTTCGAATGTTTGAAATGACTACTCGTTTTATACCCATATTTTGACGGGCAATAACCGTAACCATGATGGTTTTAGCTACCATGCAAGGAAACGCTTTGATCGGACATAACATAACATATTTTTGTTTAACTTAATTAATGCAAAGTATCCAGTTTTTACACTTTCACCATCGAATATATTCTTAAACATGCATTTCTGCTCTTACAGATAATGGAATAAAAGGAACACCGAAAAATATAGTTTTGCTTTTAACGTACAATCGGACCAAAACGTCTTGTGATGAAACTATTTTTTTTTATCAGTATTTATCGGTAAAAAACGTAATTTCACCACAGGACTTTTTCGAATTGACTGTACAGTTCATATACTTTTAAGAGGTATGATAAATAAGTAAACACAGAATCCAATTGGATGTTGTCAATAAAATGCTGACATACGAAGCAGCAACGAAAGGTATGACGATAATGTCAATAAAGAGCTTGCTCGGTCCACGGACAAATAATAGTTTCTGCCCTGGACCGATTGGTGACATTTGATTTATCGTGCGGGAATATAAAATATCGAAAACAGTTTCTTTTGAATTTTATTGACAAAAAATAATCCTTGACAAAAAATAATCCTTGACAAAAAATAATCCTTGACAAAAAATAATCCTTGAATTAGTTTCAGTTTTGTAAATAAGTTCAATAGGTACTTAAAATTCAAATAATTTCGAAGTTAGAATAAGCCAAATAAATGTCGTTTTTTTTAATGTATGAGTAAATAGAAGGATTCTTTCCAATCTTAAAACAATTGATTTTATATTCATTTAAAAATTACCTTTAAAAGAATTGATGGGATTAGTTTTATTTCAAATGAAGACGTGAGATTGATGGAAATACTTACGAATAATTGTCGGGGAAATTGATAATAAAATTTATATACGATATTTCATGAACCGATACCTTTCAACATTTCAAATGTTCCGTGCGATCATTCCTCACTTCACGAAGGTCAAGTTTTTAAATGTACAAAGTTGTATGAATTTATTTAGATCATTTTTTTTGTTGTCATATATAAGTATACTATACTGTACAGGGTGTCCCATAAATCCGGTCTCATAGGAAAATTTATTTTAAATTAAATTTACAATAGTAATACATTAGGACTGAGACAAGTGTTCAAATTGATGTCTCGTTTTGGGACCTTTTTGGGGGGGGGGGTTGCGGGTAGAATAACACGCAGTGGCTAATATGGAAGTGAGTTACACTCGTAAGGGAAAAAGGTTTCCACTTATGGGACACCCTGTATATATATTTTTTTCTCTGAAATGTACCCATCCATCATATGACCTTTAAAGATGTTGCGAAGGAGATTAATCCCATCATTACATTTTTCTCAAGTGATATTACATTAACATGTTATTTTACTCGTGTTAATTTAATATAGGCATTTATAGTTCACTGCCTAAAGTTTAGTGACATTATCAAACTACCACCTTGTTAAGAAAATATAATGCATTTGACTGCCCTTTTACGTATTTCACAAAAGCAATCTGGCCCTTCATATATATATATATATATATATTATATATATATATATGTGTATATATATGTACAATGTATATATTAAAGACTAATCGTGGCCGATGTCGTAACACCGCTTCCCGGAGATCAGCAAAGTTAAGCGACATTGGGTCTGGGTAGTAGTTGGATGGGAGACCGTCCTCCGCGCCCATATTATGTAGCGACCCGTGGTTCGGATCCCACGTAAAGCTGTAGGTCCCCTCCATCATATGACCTTAGATGTTGCGAAGGAGATTAAACAACCCCAATTAAAAAAAACTAATATTTTAGTTCTAAAAATATGTAATAGAAATGTAACCAAATAATAATTTAATGTCTTAATTTAAAATAATTTGCAAATTATTACGTTTCATATAATAATTTGCCCATTTCTCCTTTAATAGTTTTCAAATAAATAAAAAACTTTGATGGTTTTTGCAAATATTAAATTAATTTGTCGATTGTTCGTAGGAATGGCAATTTGTTATGGTTTTTATCGGATCACCCGAAGATCAGGGCCCCCAACCTTCGTTAGTTAGCTTTATAAGGCTAACTAACGAAAATATCACGACTTAACCTAACCAATCGTTAGGTCAACTGTACGGTGTACGCCCTTGATGAGTGGTTAGGTTAAGCCGTGATATTTTCGTTAATTAGCCTTATAAGGCTAACTAAAGAATGCTGGGGCCCTGATCTTCAGGTGATCCTTTTTGTCTACTAAAAGCGGCATGTTTGTCCTTTTGCTTTTCATTTATATTAGTCTCTGATTATAGTCTACCTACTGGTTAACCTGAATGTGAAACTAATTACTCTCCCGTAACTGCGAAACGCGCGAATAGACATAAGATTTGTTTCCCTTTTCAAAATTTAGTCTGTTCAATAATAATTAGCCACGAAATGAAACTAGTCAACTGATTTAAAAGTAGAACGAACAGTTCGTTATTTGACATATTTAAAAAAAAATTACATAAGTCAATTTATTTTGCATCGCCAAGTGACGGGTTCGTCCCGAGACTAGGTGCAAATTAACTACCACACGTTTAATGACTGGTTACAATTCTTTTAGGTCAAATAACTCACAAGCTCAGTTTTGAAACTATATTCGTCTGTTGACCTAATTAACAAAGTCTTGAGACCTAAACAGATTAGATTATTTGGTACTTGTAGGTTATCTCCCCCCAACCAATCTTGACAGAATATTTTCGTTAAAACTAACGAAAATATCACGACTTAACCTAACCAATTATCAAAGGCGTACAGTTGATCTATTAGTAAATAGTAAATATTATTCCAGAAACAAACAATGTTATAATTAATAATAGATCAACTGTACGCCCTTGATAATTGGTTGGGTTAAGTCGTGATATTTTCGTTAGTTTTAACGAAAATATTCTGTCAAAATTGGTGGTGGGGGGGGGGGAGGGGGAGATAACCTACAAATACCGATTATTTTACCAACCAATTATTAATTTTTGCTAAAATTTGACATTTTTAGTAATTTTTCCATATATTATATTTTAGGTAAATCTCTAGGAGCGCTCCATTTTTCAATATTAAACATACACTCATAAAACATATACCATTTGAAAGCTCAGATTTTTCTGAGTGTAAAAATGTAGTAATCCAAAAGTATCAATAGCAAATAAAAAGTAACTAGGTTTAAATATAAAACCCTATACCGATCAATTTGTGATGCGTGATCTTTACGGGGGCTCTGCCCCCATACCCCCGAGACCTAAATTATACAAATGATAATGTAATAACATATTCATGTTAGGTTTAGGGTAGCGTAACAATTACCAAAAATACCATCTTACAACATAGACTGAAGATTTATAACTTAGCCAACCTTTATAATGTAGTTAATGACGTCACGCATCAAACAATTAATTAAATCCAGTTACTTTTTATTTGCTATTGATACTTTTGGATTACTACATTTTTAGACTCAGAAAAATGTGAGCTTTCAAATGTTATATGTTTTATGAGTGTATGTTTAATATTGAAAAATGGAGCGCTCCTAGAGATTATCCATATTTTATTTTCTAGGTGATTTTTCCTCCATAACTGTAATATACAAAGAATTTTTCCTCTTGCGTTTTAGATTGAGAGAACTCACTACGCCAGAGATATTGGAGTAAATATTTTGAATTATTTTGAACAGTACTTCGAGGTCAAATACCCTTTGCCTAAACAAGGTATCAATATTACCATTTCAACTTCCTTATTTATATATCGGGTGATTTTTTAAATCTGACGCTGTTTGTTTTTTGTTTTTTTTTATTAACCGAGATAAAAGCATGAAATGAATGTGTCCCGTTCGTGGGTGGGTGACAAACAAATGTTTTCGAACACAATCATTTTTAACGATGGTATCGTACCCGAAGTGTTTTTCAATATCGGAATGTTACACATAATTTGCCACCCACAATAATGGACGAACAGTTAAAACACGAAATGGTAGCATGGACAGTTCCACAAAAGTTTCGTAATCGGATGTTTATTGAAATAAGGATGTTAGGTTGGCCACACACAGGATCGTCTCGTGACTTATGACTGATGACTTGGGTCGTTTCGACTCAAGTCGCGTGCGATTTTACATTGACGGAATGGGGCCCCGCACACTGTAGCGACCGCGACGCGGATTTTACACGTGAAACTTGTTGACAGCCGCGTAGGCAACCTAATTTTCATCATAACGTATGATGGCCTATTTTCTTTTTACATCATGTAAAAAATTGACTATATTTTTTTACTCTCAACAATGCAAGAGCCCTGTGCAACATATTTCCTACGGTTTATGATAAAAGAATATGGTCACCAACATCACCAGATTTAAACCTCTGTGACTTTTATCTGTGGGGTTATTTAAAAGAGTGTGTTTAAACAGAATCCACACACAATAGAAGAACTGAAAGCATCAATTAAGCAAAAAAATTATCAGATTTCAACATACACTCTGCCCAGAGTACTACAAAATTTTGTTGTTTCTGTGCAAAGAGTTATGAGCTGAGAGGACATCACATACAGCATGTTTTGCAATATAGGACTAATTCCCTATGTATAGAGAAGGTACAGTAAAAATTTCCTGCTTTTATTATAGTTACTAAAAAAAAATGCATACAAACCTTTTAAAGTGTCACGTATTTAAAAAGTCACCCGATATATTTTCTGTACATTTCCATACTATGAAATTGCTGCTACTTTTCGTCGATATAAGGAGATATAAGAAATATCAGATGAGAGTTCAGTACAGTCAACTACCTTTCAGTTATCATTGACTGAATTATGTTATGAAGCTTAAACTCGAAATATCCGTCATAAATTGTCTCAATTCTTTCTTAATTTTAAATATTTCACTCAAAAGTTTACAAAAAAACAAAAATAAAAATAAGATTTTTGATTACAGCATTCTTGGCAGTTATTATTATTAATTTTTTTTTTAAATCATTCTTTCCTCGCCGCACGTAAGATAATATTGCCATCCCTAATTCCATCGGCGGAGGCATGGAACACTGGGGACTCATCACCTACGGGGACGGGATACTCTTGTATGACAAAGTTAACTCTTCATCTAAAAACAAACAAGCTGTAGCCGCTGTCGTTTCGCACGAACTCGCTCACATGTGGTTCGGAAATTTAGGTGAGGGCAGTGTTTATTTGGTTATTTGATTTTTTGGTTGGTCTATTTCACGACATTCAATGGGTCATTGAGACGGGATGATAATTTTTTAAATAGTTATGTAGAAAAGCACGAGTTTGAATGAAGTTTGATTAAGTTTTATGTACTGTAATTAAAGGAACGTAATCACCAGTAAAAGTGAGATGTTTCCTATACTTGAGATATAATGCGTTAAAATGTTTCCTCGTATTAGGAATTAGGAACCACGTTGCAACACCTCTTCCTGTCAGATCAGTTAGGTTAAGCCACGTTGGGTCTATTCAGTAGTTGGACGGGTGACAGTCCTCCCCGTTTGGATGGTGTAGCAACTAGTGGTTTAGATCCTACGTAAATCTGTATGTGCCTTCTGTCCGATATGACCTTTGCCATTACGAAGGAGATTCAACAACCCCACATTTATTATTTATTAATTCCTCGCATTAGCCAAATTCCACTGTAAACATATTTAACGAGAAAGTCAGTATACACGAGTCTACACAAGGTTTAGCTAAGAAATGTGTTTAAAACACTGAATGTATTTTAATATTGTTCATGACCTTTATACTTTCAAATCAGAACAGTGATAAAGAAATAAATAATTGATCTTTCTTTACCCGCGTTTTCAGTAACCTTGGAATGGTGGGATGACTTGTGGCTGAATGAAGGGTTCGCTAGTTACATCGAGTACAAAGGCGTCACCAACTACGAGAAGGATTGGGACATGGTAATTAAACGGAGTCCTGCAAAAGAAACTTTTCTTTCCTTTTTTTTTATGTTTTTCATCATGTAACGATGCCAGTTTTACACTAAATTCATCTGCGCTGTCTACCTTTCTTCTAATTCTACCGACTATCCAAAACTCTGAACTACCTTACTTCCACAGTAAAATACATTCTATCTCACTCTTCTTTTGCTTAAATCTCTATTTTAGGAGGTTTCATTGTTCACCACCACCTTTGTCTTTCCTCCTATTTCACATTTCACTGACATCCCTGGTGAACTAGCTTACAGCTTCTCTATCCTGAATGACTTAAAGCAGATTATATAGCACCCTACTCGTATCTCCAGTCGCCTTGCAAACAGGCGCAACATTCTAGATTTATTTCTCACTACTTATCCTTCTTCTTACTCGGTCAAACTTTTTCTCCGTTGGGCTCCTCCGACCACAATCTTATATCTGTTTCCTGTCCTATCGCTCCAATTCGGCCTTTGGATCCTCTCAAGAGGAGACGACTTTGGCACTTTGGTACTGCTGATTGGAAGGCTCTTAGGCAGTACTTTTTTGATTTCCCAGGGAATAGTTTTTACAAAAGTCAAACAAATTAGAAAAAAAAGGTAATTTTCTTTTATTTAGACTGAAAACATTTTTTATCAATTCAGATGCACCAATTCTTGATGAATGATTTGCATCGAGTTTTTGAATTGGACCAAATTTTGTCTTCCCATCCCATCGTTCAGCCTGTGAATCATCCGGATGAAATCATGGAAATTTTTGATAAAATATCATACGCCAAGGTACAGTGTCTATACACCTCCTCCTCCTCTTAATTTCCACTCTCATTTTGTATTTTATAAGTTGTTGACTTTCATTAATTGCATGATTTTACGTCCGTACAAACAGCCAGGTTCGTATGACAGCTGAAATCCACTGTACGCCTTAAGTTGAAATCTAAATAACGTCATCTGAATTAATGTTCCCGTACTAATTTTAAGATCATACAACAGAGTAGACTTATAACTTAAAGTGAAACCCGGACTATAGATCTCTACATCATCTAGATCAGTGGTTCGTAACCTGGGGGTAATTCTGCCTTTTTCGGGGGGGGGGGGGGGTAACAGGCTGGGGGGAAAATTTTCAATATTTGGGGTTTTATTAAATAAACCATTCCTCAGATCATCATTTGTCGTTTTTTTAACCATTTTCCATGATGGGGGTAATCCTAATTTCCCTGGATAGCTCTAGGGGTAACAATGATAAAACGGTTAAGAACCACTGATCTAGATCAATAGTTTCCAGCCTTTTCGGGCTCAAGGCACCCCAATTCCATCCGTTCTCCTTTTGCGACACCAAGAGAATTTTTCTCTCACTGTTCAATATCTAGTTCTTCCACCCCACCCAACCCAACTCCACCCTCAATGTTGCCCTTGTTTTTCATGCAAAGGGGTTTTGTGGCCAGCCTCTATATTAATTGATGAAGTTGTGAATGATTTATGTGTAGATAATTAATTAATTCACTCCAAATTGGTTTAATTTTATACGAAAGGGAGCTTCCGTCTTGAGGATGTTGGAGAATTTTATAGGAGATGAAAGCTTCAGAATTGGGGTGAGGAACTTCCTTCGAAGATTCAAGTACGGTAATGCCGTTACTCAAGATCTTTGGGACGAACTCCAGAAGACCGTGTCGCAGGACCTGAATATTACTCGTATTATGGATACGTGGACGAGACAAATGGGATTCCCCGTGCTTACCGTCAAAACATCGTCGAACGATAAGGTTTGAATCGTTTCTTTTACGATTTACAATTTACGATTATCTTCATCTGGTTTAAGTATAATCTCGTTAATAGTTCTTTGCTAGAAAGCCCTTAATAGGGTAGGTATTGGAAGGTATTTCGACGTATACTTTATGATCACCCACGACAGAACGGATGATACTCAGATTTAATTTAAAATCATTAATTAATAGATTAAGAATCGGTTATTGTACATATTTGTAATTTAAGTATGACTAAAATGTTTTCAGAAAAGTATATTGAACGTTTTAAGACAATTTTACGAGACTTCATAGATAAACTGTAATACAACGGAGATACACCCACTTATACGTCCACCATGCAACGGAATTTAATGTATAAATTAGTTTTTCTTCAAAATGATAAATGTTTTCATATTAATTTTTAAAGATTTTATCTTTGAAGTGAATCAGTTTAAGAAAATCGAAGTTTGGTACGAATTAAAAAAAAAAAAAACGTGTTATTTTTTCATATTAGAGAACGTTTTCATATTTACAAAACAATGAATTAACTAATATAGCTACATTTCAGGATATTTTTGAACAAGAGCGATTTTCACTATGTCGCATCGAAAGAATTCTCTTTTCACCTTCAAAGGAAGTAGTATAATCGCAAAATTCAGTAGCAACTTTAGTCGTAAAATGCAATTATGCACTTTATGATCTTTATGCCTTGGCTCCTCCTTCCTGCATAAGAAAAAGACATTTTTAGTTTGACTAGAATTAAAAGTATTTCGTACAGTATTTACTTTTGTTTATTTATTAATTCCTTCTTTTAAAGACCAAATTAGAAGTTCGACAGCGAAGATTTTTGATCGATCCCGATACGAAAAGCAAGGATGACTCTCCTTTCCAATACAAGTGGGACATTCCAGTCACCATCATGACGAAAAACCTCAAAAGGAAGCAAGTTTGGTTTAAAATGGAAGATAAAAAAAGTGAGAACCAATTTAAACTAATATTGAAATTAAATTTTTTATTATATACAGGGTGTTTCAGGAGGAAAGGTCAATACTTTGGGAGGTGATAGTATCGGTCATTGTGAGAAAAAAAGTTCATATGAACATGTGTCTAATTCTGAATGGTTACGGAGATAGAGCTGTTTGAATCTACAAATACAAAAGCATTGTTAATGGTAATCAAGAAAGAGAAACCAATAACTGTTTCTAACATTTAATGTTTAAACATTGGCATTTTGAATGGTATCAGATAGAGAAATGACAAATTTGTTACAGTTTACAATACGTTTTCGAAAATCTCACCGTCAACCTCAATGCACTTTGCAACTCGTGTGCGAACATCGCGTGTTGCTCGTCTGAGTTGATCTTGACGTTCCTTCATGCGGGCAGCAGCATCCAAAATGCGCGCGAGCAATTCGTCTCGTGTATCCACCTTTCTTTTGTAAACTTGACTTTTCATCCACCCCCACAAACAATAATCTAACGGAGAGAGGTCTGGAGACCTTGATGGCCATTGAATGGGACCACCGCGGGGAGAGGAAGAGCTGCGCGCGCATCAGATTCAAACGGCTCTATCTCCGTAACCATTCAGAATTAGACATATGTTCATATGAACTTTTTTTCTCACAATGACCGATACTATCACCTCCCGAAGTATTAACCTTTCCTCATGAAACACCTTATGTATGTATGTATGTATGTATGTATATTCCTGTCACCAAATTTCTCCTATATTTTCGTTGGTGGCCATTGATGTCTACATGTGCTGTTTTATTTTTTAAAATTTTTAATAACTTACGCTTGCGTTGAGGTAGTTCGAATTTCACTCGCGTTAAGATTTTAATTAAAAAACTTTAAATCAAATTGCTACTACTTCATGCTACCTCAGGGTTTTACACACACCCAGTGTTTTGTTTTATTCTAGATTAGGTTAACCTAACCTAAATTAACCCTCAAAAACATCTACAACAAAGTAGTAGCTATTTTCCATGTAGGAGGAAACTGATACAAAAGACAGCACGGAATAGGAGCAAATGTAACTTTTGGCAATATATATATATATATATATTTCCAAGAAAGATCTGAAATGATAAAATTAGTTTTTCTTGAACAAAGTGACGTAAGCATAAAAGCTTTGTACATGTAGTCGTCAAAATTAATAAGTTTATGAAACCCCATTCACACTATCCTCAAAACCCAAATACTTTGCGAAAAGTCGAGTATCGACTGGATATGTGTCGAGCTACAAATGGCGCATATATCGAGACTGCCTAACTCCCTATAAAAAATTAGTGGGTGTAACGTTCTTATGCTGTAAGTTTTACATATCTTTGCATAAGCTGCATAGATATGCATTTTTATTTTAGTTCAGACTTTTCTCGAACACCCTGTATATGTTACATTACAGACAAATTTTAATGAAGCTAAAAATTGTATATTAATACGCGAGTATCTAATTTGAACAGTTGCCATTGACCGTCCTGCGGACGCGGATTGGATAAAACTGAACGTCGACCAATACGGCTATTACAGGGTAAACTACGAGAATCAACTATGGACAGAATTGATCAGTGTTTTAAGGAGTAACCACGAGGTAATATTGTTGCTAAATGCATGACCTTTTCCTCCGTACTAATAACCAGGTATTATAACAGAGGGGACCTACAACTTTACGTGAATAAGAACGAGTCGTTACATCATCTGAACTTAGAGGACGTTCACTCACCCAACTTCTACCGAAACCTAATGTCGTTTAGCTTCGTTGATTCTACAGAAAAAGACGTTGAAAATAAGCTAATAAATTAATTACAACTTTGGTAATGCCAAAGAGAATCCGATGTATAATTAATAACATTTTTTTTCATGGCATGGTTGTTGTGGCATTGAATGGTTGTTTGGAGTATAAACTGAAAGAATAGAATAATTTTGCAGTGAAGTACATTTCATTTGTTGTTGACGTATGCATGACTCATGCCCTACGTACGACATATAATTATAATATCTGATTACGTATCGAACTATCAGTCTGCGAAGTTTAAATTGCATTAAATTTTGCCTATGAATTTCTCAGCGTCATTTCAGTGCTTTTGAAGCGAGTGCTTTATGAGGTGGTAACCACGGCAACAAATCTCAAAATCAGTGTTGCTCTGGAAGAGATTGTTGTTTGATGAGATTGTTTAACCCCCTTCGCAACATCTGAGGTCATATAACGGGGGGGGGGGCCTACAGATTTATGTGGGACGCAGAGGACGCAGAGGACGGTCTCTCATCCAACTACAACTTTGAAGAATGAATCAACTGAAGTGACTGGACTATATTGAAATTTGTGACGATTATAATATTTTTATAAATGGATAGTTAAGTAAAGAGAACCATTAGTATTGAAAGAAACAGAGTAGTTAGTGGTAGAACGTGTGATTTTCGGTGGACGTCACAAAAAATACTGTACAGGAGTCGGTGGTGCAATTTGGAGTCTCTCGCGCAAAGCCATAAAATGCGCATCTCTTTTGTATCGAATGGGCGTTAAATTCATTGAATATTCTAGAAGCCGTTCAGCATTCGATGGTGAGGAACCTTTTAATTACTGAACACAAACAAAAGATAAGGAATGTTGAAGCATTTAGTGCTGTTAATTTCAGAAAAATATACTTTGTCTTAATGTTGGGTTTTACTTTGTAATTTTTTATTTAAAAATTTAAAATGTTTTAGTTTAGTAACTTTTTAACTGTACGTTTTGTTGTGGGTACTTAAATAATACAAGGTGTTTACGAAGTTCCTATCTATTTCAGTGAAAACGTAGCAAAAAGGGTAAAATTCAATAACAATATAATGGAAGGCATGCATTTAATGAATCGTAAGCATATGATTCTACATGAGCACCATCAGTATCTCTACAGAGTTCGAATCTGTCAGCAGCATTGCGGAACACATTTTGGAGCATGACAGGGGTTATTTTTGTAACTGCTGTTACGATACGAGCACTTAAATCTTGCAGATCTGTAACCCTCGTTTGATAGACGTTTGATTTGATAAAGCCCCATGCAAAGAAATCCAAGGGCGTTAGGTCAGGAGATCGGGCCGCCAAGGGCCTGTTGCCTCCACGTCCGATCCACCGATTTGGAAATCGTTCATTTAGGTACTCCCGAACAATGTTTGCGTAATGACAAGGTGCCCCATCTTGTTGAAAGACGACGGTGTTTAAAATGCCATCTGAATGAAGCTGGGGTTCCAGGAATTGCTGAAGAATGTCCAGATAAATAAGCCCTGTAACTGTAGCTTCAGCAAAGAAAAAGGGCCAATAAATGTAAGCCATGAAGCACCTGAATGTGATAACTTCTCTTCTTCAACGTCGATTTCAAAATTTTGTGGACAGTTGATTTGGGTATCCCGAGTCTACGTGATGTGGTGCTAATTGACATGCTTGGATGTTCATCCAGGGCCGGATTAACCATTGTTAGGGCCGGGGGCAATGAATATTTTCGGGCCGGTGTCACTAGAAAAACACTAGAAAAACACAGTTCTTTACCTGATACATCATACATGAGTGATCTTATCAGCTCACTGGGATCGATCAACAGAAAACGAAACAAAAACAAAGATGTGATTACAGAAAATGTATACTTTGTTCACATAAATGGGATACTAAACTAGGTTTTGTAGAAGCGGAATCTAGAATTTTTTTTTCTTCCTCACGGTCGACCAATTATTTCAACGGTAGATTATAGCGTTTACATAGTTTCTTGGGGTCGGTTAGCATCTGGGGCCGGGGGCAAATGCCCCCTTTGCCCCCATTATAATCCGCTACTGTGTTCATCGATAACATTACGTACCGCATTTACAGCATGCTCAGAGACACTTGGACGTCCAGATCTTGACTCATGAACAGATCCCGTTCTTTTAAATTTATTAAACAAATCACGAATTGTCTTGTCTGTAGGACCTGGCTTGTGAAATGTTCTTTCAAACCTCTCTCTAATTTCTTTGCATTTCTTTCCTTTAATCGGAAGTGTCACCACCATCACCCGTTCTTGTACATTCATTTTCATGGGGTTCTGCAACAAAAATAAATAAAAACCGTTAATTCCACGAAATAGATATGGACTTTATAAATACCCTGTACACAGTGGTGGCATTCAGCCGGTTCGCACCGGTTCGTGCGAACCGGTTCCTAAAATTTCCTGAGTTCGCCGAACCGGTCCTTAACCCTTTCAGTCCGTGCATGATTTTTCTTTATACCATACGGCGTACGCATTTCGATAAAAAAATTTTTTTAGTTTTCATTTCTGACATGGAAGGGGGAGGAGGAGGGGAGGGCGAACCGGTTCTTAAAATTTTTGAATCCCACCACTGCCTGTACAGTACTTTAAATATATCAGTGTCATATCAGACAACCAACTAAATTGTACCAAAAAAAAAATTCAAAATGTATTCTTTTTCTGAATAAAATTTTTTGAATTTTGAATGCCCGTCATATAACATGTTATCATATGCAGTAGCGTAACCAGGAGGGGTCAGAGGGGTCAATTAACCCCCTTAAGCAAAAGCAGTGCATCTATTTTTTTCCACTTTCTCTCATCTGTGATAAAAAACAACTTCAATTACGTAGTTTTTATTATTAAATCTACCAAATTAAAGTGCATTAATGCGAGGTTATTTTGTCTGTCAGAGATGGTAATGTGTGGAATAAAGCACAGTGGTTAATGTGCATCAGTTTTTTATTGGTCTTCTCCTTCATATGACATGTCTCTATGGCGCATCGACTGTACCCCGTATGAAAATCTTAGCTACGCTACTGATCCTATGTTTTCCTTTTTTAGGTATTAAGCCCTTCAGACCGAGCGAATCTCATCGATGATAGTTTTTCGTTGGCAGCAGCAGGTCAAATATCTTACGATGTTGCTTTCCAAGTAATTTCATATCTTCACAAAGAAACTCATTATGTACCTTGGTTCACTACTTACCACCATTTAATCAACATTGGAGGACTTCTACAAAACACGAAAGCATACATGTCCTTCCGGGTAAGTTGAATCAAAGTATACGAGTACTGTATGTATAATGGAACACAAAATAGAACTCATTTGGCGATTCATTTTTAATGTAGTGATATACATATATTACACTTTTAATCATGTTGTAATTACAATTTCATAAATTCATATATATAAAATATTAACTGTGAATGTATTTTGATTCATTTCAACTTTTTATTTACACAAAGTCTACATACATGAGCATATTTTCATTATTACAATACGTGGATTTTATATAAAATTTTTAAAATTTTTGTACAAAAACTTAAAGACGAAAAGGAACTTACAGTCAAGGACGTACTGTATTATTCTTTAAACATTACATTTTATTCATTGTAAAAGAACAGTAATTAATAGTAATTATCCTTTTTTTTTCTTGTTGGATATTTGGGAAAGGAACGCCATTATTAATTACATATATTTTTGTGTGTAAGACTATAAAGCACATTCAGTAATTTTAGAATTGGTTAAGTTTAAATTGCTTTATGAAAACTGAATGATCATTCATTGAGTTTAATTCATTCGGTAGATTATTCCATAATTCCAGCACTAAATAATCGCGAGACTTTCTACTATACAGTGAAGAGTATAATTTGCTTTTGAGGTATATTCACTCTCCTTATATCTTGTTCTCTCGTTCGACGATCGTAATGATTGTCCATTATATTTTCGGCAGTGGTGGGCACCGTTAACCAAAAAGTTAACTTCGTTAACCGTTAATCCGTTAATTCGTTAAACATGTAACGGAAGTTACCGATAAACCGTTAACGTTAACTTTTATTATAAAAAAAATGAAAAACACAATATATATATAATTTAATTTTCCTCTTCTTCTCGTTCTCCATTTTGTCCATGAGATGCATGTTGCCCTTCATGAAAATTAGCATATCAAAGTTTTCATCAGACAGGGATGATCTCTTGGCCCTCAGGATGTCCTTGCCCATAGAGAACAAACGCTCCACTGCAGCACTGGAGGGGATGGCTGTGTTGAACTTGATGAACAAGTCCACCAACACTTGCTCACCCAAGAAGGCAGCATCTGTCAGCAAGTCCTTGGAGTTGGTCTCCAGCCAGGTCTTGACCAAGTTCTGGGCCTTGCCCTTGAGTGACCTGTGGCTTCTGCTGCTCTCTTTTGTCTGGATGACAGCACTGAAGAAGTCATCCTCCTCCTCCTCCTCGTTGTTGCTGCCCACTTCGTTGGACTGCTGCTTCATGGCCTCCTCGACTGTACCCTCCATGCTTTTCCTCACCCTGGCGACCTTGGTGTTGTCATACTTGTCCAACCAGATGAGGCGAAACCTGGGATGGAAGGCAGCAGCCAGCTGGCATTCGTCATCCTCCAGGTACCGGCAGGATCAACCGGGTAGAAAAATAATTATGGAGATTTTAAAGATGTGGTACCTAGAAGTACCGCCAGGACATAAAGGGTTAAGGTGAAAACGCTCCCATTGTAAGACATCAATTGACTTAATTTATGTCATCAAAGTGACATGAGAATTGAAATCTTACCTGATCAGTTTTATGGTTCTTGAAATGTATCAAGGAGACTACTAATAAGGTACTCACAGACATATTATAAATATACATGACTTACTTGACAACGATTATTTTTAAATATTCACTAGCACAAACATGTTGCGCAAGAGACAGACTGCAAACGAAACGAATGTAGTTATTTGTTGTAATTGTTACATATACACGGTGAACCAAAAGTAGGTGGACAGTAGGTTGAATACGGTTTGTGTTATATTATATTATAACTATGGTGTTCATTATAACTATGGTGTTTGTGTTATATTATATTAAATATTATAACTAAATTTATTTAAATTTTATTTTGTATTATAGTATACAAAAAAATTAAATATGTATTCTCAAAATAAACGTTATCATTTACTGTCCACCTACATTTGGTTCACCCTATATATTATTGAAAGTGCCTTAAAATGCTCGTGATATTTCTTGAAAGAAGTTGAAACATTCAACTCAAATGGCAAATCTTTCCGCCTGATTTTACAGTCGACCATGTTTTGCTCAAACCAATGCCATAAATAACTACCATATTTGGTAAGACACAAATTGTGGCGACGGAAACAAATATATCGCCTGATTTTGAACTGCGGAAATGGAAATTCGTTCATCACTATTAACAGTGGCGGATTAATTGCGCACCTGCTCAGTACTGAAAATAATAGAAACTTTTAAACGTTTATTTATGAATTTTTTGGGTTAACAGACTTGAGTTAACGGAAGTTAAATGTAACGGAAGTTAATTAGTCCGATAATGATTTTCAAAGTTAACTTAAAAGTTAAATCGTTAACGAAAAAGTTAACTTCGTTAATTAACGATTAACGGATTAACGGTTTGTGCCCAGCTTTGATTTTCGGTTATTATTGTTGAAGCAAATTGTCTTGTAACTGAACATTAAGGAGCACATCCGTACATCAAATATGGCCTTGAATTTTAATATACGCAGCTGCTTAAAGATTTCTGAAGTATGAGGATAATAATGGCTTTTGTCTATTTTTCTTATAATTCTCTTTTGGTTTATGATTAAAGGGTTAATGATGTAATCACGTGCACTTGCATACATATGCAATGATGTTATGTGCAAGTTGTTGATAGACTTGATGAAAGTATAGTGTTTTAAGTGTATCTGTTGGTAGAAACTGTAATTTTGTTAGAATGAACAAGAATTTTGGGAGTTTATGGTCTATATTTTCGATATGTTGTCAAAAAATAATTATATAATTAGTTTTGTTGTCAAGCACAACTCTCCGATAATATTTTTCCGTTAGTGACACGGGATATTGAATGCAAGTCAATAATAATAATAATGTTGAAGTCTGATATTAATTTCACTTTTGTGATTAGCAGAAAGTTTTGTTTTATTTTTATTTAAGGATAATTTGTTGGCTTTCAGCTGGTCACATACTTTAACGATATCTCTATTGACTACTTCATAACAGATGCAAGAGAGCTGTTTGAGTATATCAAAGTGGTGTCATCCGCATTTTGGAACCCTTTTTCATTATGAGAATTATGAAAGTCATTTGTTTATATAGATGAAGAAAATTAGTAGGGCACCCAAAATTTTTCTTGCGGAACTCCATGTGTAATTTTTAATTCGGCGGTAATAATGCTATTTTGCTTGATGTATTGAATTGTGTTGCGCAGATATGATTTGAACCAATTTACTGCAATATTCCTTGGTCTATAACTTCATAAGTATTGTGAATGTGTCCTCAGATTTAATACTTTATTGATTAGTTACGCTTATTTGTTAAGTGATTTTTGTTGAGAAATATCGGTACTAGGCATGAATATACTTTGGTTTGATTAAGCGTGTTACTGCCTTATATTCATCTTAGAACGGATGTATTTTTTACTTTTTCAGTTCATCATTCAGAAATTTCTGATAAAATTTAGCCCATTAATTACTAACATATTTTATTAAATGTAAAACATCAAATATTATATTAAGAATTTTCTTAACTTTCTTTAAGGGATATTTTTCGAAATGTTTTTCAAATACGAATTAAGTATGTACTTCCATGAGCTTCACTAAATATGAGAATCGAATGCTCTGACAACAACAGCGGGACAGCCAAATATCAGTTTATATACAGTGTAGTTACATATATCGTACTGCAGTGGGGCACTTTATTCTTGCAAAATTGCCTGCCCGTTTTTGTAACAGCTTTGGACGTATGAATTATTATTATTATTCTAAATAATTAGAATGAATTATCTTGCATATGATGGTGTGAACGAAATATATTATATATGTTAATATGGAATTTCCTAGTATTAATAGTTATTTATCAAAAGATTTGTTAACCACTATTACATCATAAAAGGTCGAATCTTTTCATTAGCCAATCGTAGCTATCTAAACTGGCTGGGAAATTGGGGTGAGAGAGGTTGGAGCGCAAGAAGGAGACGGTGGCCTGGGAATAAATATCGACAGCACCCACTGTGCGTGTAACTACACTGATTTCTATGATTTAAAGGTTTTGTATTGATTTTAATTATCTTATTATTACAGAAATATGTACGGAAACTCGTTGACAAGCATGTGGAAAGAGTCGGCTGGGAAGACACAGGGATTCACATCGAAAGGTACAGCTACACGTAGTACCGTAAATTCGTTGTTGCATGATTACTGTTATTCTTTTTCTTTTCACAAACATATACCCAAATCGAAAGAGAAATACTGACTGTATGCTCAGATACTATAACCTATTTATCTAGATTCATTCACATCATTTAACATATAATATTCTAACTTTTATCGTATATATGTAACGAGACTGGACTTACATTATGCCTCTCCCGAATCAAGAAAGCTGCTCCGTAGCCTCCGTTGAGCATGTACCAATCCGGCGCAGTATCCAAACGGGCTTCAGCCAGACTAAGAAGGCTGGAACTTTTATTTTACCAGCCAAACCAACCCAGCGAGGCTGTGATCAAAGCCGATTCGAACAATACCCCGAACAAAATACATACAAAAACCGCAGAAATAATTTAAAAGAATAAACAATAAAGGCAGTATTACGCTTCAAGTGGGATATGAAATAATCCAGGTTAAAACCTTAAAAGGTACCCAACTCGAACTATTTATTTAGATGACAAACATTAAAAGCAGAAGTGAGAATTAAAAGAACTTAATTTGCACAAAAAAGTGCGTAACAGACTTGAACTCTAAAGGCTTTTACAATTTCAATACACTTACCATTACTATACAGCCGAAGAAATGCAAAAAAAAACCTGTTGTTACAACGAGGCCCACAAGATACTTGGCAGTCTTTACATTTATTCCAACCTGCGGGGTATTCCTTTCAAATTTCTAGCCAGTAAATTTGTCTTATTGAACTCCAAATTCACACAACAAGAATACTTATTCAACAATCTTGTAATTAAATATTATTAATTCAGGTTTATCTGTCGTTCAAGCATTCCCTTTATTTTATTATTTTCCAGTATCATTAATTACATTTCCATTACATTATTATTAATTACATTTTGCTTTTCTCCAAGAGTTAGGGATCTCTCTGCGGTTAAAGAATAAAAAGAAAACCATTATAAAATATTTTAATATTCAGACAAGGAACAATAGTTTAGTTTTCCTCTTCTATTGATCTATTCTATCAGTGATTTAATTAAGTCGTGACTTTTCTTCTGAAACTAAATCCACAACTGACCGTGCAAAGTACTCCGGTGTGTGTGTGTGTGTGTGTGTGTGTGTGTGGCGGGGACGACGTTAGGCAAAAGACATGGACTGGCGGAACTCCCGTTTCTTCTGTCATTGTCCTCTTCAGCTGCTCTTTTTCCGTGTCTCATCTACCCTGTAAGCAGGCCAGCATGTTCTCAAAAACAACTTTCTCCCTCTATTCTTTATTACATATACATGCATTTTACACACTACAGTCTACACAATCTTTTCAAAACCTCTCTCTATATATATATGTCATCATCAACCCCGGACACCTTGATTTTGGCTCTTTTAAGAGGCATTTTTGCAGGCGCCCGCCATTGGCCCCTCATAGTCATTTATGATAGAGTTATATTACATTTGGCATAACATTTAAGCGACAGCAGTACAACAGATTTTTTTTTTTTTTTTTTTGTAAAGCTTCTGCACCATTTAGAGTTATTCCTTTTTCGTTGGAAAGTCCGAATAAAAGTGATATTACAATAAAAATCCAGCAGTTAATCCTTTTTAAGTAGTGCCAAATTTTGAGTGAATATTCAGTGAACACAGTCGTATGCCTATGTAAGTGGTGAAATAGCGGCGTTTGTTGAAATAAAGCGAATAAGCTTAAAGCAACTTAATCTATACAATCTATTCCGAGTGTTTTCTCTCGGAGGAAATCTAACTGCCCATCTGAAGGCAATATCCCTCAGGTATCCCCGCGGTACACTCCAGGGCACCAATCAGTGGGAACCTACAGCGTGCCACATCCCCCATCCCCCACCCCACGGAATAACGGAAAAACTTTCTCGCCCTCATTTCTAAAGTCGAGTCAAATACCTCGATTAATAAATTACTATTTTGAGTTAATATTTCGAGCGCAATCATTTACATACCATTAGAAACATGGCAATGGTAAATCAATTCATATAACCCTGTGGATACTGTAAAAAAGAAACAGATGACTAAAAAACAATTCGCTGTGATCTTTGCCAGAACTTAGTCGAATTTCAATGCCTGAATTGGAGCGACGAAGAAATCTGTCTTATAACGGGCGCTAAACAAGTGAACGGAATAAAGTTCTGCAAAAGCTGCATAATCGAAATAAACTCGTTTACAGTTTTTAAAGCAGAACGAGACTATGAGGCAAAGGCAAAAGAGGAGCTTATTAATAGTGAACAGAGAAAAGAAATAGAAGGAACGAAGATAGTACGAGGAAACAGAGGCACAAAACCAAATCCAAAGTTTTCAAACAAAGGACATTAGCAGCAATAGGAAAAAACAAGTAGACAATAAAGAAACCATACTGAAACCACCAAAAACAAAGGCCCCAAGTAAAAAAATGGGGAAGAAAATATATGTAAATACTATGTGAAAGGAATATGCAGATATAAGGGAGGAGAATGTATTTACGAACACCCTCCTGTGTGCAACTACTACAATAATGGTCACTGCAAATTTGGTGGAAAATACAAATTCTACCATCCGGACATTTGCAAGACCTACGCGACATATGGAACCTGCCAGTACGGGAGAAAATGCTACTACCATCATCTCCCGACAAGTTCAAAGGACAAAGGACAAGTCTCACTTGACAACAGAAGGAATGTGAGAAAAAAGAATATGTACCCATATAGCAAACAAAACACACATAGTACACAACATTTTTTCAACATCTCGGACACAATACGGCTGCTAAGTCTTATACAGTACATGCAGCTGACACAGCTGGGAATCCTCGAGCCGGACCGCTACATGGCAAGAAGCTACCAGAACAGGTAGGCAGGAACGGATCCATCTCGGAGGACCACAAGGCTACAAAACACGCGATATCAAAGGACAACGAACTTAAAGTGCACAAGGGGCAATGCAAAACAAAGAACAAAAACATTGTCCTGGCAAATATTCAAGGAATAAAAACCGAACAATTCACTAAACAAAGTTTCGTACCCGAAAGGTGTTATGGACGAAACGAGGGCGGACATCGCATGCCTCACAGAAACACATCTTAAAGACTGCCAAGGAAACTGCGATAACTGCGAACATTGTATCGATAAAAAAGAATTGCATATCGCTGGATTCAACTTACTAAGAGCGGATAGAACAGCGAGACGTAAAGGTGGTTGTGCTATTTATCAAGAGCGTAACTAGCTTTCAAAAGTTGGGGGGAACAATTATAATGATGAAAAATCCTGCGATGAATTTCTGTGCTGCTATCCTGTAGGTAATGTCTTAAATTTGGTCTTCCAAGGCATATTTTTTCGGTAGAATATAACAATAATATCTAAATACCAGTCCTTTCGAGTCTCGATAAAGCTCTGATCCATCAGTATTAGAATGTGTTTGCGACCAAAATGATGCTCTTAAAATACTATGATTTAGAGAATGATCTATGATATATTTGTGATAGTAATAGGAAAATCAAAGAAGCATTTTCACAACTACCTTATGTATATCAAGTATATATTTAACATTAAAGCAAAAATATATGCAATAATTAAAGTAAAAAATAACTAGATGTCTCATTAAAGTATCTATCACTGCAGTATTAGTACTGATCAGTAATACTTTCCAGCATACTAATAGGACTAATATAATTAAAGCTTTACTCATCATAGATTATTTCAAGAACTAAATATTTTCCTTCACGTAAGCTAACTTAGATCAAAAGTTGGGGGGACAAAACCTATATTATCCCCCTCAGTTCAAAAGTTGGGGGGACATGCCCCCCCCGTCCCCCCCGTTAGTTACGCCCCTGCTATTATATACATGAAAGGCATATGACAGAGACAGTAATAAGTAAATCCAACAGTTTTGTGGAAACCCTTGCAGTGAAAATAGAGAAACTAAACGTGGTACTGATAGTCATCTATAAACCTCCAAACTCCAAATGAAAAATTTTCGGATGCCATTGAGGATATCAGAACCCTAATAAAGTCCATAAACTCTCAATCCCCTAATATAATACTCTGTGGCGATTTTAATTTCCCATTTATAAAATACAAAAAGTGGGAAGAAATATATTTATACAGCAAGATAAGGGGGGGCACAAGAGAGGATCAGGAGCAAGCAAGAATGTTGATGGCTCTCACAAACGAATTTATGCTGACACAGGAGATAACAGAAAATACCATGAAAAATAACTGCCTCGATCTGGTATTCACAAATAACATGAACTTGATTGCGGATATAAAAATAACTCCAACTATTATCTCAGACCACAATATAATCAAGCTATCAACAAATATGGAGATAACTTTAAAAGACAATACACATACGGAAGGAAGAAGCAAATTTGGGGCTTTTAACTTAAACTCCAAGACCATAAATTGGGAAGAAATCAGATCACACATGGCCCAAATAGAGTGGAGAACAGTTTTCGAGAATAAAACAACTGAGGAAATGCTAACAACCTTGGAAGAAAAGAGGCTGAGAATTTTGGAAAAATATGCTCCAAAAGCATAGCCAAAAGGAAAGAGGAACTGGCTAGAGAGGCAAAAGAGAAGAATATTCCGCAAAAGAAAGAGAGTAGCGACGAAGTTAGCTAATTGCGGAGACAACAATACCAGGAAAGAAATACAAGAAAAACTGGAAAGAATCGATTGGGAAATACAAACTGATAAAGGGCCGTACAGAGAGGGAAGAAGAAAAGGCGGTAGAAGCAATAAAGGAAAATCCAAAATACTTCTACAGCTATGCGAAAAGGAAAACAAAAACGCGCACTACTATCGGGTCCTTAAGGAAAGGAAATAATGAACTAACAGACGATCTAAAAGAAATATCTGAAACATTGAGAGCCCAGTATGAATCGGTACTCAGTACCCCAAAATGTGACAAAACGATACCTGACATAGATGCATTCTTCAAAGAGAAATTGCAAGGAGAATGTATAACAGACTTTGATTTTACCCCAGAAGATGTAGCGACAGCTATAGGACAAATGAAATCACATTCAGCTGCAGGTCCGGACAAATGGAACGCACTATTAATTAAAAACTGTAAAAATGAAATAGCTACACCTTTATACTGGATATGGAGAAGATTCCTTGACACTGGGGAAATACCGAGCATCTTGAAAAGAGCAAACATCGTCCCTATATATAAAGGAGGAGAGAGATCTCAAGCAAAGAACTATAGACCAGTGTCGTTGACGTCCCACCTCACCAAAATTTTTGAAAGAATATTCAGAGAGAAAATCTATGACTTCTTGGAGACATTGGAAAGATTCAACGAAAATCAACACGGATCCTGATCAGGAAGATCATGCCTATCACAACTTATAGAGCATTATAACAATATCCTAGATGCACTTGAAGGCAATGAAAACTATGATGTCATATACACGGATTTTGCTAAAGCTTTCGACAAATGCGATCATGGTATAATAGCACATAAAATGAAACATATGGGAATAACAGGCAAAGTGGGAAAATGGATCTACAACTTCCTCAGAAATCGACTACAGGTGGTCAAAATTCAAGGTGTATCATCATCAGAATCAGAAGTACGCAGCTCAGTACCACAAGGTACAGTGCTGGCCCCACTCCCGTTCATTATCATGCTAACAGACATAGACAGTTGAGTAAACAGCAACAGTATAGTAACATCATTTGCGGACGATACAAAGATCAGCAGAAAAATCAGCGATGCGAACGAAGTAGAGGCCTTGCAGATAGACAAACAAAATATACAAATGGTCAGAAGACAACAATATGACATTTAACACCGAGAAATTTCAACTCTTGAGATATGGTAGAAATGATGAACTTAAAAAGACTGCATATTATGCTCCAGATAGGCAAGAAATTCAGAGAAGCACGAAAGCGGTCGATTTGGGGGTAATAATGACCGATGATGCCAAATTCGAGACACAAAATCAGATAGCAATATACAAAGCAAAAACAGTCGCGGGACAGGTACTAAGAACGTTCAGAAGGAGGGACAGACAGTAATGATTCCCCTGCTGAGAACACTGATCATACCAAAACTTGAATACTGCTCAGTTTTGACGTCCCCAATATAAAAAGGAAGAAATTAATAACCTAGGAAAAAAGCACGAGACATTTCACAGCCAAGATTGATGGCTGCAAAGAACTCAACTACTGGGAAAGACTACGCAAACTAAATCTGTACTCCCTGGAAAGAAGAAGAGAGAGGTATACCATAATCTACATATGGAAAATTATCGAAAAACTGGTACCAAACCTCAAACAAAACCCAATTACCATCCAGACAACGCTGGAAAATAGGAAGGGCAGAATGTGCAGTGTTCCCAAATTAAAGGCCCGACAAGGGACCTCCTCAACTCTGAAGGAAAATAGCTTGGTTGTCAGGGGGCCAAGAATTTTCAACCAGCTTCCAAAGGACCTCAGAAACATTACAGGGGTCAAAGTTGACGTCTTCAAGAGAAGACTAGATGCCTGGCTCAGGACCTGTTGCTCATACATAGCCGGGTGTACCTGGCTATGTATGGAGAGCGCAAGAGAGCAACTCGCTGCTCCACCAAGCCAGGACTAGAGGCGGGGCCACCAGCTTCACCTTCGTGTGAAGAAAAACCGACGCACGGAACCCAAACAAGGTTAACAAGGTGTGTGTGTGTGTATATATATATATATATATATATATGCGCCTCGGTGGTTAGTGGTTAGCGTCGCTGACTACGAATCCATCGGCCCCGGGTTCGAGACCCGACGGCAGCCGGCGCGCAGCAAAACCCAGCTGTTCATCCTTCCACACAATAAAGAAAGGGTTGGTAGATAAATAGGTACCCTAGGTGGCCTAGTGTTAAGACGCTGGGCTGATGATGGTGCGTGGTTCGGATTCCACGTTAAACTGTAGTCTAAGGTGGAGTGGAAAAGCTTGACCTTCGTCAGAATGAACATTCGGGCGGAAGCTAACCAAAGGTTACCAAAGGTTATATATGAACTTTTCCTATCTTCGTTAATCTAGCTTGTTTATTAACCCTTTAGGCGCTGAATTTTTTTAATCAATGATCAATGCTTAATTAAGACCACTGTAGTGCCTTAATTACACAGGCCTGCGATGGTTTTGTTGTCCGAAATATTTTATCACTTATATTAATTTTTGCACGCTGATTCCGAAAATAATATTCATTTTTCGCCATCACCTACAGATTTTTCACAAAATGTCATATTTCATATTACATATGTAAGTAATTTTCATTAAAATGACTCAATTAAATTTTGATTAAAAACTACTGCCTATAAATGCTTCCAGATCAGAAGTGACGTCATGGCGTCTTCTAGAACATTCAAGAAACGCACCGCTAGTATATAAGTGATTGACAAACCACGATATGTCAGTCTGTCTAGTGCGTGCGAGATTATAGTTTATTATTCAAAGGTGCGCGATGACTATATTTCTCTTTTGAAATTTGTTTATTTGTCGCTATGGCAACCAGAGGTGTATAAATAGTCCCAACATTTTCTGTTATATTTTGTGGAAAATTTACTGTGAAAAAACAAAGGCGAGATATTACAGACTTCGTCAAGATCAAGACAAATCATGGGCTCCACATAAAGTTTGCAATGTTTATGTTGAACACTTAGATTGTGGAGTACAGGTAAAAAGGATTCTTTACCTTTTGGGATTCCAATGGTCTGGCGTGAGCCTAGAAATCACAGCAATGACTGCTATTTTTGTTCATGTAACGTGCAAGGCTACAATACTAAAAATAAAAGGAAATTTCATATCCAAACTTTCAGTCTGCTAAAGACCTGTTGCTCATGGACCTGGTATACGTGTACCTACTAACCAAATAATCTTGATATAACTTCATCTGATTCGGTGTCTGGTGTCTGATGACGATGGAAACGATGATATTGATTGTTTTCAACCGAAACATCTGGTGAACCCTATTGCTTACACAAAGTGAACTTAATGATTTGGTAAGAGATTTGTGTCTCCCGAAAGATTCTTCAGAGATTTTGGGATCCAGACTTCGTGCAAAGAACTTGCTTTCTCCCGGGACGTCATTTTACTGGTACAGAAATCGAGAAAAAGAATTCATCCAATATTTTTTCTCAAGAAAATTCACTGATATTTGCAACAATGCTTCGGAACTAATACTTAAACTAGGCGTTGCAGTCTATAGACCAAATGATGGAGACTTTTCATTGATTCCTCCAAAAAAGTCTAAAAGGCGTCTTCCTTCACAACGGTAACTTGTATGCATCCGTTCCTGTGATTCATTCCGTCACTTGAAGGAAACGTACGAAAATCTTTGCTTCTTCGAGCTAAGGTTAAATACAAAGACACGGTTGTCTACTTTGTGGAGACTTAAAAGTGATTTGTATGTTGTTAAGTCAACAACCAGGTTTAACAAGTTTCTAGTTTTTTGTGTGAATGGGATAGAGCCGAGCAAGAACTCAGCAATGGATAAAAAGGAATGGCCACGCAGAGTCAACCTGACAGTTGGTTCTAAAAACATTCAACGTGAAAGTTTGGTTGACACGAAGAAAGTCCTTTTACCTCAGCTTCACATAAAAGTGGGCTTGATGAAGCAATTTCTTAAGGCCTGGACGAAGATGGAAATTGTTTTAAGTATCTGTGTGGTAAATTCCCAACTCTTCGGAAGCAAAATTGAAAGAAGGAATTTTCGTTGGTCCCCAGATTAGAAAACTGATTTTGGATGAACACTTTGAAAAACAATGACACAATCTTGAAAAAGAAACGTGGATTGCTTTTAAGGGTGTTATCAGCAAATTTTTTGGGGAACAACAAGGATCCAAATTACCAAAACATTGTGAACAACATGCTAAATAAGTTCAAAGAGTTGGGTTGTAATATGAGTTTAAATTACATTTCTTACATTCACACTTGGATTACTTCCCTGAAAATCTCGGAGCACTCAGCGAAGAACAAGGAGAACGGTTTCACCAAGACATCAAAGAAATGAGAAGAGATATCAGGGAAGGTGGGACATCAGCATGATGGCTGATTACTGCTGCATGTTGAAACGGGATACTCACAATTATTACATAAAAGAAAAGGAACAGCGCGTACATTCGAGACTAAACGGCATAGATCTCACAAGAAAACTCAGGACATAAAGATGAATATGTAATTGGCGTTAATAGTCTTCTTTCTTTTTAAAGTTGTTTGCATTTGTAATTAGTATAACAAAGCGAAATAGATACCTAATGTAAATTGAAATAAATAATATTTATTTATGTTGTTGTTTTTTCCCTTCCAGTTTGCAGAAAATCCTTACGTGATAGAAAAAATGGGCACTTTATTCGAAATCAGCGTAGTTGAATTATATAAAATCAGTTATTAGTAAAAAACAACCCTTACAAAGTTCTCATTCGCAGGCCTGTGTTATTGGTTTGAAACTTTTGATGTATTTGAAGTTTAGCATAAGGTTTGAACTTATTGCACCATTTTATTGCGCGTTATACACATCCAGGATCGTCAGAAAAAGAGGTAGCTTGTGGTCGCAATTCAGCGACGACCGCGCTTAAAGGATTAACATCCCAAACAGTTATTTCTGTTAATTAACATTGCAAACATCTTTGATAGGAGGAACCGAGGAATCATCCTTAACTTGGCCTGTAGGAACGGGCATGAAAAATGTCTCCATGGAGCAGTAGATAAATTCAAGGCTTGGATTCAAGATCCGAGCTATTTTATTCCCGCAAATTTTCGAACTGTCATTTATATCAACGGAATAAAAGGAACAGGTAGGTGTGAAAGAGGAAGAGTTGGTACGTTGTTCTAGATTGTAAAGGCTTTAGTTGAGTATGGGACACCGTGAATTAAAATATTTAAAAACCAAGTAACCCAATCTAACTTAACGTAATCCACAATAACTTTGTCGATTTTATGTCAAGTCAATCAGACGTCGTTATCCCGCAATTATAATTTTTGCATGAATTAATGTTTAGTCATTTCCTTGAAGTGTCTACCTAACAACGTCTGGTTACTAGGAAAAACTAACCCTATTTAGGTTCCTATTTATAAAAGTGTTATTTCTTTCTCTCTCTTTTAAAATTTTATTTAACTCTTTTCTGACTTCAACAAACTTTATTCAGGCGAGCGAGAGTGGGATGCACTCTTCAACAGATACATGATTGAATTGAATGCCCAAGAGAAGAAAAAGATGTTGAGAGGTCTCGCATCGACCAAAGAGCCATGGATTGCAAACAGGTAAATTTAGAATATGTTCTCACGGTCAAACACCCAGTAACTGAATGTAAAATAACTGGATAAGTCCATCCATTTCATCTGGGTTGGAGTCTCGGCCCGGTTCCTCCCTTGGTGAGGCAGTGGTCCGGATTCCTCATAAACCTATTGATCTCTGTCATATGACTGGAGTTCACATCAATAGCAGCAAGCCCCCGTTATGAAACATTATAGTTCCTTTTTTAACATCACATTATCAGAATTTATATGATTAGCCTACAGTAGAAACAAGTGTGCTTTTAATATTTGTAATCCTCGTTTGTATGATATAACCTAATTTTTGCTCCTCTGCGAACAGTCAACAGAAAATTGAGTATGAAGACATTACTTATACCAGCCAAAACTTATTCCTGACAAGACAGTCTCATAACGGAGGAGTCGTTTTCAATTTAACAATTTTCATTTCTGTGCTAACACCATTCGTTTCGAATAAACGAGAATAATCGTATCTTTCAGTGAATTTGAATGCATGATTGTACAAAATTTAGCAGTTACACAAAATAGTCTGCCATTTTATATCATCTTATTAAGATATCCTTAGAATGTCATTTAATTTTTTAAGTTTACATTCACCTTAAAAGTGTAACCAAGTTAAGTTTTATGACAGACAATAATTAAAAACAAAAACTCCATTTCATTGCGTTCAAGGGTTATTTCAAGAGATTAAAATTTTTTGTTTTTCAAAGCCAGAGCAAATACGATGGCCTAGTATTTTTATCTCTGCAGTACTTGGAAATAATGTTACGCCTTAATACTTGTCATTAATATGGGATACCTCTAACACATTAATTTATCTATTTTTAACTTCAGACTGTTAGATCTGGGACACAATGAGACGATCTTCAAAGGAACTGAGTCCTTAACTATGATGCTGTATTTGGCGCGTAATCCGTCAACGCTACCGAACGTTTGGAGCTTTGTAAGGTAACTAACGTTACATATATCAAGATGTCTCGAAAAAAATCTATTTTCCTCATCAATGGTTAACTTTGCAATCATTAAAATTATATATAATTAAAACAATATTGATTGTAAATTGAAAAATAGTCGGATGTTCAAGGTGATTTACCAATAAAAAAATTTAAAACGGCTATACAGGGTGGGTAAAAAAAAGTGACCCCTTAGAGATAAACTGTCATATCAAAAAAAGTAAGGGGACTAGAGGTCTCAAACTTCATAGATGCTTACCTTAGCATGTTGTTCGTCTTAATTGAGAAGTTACTCGATGTGTCCTCCTTCCTGCTCAACACAGTCCTCCAAACGTGGACGCCACTAATCAATACACCTGTTTACATATCGTTGAGACACCTCCCAGCCGAGCAGAATTCTTTCGCGTACCTTACCTTACCTTATGAACCTTATGTTGTTTCGTGCGTTGGTCTCTCTTCACACGGAGGTCAAGCTGGTGGCCCCGCCTCTAGTGGCCCCGCCCGCGTAGTTCATCTATGTCTCATATATTGGTACCAGGGGTGTAAACTTTGGACTTCAGGGCCTCTTACACACCATAATCTAGTGGTGAAAGATCGGGGCTACTAGCCGGCCACATATTGGGTTCGATAAAATCCGGTGTTTCGTTCTCAAGGAATGTGACAGTTTGCCGTGCTCTGTGAGCAGGGGCTCCATCTTGTTGGAAAGTATATCTTTCACCACTAATTCGTCAAATATCAGTTAGATAGAATGAAAGATATACTTTCCAACAAGATGGAGCCCCTGCTCACAGAGCACGCCAAACTGTCACATTCCTTGAGAACGAAACACCGGATTTTATCGAACCCAATATGTGGCCGGCTAGTAGCCCCGATCTTTCACCACTAGATTATGGTGTTTGGGAAGCCCTGAAGTCCAAAGTTTACATCCCTGGTACCAATATAAGAGTCATAGATGAACTACGCGAAAGAATTCTGCTCGGCTGGGAGAAGTGTCTCAATGATATGTAAACAAGTGTATTGATCAGTGGCGTCCACGTTTGGAGGCCTGCGTTGAGTAGGAAGGGGGACACATCGAGTAACTTCTCAATTAAGACGAACAACATGCTAAGGTAAGCATCTACGAAGTTTGGGAGCTCTAGTCACCTTACTTTTTTTAATATGACAGTTTGCCTCGAAGGGGTTACTTTTTTTACCCACCCTATATATATATATACCTGCCTGCCTTCAAATCATCCAGCATTGCTTTCCTTTTCCTTCCCCTTGGCCTTCTACCTTCATATCTACCCTCTATCACCTACTTCAACAATCCTTCTCCTCTCAACACATGTCCGATCCATTTCTTGTCTTTCTCGTATCACCTTAATGAGTCTTCTTTCCTCCCTCACCTGTTGCAGTACTTCCTCATTACTTCCCTCCAGCTTATCTTTAGCATTCTTCTCCAAATCCACATTTTAAAACTTTCCAGGAGTTTATTTTCAGTTGTTTTCAGTATCCATATTTCTGCTCCATACAGTACCACGCTCCATATCAAGCTTCTTACTAACCTTTTCTTCAGCTTCAAGTTGAGTTTACCTGTAAGTAGTCTTCTCTGTCTCTCAAAAGCTACCTTACCCATACCACTTCTAGATCTTACTTCCTTATTTCAATCTCCATTGTTGGTTAATAAACTTCCGAGATATTTAAACTGCTCAGCTTCTTCTAAGGTCCGATTTCCTATCGTTAGGTTCATTTGTGCTCCTTTCCTTCTTGCAATTTTCATTACCTATGTCTTGGTCTCATTAATTCCCATTCCGAATTCTTCCGCCGTTGTTGTCAAGCTATTGACCATTCTTGACCTTCATCTGCAAACCTTAACAGATTTGACCAATTTACCTCCCACTCTGATTCCCTCTTCCACATCTGAGAGTGCTTCTATTATCATTGCTTCCGCATAAATGTTAAATAACACTGGGGACAGGGAGCATCCTTGTCTGACCCCTCTCTCAACCAATCCAGGCTCCGATTCTCCTCCTGTAACCCTTAACATTCACAGTCTGGCCAAGTTATGGATTTTTATCAGCCTACGGTCCCTCCAATCAACATTAATATTCTTTAATATTTCCATTAGTTTCCTCCACTGAACTCTGTCAAAAGCTTTTTCAAAGTCAATAAAACAAACAAACATTTCCTGATCATGTTCCAGCATTCTCTCTCCCATCATTCTCATAATACCAATAGCTTCTCTTGTTCCGCATTTTGACCTACATCCAAACTGATCCTCTCAATGTACTGCTCAGCTCTGTTCGTTGGTCTTCTGGTTAGTATCCTTAGCATTATTTTTGATGCATGGCTGACCAAGCTTATGGTTCGAAATTCTGAATACTTGGTGTCTCTCAGTTTCTTGGGGATAGTAATCATAGAGACTTTCATAAAGTCAGCAGGCCAGTCTCCACTTTCATACATGTTTCTGCGCAATACATTCACCTTCTCTCTAGCATCACCATCAAGACTTTTCAGAAGTTCTGCTGGTACATCATCTAGTCCTGGGGCCTTGCCATTTCTTAGGTCTTCTACAGCCATCTCTACTTCTCTTTCCAATATGTCCGGTCCCATACAATCTACTTCCACCTTATCTGCTTCCTCCATTTCGATGTTATTAGGTTTGTTCTCTTTATCATACAGTTCTTCAATATTCTCAGTCCCTCTCTCCTTATATCTTCTGTTTTTTTCAGTTTTTCTCCATTTCTCCCCTCTATTTCTCGCACTCCCAAGCTACTTCTTTTCCATTTATTTATGTCCTTAACTTTTTGGTACATTAAACAAAACAAACAAAACATCTCTACTGCGGATCATTCACAATCCATAGCCACTTAACCTAACATACAAGTACAATCTTACGTATACACTGAATTTAATACAAAAATAAGGCCAACATAGTCACTTAACCTAGCATACTGGCATACTGTTTGATTAATTATCTGACAATTTTATGTATATTGTTATTACATGAGACATCTTATAACACTTATTATAACACTTATTATAACACAACTTAATATGCATATATAATCTTTGCTACATTACAAAAATAAGGTATTGTAAACCAGCAGTTGTCTGAACCAAGACTGCCATATAGGTGAGAGGTACACAGTATCTGAAGACAGGACATTGTACAATAACACATTAGAGCTGTTTTGGACCCTAGTAATGAAATTATATATATTCTTCCGGATTAACATTTGGCAGGTAGTAGGTTACGCGTAGTAAACATAAAACTGGCAGTGCACCATTTTGGTTCCCTACATAGCATACGAAAAATATTATTATAAGCAACAGAGAGTTTATTCATAGCAGTTTTTGTATAGTTCTACCACAGATTAAATCGGTTCTTCCTTTCCTTTCTAATTCCTCCATTTCCCTGCACTACTCTTCAAGCCACATCTCTCTTGCTTTATCAGTTTCTCTTCTCAGTTCGTTACTCAACTGTCTGTATCGTTGTCCCCCTTCTTCTGTATTTATACTCTTCCATTTTGTCAAGCATCTCTGTAGTGATCCAGGGTTTCCTTGCTTCTCTTTTCACATAACCGATATTTTCCTGTGCACTCTCCTTTATTGTATCCCTCAGTATACACCATCTTTCTTCACTTGTCATATATATATATATATATACAAAGGTGGGCAGTTGCGGCGCAACTTGCGGCGCAACATTTTTGGTTGCGCTTGCGCTTGCGGCGCAACTTTTTAAAAAGGGTTGCGCTTGCGCGTGCGGCGCAACTATTTCAGCAGAGTTGCGGTTGCGGCTGCGGCGCTACAAAAATCGTTGCGCATGCCCACCACTGCAGATATACGTTAAATGCAAAGGTGGGCAGTTGCGGCGCAACATTTTTGGTTGCGCTTGCGCTTGCGGCGCAACTTTTTGAAAAGGGTTGCGCTTGCGCGTGCGGCGCAACTATTTCAGCAGAGTTGCGGTTGCGGCTGCGGCGCTACAAAAATCGTTGCGCGTGCCCACCACTGTATATATATATATCTACAGAATCTACAGAAGCTAAGGCTAACAAAAACCCTAAGATCCACTCTAAGGTTAGCCAGAGAGAAAGGAAAGAGTAGGGGGTTAAGAGAAGAGAATAAGGGGTTAAGTAGCAACACCTATCACTCGTGGGTTAACATTCATTCAGAAAAGAGAAAAAAGACTCACCATCATCATCCGTCGGCCACTGCCGACAAGTCAGAAAAATAGTCTGAGAGAATAGGAAAGGGGTGAAAACGAAAAGAAGTAAAATAAGAATGCTTACAAACCATGCAACACAGTCTTAACACAAACACTATCATACCATGCAAACTACAAACATGCTGTAAGGAGAGGCTAAGAAAAAAAAAGTATAAAGAGTATAACAAAAAGTGGGTTAGTTAACGCTACGAGCTACCTCTAGTTGTGTTAGTCTAATTTTTTTTTTTGCTTGCATATCACACGCTGGCATGTCACAAGCTGCAATATATATATATATATATATATATATATATATATAATATATATATATATATATATATATATATATATAGAGTCCAGTCAATAAATTCGCGCAATTTTTCCTTAAAACAGTAATGGTGATTCCACGAATTTATTGACTGGACCTGGTATACCCGTCAACCTGTCAGAGGTTCCGCGCGTCGGTCTCTCTTCGCACGGAGATCAGGCAAGTCGTCCAATCTCTAGACTTAGTTTGATGTTGGAGAGCACTGCGTTCTCGATTTTCCCATCTCACATAGCCAGATACACCTGGCTTATCTGGGATTGTACTGAGCCAAGTGTCTAATCCTTTTTTGAAGATGTCCACATGAACACCAGTTGTATTCTTAATGGCCTTTGGTAACTAGTTAAATGGCCTTAGCCCTCTGACAACACAGCTAGTTTCCTTCAGAGATGAAGCTGTCTCTTGTCTGGCCTTTAGTTTGGGAACACTGCCCATTCTACCTTTCCTATTTTCCAGTGTTGTTTGGATGGTTATTGGGTTCAGTTTGAGGTTAAATGCTCTTTTTCCTTATTTTCTATGCGTATATTGTGGTGTACCTCTCTCTTCTTTTTGTATTTTTCAGCGAATATACAGTAAATGTAATGTATGTAAACTTTCCCAGTAATTTAGTTCTTTGCAGCCATTAATCATGGCTGTGAAATTTTTTAAAATTCCTTCTAGCTTATTAATTTCTTTTTTATATACACAGAAAATCAAAATGATTCATGTGCTGACGTAAGTATCTCATATTGAGGCATTACAAGTTATTCATTGTCTGTTTTATTAGTTTGACACATTTGGACATTAAATAACTCATGAAAGGCAACTCATGACTCCCCATAATTCTTTAAATTGCCTCATATAGAGTTAGCATTTTGAAGAAAAGTGCCTCAACAGCGACACCAAGCTGGATGAACAAAAAATGTCTCAACTCTAGTCAGTTTAGTCTTGTGTGGGGGAACGTTAAGACTGAGCAGTATTTCAGTTTTGGTATGATCAGTATTTTCAGCAAAGAAATCATTACTTTCCTGTCCCTTCTTTTAAAGGTTCTCGGTACTTGTCCCATAATTCCTTTTGCTTTGTTTACCGCAATCTTATTTTGCATCGTCGGTCATTATAACTCCTAAAACTTGTCTATTGTTTCTTTGAATTTCCTGTCAATTTGGAGAATAACAGTCTGTCTGTTTTAGTTCCTCATTTCTTCCATATCTTATGAGCTGAAAATTTTCAGTATTAAATTTTATGTTGTCTTTTGACCATCTGTATATTCTGCGTATGTCTGTTTGTAAGGCCTCCACATCTAATATTTTTGTTTGTCTTTTTGTATTATCAACAAAGGATGTCACTGTAGTATTATTGATTACTCCGATGTCTATGTCTGTTAGTATGATCATGACTAGGAGTAAAGCCAATACTGTTTCTTGTGGTACTGAGTTGCGTACTTCCGATTCTGATGATATACGTTGGATTTTTACAACTTTAAGGTTCTATCCTTAAATGCTCGTAGCCTACAAAATAAAATAAACGATTTTTTTTTAATTGCTTGTAAAGACTGATTTTAATTGCGATTAATGAATCATGGTTTAGCAATGAAACACGTGACTTTGTAGGGGAGTATCAAATTAGAGGTTATAGACTTTTTGTTAAAAACAGAATAAGTAGGCGAGGAGGCAGGTGTTATGTTGTATATCAAAGATAACATTGCGAACGTTATAGAAGTAAAGCACACAATTCCAGAACCGATAGATTCGACTATAGCAGAACTTAAATTGAACGATTTCAAACTTGTTGCCGTTATGTATAGGCCCCCTAATCAAACAGCTGATACGGACGAAGTGTTATATCGTGAACTTAAGAGAATAATAGGTAGTGAGCAGGCCTTAGTTATGGGTGACTTTAATCGCGCCAACGTGGATTACGATACAATGCAGGGAGACGCGGAAGGTAATCGTTTAGTTAATTTTCTCGAGGATAGCTATCTTATTCAAAAGGTTGGGGAACCTACGAGGTTGGACAGTATTTTAGATTTAGTAATAACTACAGACGATAGGCTAATTACTGATCTTCAAGTAATAGAACCGTTAAGCAAGAGCGATCACAATATGATAGAGTTTGTCCTCTCAGTAAGTCACTCGAAACCAGCTAACTCGACTAAAATACTAAAATTCCTAACTTCCAGCACGCAGACTTTTGTAAATTTTGAAATGAATTGTCACACGTCAATTGCGAAAACGTAGTGGGGATCTCCAACGCAAAAATAATGTGGGAATCGTTTCAAACAGTATTTAGGACTATAAATGAGGAATGTGTACTGCACAAGATTAAGCGTGCGAAAGTAAATAACAAGCCCTTGTGGGTTACTTCTAGAGTATGGGATATTATAAGGAGTAGAGATAGGGCTTATAGGCTACATAAGTGTGATAAAGACAATTTGTGGCTACGAAACAACTACATATCTCTAAGGCGAAAAGCGTAATAAAATAGTCCAAGCCTGATTTTGAAATCTCCATAGCTCGTGACGGCAAAGAAACCCCCAAGCGATTCTTTCAATACGTCAATAATAGAAATCCAGTAAAGAGTGTCTTGGGGCCGTTGAAAAATTCTGACGGAGAGCTAGTTTCTGAAAACAAGCAAATGACTACCCTGCTAAACGACCGGGGCCGGATTCCATATATCCCATACAACTAAAAGAATTAAAAGAAAGCATTGTTGTGCCGCTAACAAAGATTTTTAATGCGTCTATTTCTGAGGGGTGCGTACCAGATAATTTCAAGTTAACAAATGCAACACCTATTTTTTAGAAAGGCGATAAAGGTGCGGCGGGAAATTATAGGCCAATCAGTTTAACGTCTGTTCTACGTAAGCTACTGGAATCAATAATTAGGGATCGCATAGTCGAACACTTGGAATTGCACAACTTGATTAGAAATACGCAGCACGGTTTTAGGCGAAACAAATCTTGCTTAACTAATCTTTTAGAATTTTTTCAAAGCGTGGTTGAAGTTTACGATAGTCATCGGGCGGTTGATGTAGTGTATTTGGATTTTCAAAATGCGTTTGACACCGTACCGCACAAAAGACTCATTGAAAAAAACTAAGGCTCATGGAATCAGGGGTGTAGTCATAAATTGGATAGAAGAGTAGTTGCGAGGTAGGAAACAAAGGGTGGTCGTTGATGGACAGGAGTCGTCTTGAGCTAATGTAGCGAGCGGCGTTCCTCAGGGTCTGTATTGGACCCCTTGCTTTTTCTTATATATACAGTATATTAACGATTTAGATGTCGGCCTAATCAGTACAGTTTCAAAGTTTGCGGATGTAATAATGTGGGGTTAGTGACCCCGCCAAGTTATTAGGTTTCTAAACAACAACAAAGGCACTTACTGGTGCTTTGATTTAAATCTTCTTTAGGGCCTAGCCTAGATTTCCAGAGTCCTACAAACAGCCTACCTAACTCTCTCACTTTACTAATTTAGAAGCTATAGACATTACCCTTACCCTTATATACTATTTGACAACTTCCTGCCTACATTCTAACACTTTAGTAACATCACCAAATTAAACTTAGCACCAACGATTTAGTCAGATATGAATAACCATGCTGCTAGTCCAGCCAAAACAAGCGAACAGACCGCGTTCCGCTGTTTATCTTTTTGTGTTACCATTCAGCTTTCTTTTAGTGACTTTTCCCTTTAGTGACTTTAGACTATATACATATATATACACACACACACGTCACCTCAACGGATGACACGAAGTTGGGTGGTAGGACAATTAATGATAAAGATAGAGGTAAAGTCCAGGAAGATATGAACAAAATCGTTGATTGGTCAGTCACATGGCAAATGAGATTTAACGTCAATAAGTGTAAAATTTTGCATATAGGTTCGCGTAACGGTAATTTTGCGCACAGTATGTCAGGGAAGGAGTTGGCAAGCGTAGAAAAGGAAAAAGATTTAGGAGTTATCGTCACTGGTGATTTAAAAGTGGCGAAACAAAGCACAGCAGCGGTCAATAAGGCGAACAAGGTGCTAGGTTTTATAGCTAGGAATTTTTAGTACAAATCGCGCGATATTATTGTTCCTCTTTATAAATCATTAGTTAGACCCCATTTGGAGTACGCGATCCAATTTTGGAATTCGCATATGCGCAAAGATATACTGTAGATAAAATTGAAAAAGTTCAAAGACGAGCAACTAAGATGATTCCGTCGCTTAGGCCAAAGTCGTACGAGGATAAGCTTAAGGAGTTAAAATTGACTACACTCGAGACTAGGAGGCTAAGGGGTGATCTAATCCAGGTTTTTAAAATTATAAATGGGTTCGATAACGTAAATAGAGATAGCTTTTTCGAACTATCACAATATAATAGAACTAGAAATAACGGGTGGAAGTTGACAAGTAGAAGGTTCGAGACAGCAGTTGCCAAAAACTTTTTTTACGCATAGAATAGTAAATAGCTTGAATAGTTTGCCGGTAGAAATAATCAGTAGCACGTCTATAAACATGTTTAAAAATCGATTAGACGCACATGTTGATAGATTGGGTATAGTTTAAGGTAGTAAAATTAAGGTTTTTTTGGTTCGGAACCCACGTAAAATTGTATGTCCCCTCCGCCACCACGGAGGACATGCGCAATACACAACTACAACTACAGTTAGGTAGACCAGCCATGAGTGGATCCTAGGGTCTTTGTTGGTCTGAAACATTTTAAAATTTTTCCATTTTGTCTGCTATTCCTATATATTTCATTTTATGTGCTATTGTACCATGATCACATTTGTCAAACGCTTTAGCAAAATCCATGTATACTGTATTACATCGTAGTTTTCACTGTTTTCAAGTGCATCAATGATATTGTTATGATGTTCTGTCGAATGTGATCGGAATCGGTGCTGGTTCTCATTGAATCTTTCCTGTGCCTCCAAAAAGTCATAGATTTTCTCTCTAACTATTGTTTCAAATATTTTATTGAAATGCGATGTCAGTGACACTGGTCTATAGTTCTTGCTCGAGACCTGTCGCCTTTTTTATATACTGTACGTGAATTAACTTTATACTCGCTGGAAAGAAGAGAGAGGTACACCTTTATTTACAGATGAAAAATAATATAGAAACTAGTTTCTAAACTCAGATTGAAACCTATGACCATTCAAACAACAATGGGAAATAGGAAAAGAAGAATGTATCGCGTTCCCAAATTGAAGGCTAGACAGGGAACATCCTCAACCCTGAAGGAAAATAGCTTTGTTGTCAGAGGGCTAAGACTATTCATTCAATGATCCAACTGCCCAAGGAACTTAGGAACACGAATGCTGTCGCCGTGGAAGTCTTTAAAAGAAGATTAGAGGACAAGCCCAGATGAGCACTTGACTATGTGAAATGGAGAGCTTAAGATAGCAGTTCTCTCACTGACCAAACCAACTTCAGAGGAGGGGCAATGAGCCTAACCTCCTTGAGGAATCACCACACGGAATAATGCGCAAGGAACAGCAAATCCTTTTGTTTATTTTTCTGCTGTTCTATTTCAGGAGTAATTGGGAATGGCTAGTTGAAAAAAGTGGATTGAGCAGTCGACACTTGGCAAGATTAATTAAAACGCTCGCTTTTGAATTCACTTCGCTTTTAGAATTAAAAGAGGTAAGTGTATATACACAATACATATACTCACTTTATAAAGGCAAAAGAAATTAAATGTTTCTGGTATTTAGGTCTATCTTCATATACTTCTCGTTATTTAAAACTGTAAATATATTTTCACCATTAGAGTCGTTTTAAATGTCTCATTCCCGTTGTTACCGTATCTGTTTCCCTCTCGAGCTTCGGGTGTTCCGCTTCGGGAATCGAGTTGAAGTGCTCGGATTCGCTCTCCACTTTTTCGCTTAGATTATGAGACGCCTCTCGTTCAATAGGGGGGGGGTGAAGGGGACACTCGAGCAATGGGCTCTGCTTACTGTGGGCTTAAGCTCCGATGCATCATCTATTGACGCTCGATGAAGTCGTGCTTAGAACAGATAATGCGGGTAACCATTGAACTTTACCTTTATCTTCTATTGTATTTGCCTTAAGTTTTTTAACCTGCATTTTTTCTTTTGGGCTACCATGGATTGTACAGTCATACAGTCGCTCCCATAAACTCTGTTTATTAAGACTGCTGGAAATGACTGTACTTTAACCCTTTAAGCCCTGAATTTTTTGTAGGGTTAAGTTATGAATGCTTGTATTTGAAACGTTAGCAATTTGTACCTTCAGTCCTTAAAGGGTTAAGAAAAAAATCATTCGTATAAACTGAATAAACTTAATATTGCTTGTTTATATGCTCAGGCAATTGAATTTATTAATTCATTTAATTTTGTTATCAACGGGAGTTTCTCATTGTTTCTAGATTTATGCCACAACACAGATTCTACAACATAAGTTTATTTCACTCTTTTTTCAGGAATTGTGACTAGATTAATTCACTTTTTATAAGAATTTTTATGCTGTTTAATTGTTTTAGAATGTCATTTTAAAAAACTTTAAAATTCTTTCCTCATTTATTTCATATTGTATTATTCCCTTCCAGCTGAAGGCATTCTTTGAGGAGCATCCCAATGCCGCCGCAGGAAAGAGGAGCAGATCTCAGTGTCTGGAAAAGTTGGGACAGAACATCAAATGGGTGAAATACTACGCTGAGCCCCTTCGTGTGTGGCTGGAGAAGAACACCATGTAAAAAAACAATGGGAGAACAATAGAAATATTCCTTTAAAATATGATTGTGTTGAATCATTTGCATTATAAATAGCGATTTTTTTAATACTTTACCTTTAAATAAGATAAAATTAAGTAAATAGTTAAATTTCACAATTATTTATGAAACAAAAAATAATTGTAAAATCTAATGTATTTATTTTATTAATAAATGCTATTCAATTCAATTCAAATTTCTGCAGTTGTGTATGTACTGTATATACAGTTCACAAATGTAAATACATTAATTTTAAGTAGCGTTTTCAAGGTCTATTAGTTTATTTTATGTAGGGTCTTCTTCTGTATAGACCTTCTATACAAAAGATTTTTACAATATGTTGTTGCTGTTGTAATGTAAATCTAAAGTTTATGTTGTGTAATATAAAAATATGTTGAAAATACTAAAACACATTGCATTAACATTAGATAACATTAAAAAATAGTAGTGTGATATTGGAGAGGCAACACAGATATTGAAAGAATTAGAAAGTAAAATCTTGGAAGAAGGTATTGACAATGCAGTTAAATAGAAATTAAAAAAAACGAATGGCCCTTGCCGTAATACTAGCACATTATCTTGAAGACAGATCGCGGCCTTCTTTCACATGAAAAATGTTAAATGCTGAAAGGCATAATGCTGCAATGGAATGGGCAAATGAACATTACTCATCAGCATTCCCAAACATTTTACAATTCAAAATAGAATTCGCATTCTATTGTAATATATATGAGGGATCCCGCGTCTTAAGGTACCTACTGTAAGCGCCAAAATTAAAATTCGCCAGAAATCGCCTCCAAAGTTCAGCAATATTCTGGCAAAAGTATCTCTGTTATTAATTGAGCTAGAACGTTCATTTTTTGCTAAATTAGAGTTCTAAGTATGCTAATGAAGATGTTGATGAGTTTTTGGAATAGATTTTCATATTTTATAATTTATATATTTTTTTTTTATTTTTTGATTTTCTTATTATGCCGAACTTTGGGTGAACTTTTGGCTGGCGATAGAGGTGAAAAAAGTAGTTCGCTTCATAAGGTTTTCAACCATACTTCTAGTGTCGTAAGGTCATTATAATCCAAACCATGCGATAGAGGAAGGGTGGAAATAGTGATATCCATCAAAAGCACGTTTTCGCCTGTGGTGGCGCTTAGGTATCTTAAGACGCGCGACCCCTCATATATTTAGCGAAATTCCTACAAAGAGTGCATCCATTTTATGGTGGCAATCACTGGGTTGTACTGACTCCTTCATGATTAATTTTTCTATTAAACTGCTTACCACAACAACATCATCAGCAGCTATTGAATGAATCTTTTCTCACGTTTACTCACTCAAGTAAGAAATAGACTGCACTGAGAAAGCTGCAAAATTAGTATTTGTTTACAAATGTTTTAACAAGGATAAGGGATAAGAATTAAGAAAGTTCTTTAAACTTCTCTTAATGTTCGATTCATATCACGAAAAGGATAAACAAAAATCTTAGTTCTTTCTGGTAATAATATATGAGATACAACTCATTTCAGTTTTAAATATGAAGTCAATATTTGTGTAAATTGAAGAAGTGCAATTTAATTTTCAAGAGCTAAAAGGTAAAATTTAATTTTGATTGACGCCAGCAATGTCTGCCATATACTAAGCTTTGGTATACAAAAAGTAAATGGCTTATCTTCAGAAATTTCCCTGTACTACAAAAACTAATTATTTTTTTTATTAAAAAAAAACCTAGTCTATAGTTGGTTATAGGTATGGTTTCTGAATGTGTCAGTAAATCAAGCAGAGTTGAGAACCTGGAGGAATCAAAGAAGCGGGAAAATGGCTGTATTTTGAACACTTGGAAGTCCCTAACCAGGCATAAGAAACTATGGTGGAGACATTGTGCATATATTTGCAGAAATAAACGAATACAGACAAAAAATATATAATTTTTCAAGTAAATTTTATTAGTGTAGGTAAACTGAGATGGCTCTAATAAGGTATATTTACAGTATATATGTATATACAGTGCACTTAAATATTTTCCTCAATCACAGAAATGAATTATGACTACAATTTAAGCCTTTCTCTGTTGTAAAACTTGTAAGAGTCTATACTGTGGTTTTACTTACAAAAAAAAAAAATTCAATAAAGCTTCTCTATATTATTTTATTTTAAAATAAATTACAAATAGTTTACGCTTCATTCGTTTTAAATTGTTTTCTTTAAGTTAACTTTTTAAAGAAAACTATACCCAGATACCCACGTAGTCAGAGCGACATTGGGTCTGGGTAATAGTTGGATGGGAGACCGTCCTCCGAGTTCAGATTATGTAGCGACCCGTAGTTAAAGCTGTAGGTCCCCTCCGTCATATGACCTTAGATGTTGTGAAGGAGGTTAAACAACCCAATTTGATGTAATCAGAAGCATACCTAGGCCTACAAGCTAGCTTCTATGTTCTGCGTGTAATTCTTTCCATTACTATTTTTAATTTTGTATAGTTCTTAGGAAACTATTAATTAAGAGTATTTTAATACTTAATAACCTTGTAGGCCTTCGAATAATTGGACACATAGGCCTACAGTACGTTAGGTTGTCCTTCTTAGAGGCCTACAACAATGTGTAAATATTTACTTAGGCCTATATTATTTTATTTATTTTATTTTGCAGTTACGACATTTTCCCATTGTGTACGAATCCGTCGGGTCGTACAAAATTACCGTACGCTACGAATCCGTCGGCTAACTTTTATCATAAGAGCATAAGAAATTTTTATAGTGAGCACACTAGGGCCACTTCGGCCCATCGAGGTGGTTTCACTATGTAAAAACTGCCTGTACATTGGCAACCAATTTTTACAAAACTAATCTGATTTTGTTCTAATATAGGGCAATACCTATATCTTACTTTGACCTTACCTTGAAACGCTTCTGCCTCAAGGGTGCGCTGCCCCTACGAAGTCCGCTCAGCGCCTCCTGAGGCTGGGCTACGACGGAGTCGCCACCCTTCTTTTCTCTTGCTCCTGCCATACGATTTGGTCCCCTATTGAATTTGTTGGGGCTGGTCTGGCAGAGGAATACCCTGGCACTGTGGGTTGGTCAGATATGTTTGCTAAAAACATGTCCAAGTGTTTTTTAAAAGTGTCTACTGGGATTGCACTTATATCTCTAAGGTACTGAAGTAAGGAATTAAACAGGCGAGAACCCTGCCTAGAGATACTATTATATTGAAGGGTTTGAATCCTTCTCAGCCTGTTTGGTGGGAGGTGATATTTTTGACACATTCTGCCAGTTCTTTTTAAGGTGGGCACAATTGGTTCAGTATTGGGGGCAACTAAAAGCCCTAGAATTTTCCAGGTGTAGATTAGGATGTATCAAACCACCTCTCTCTGGAATAAAGGTCAAGGTCTCTGAGCCTGTCCCAGTAGTTTAATTTGTTTTTACTCAACTGTTGCCCATCAGGTCATTTAATATACGAGATAAAGGTTCTTTGTAGGCCCTCAATTTTTTGCAATTCATTCTGTTTGTGGGGAAACCATAATTGAGAGCAGTAGTCAATGCGTGGAAGAACAAGTGATTTCCACAGGGTAAGCATGGTCATACTGTCCCTAGTTCTGAATGTCCTCAGTATATATCCTATTAGTTGTTTGGGTCATTATGCAGAAAATGACATGGCCTGAAGTTGAATTTAAAAATATATTTTTCTACTGTATTTTGGTGTGCTCTGTTCAAATATAACCATCATTTCTTGTGCAAATGAACAGAAATACGTGTTTGGGCCATGCAATGACAACTGTTTCTGTTCATTTGCACAAGAAATGAAGGTCATATTCGAACAAAGCACACCAAAATACGCTTGAAAAATGTATTTTTGACTATATTTTATACTCGCATGATAAAGTATAACCTAACATGTTCATGTTACGAGATCTCATAAATGACGTATTACCACAGGAAGCATGCAAAACACTTCAAAATTAAAAGTTTGCTCCCATCATTTTTGTTTAAACTAACAAAAATATCACGACAACCTAACTGGGCATTCAGTTGACCTAACTGGGCATTCAGTTGACCTAACTGGGCATTCAGTTGACCTAACTGGGCATTCAGTTGACCTAACTGGGCATTCAGTTGACCTAACTGGGCATTCAGTTGACCTAACTGGGCATTCAGTTGACCTAACTGGGCATTCAGTTGACCTAACTGGGCATTCAGTTGACCTAACTGGGCACATGATGAATCAAGTTCTCAAAGTCTAAATCATACGAATGGCACATCATAATTCTATCACAAACACATTAAACTGAATCTAATTAGAAAAAAAATTAGCCAGAACAGAAATCAACAAACTAATTAAGTCGTAGAGTAACATGATGTCATACTACCCCTTACTACAAATACACTAAATATATATATTTATATTATTATTATTTTCTACAATAGTTTGCACAAAAAATGAGTGACAGATTTGAATAAAGCGACTAAAACTACCTCATAAAAAGTTATTTTGATTTACAGGTCTAGCCCATGTCATTTAAAACATATTGACCATTGTTTGCATGATGAGGTTACTTTGTCAACGTGCCTGTTGAATGTTGCATCTTCAGATATAATCTCTAAATCTCTTACATGATCAGTTTGTACAATATCTTTTCCTGTGGGTCCAGTGTAGTTGAATTGTTCTTCTAGGTATTTATTTGGTCCATACTTAATTAGTTCAAATTTGTCTTCATTGAAGGCTATATTAGGGTCATTCCAGCTCAATTGGTACAGGGGTGGTCGGGTGACCATCTCCGATTTTCTTCAAATTTTCAGGGTTCATTCATATACCATTCACTAGCTTAAATCTAAAATTTTAGCTTCCTCAGTCAAAAACTTTTAATTTTATGGTCGCTTAAATGGCCCCCACCTTCGACAAAAAATGCCTATGTTGGGCTTGATCAGCCAATACCTTCATTTTGAGAGGCCTTGAAGTGTCTTCTAATAGTAATAGAAGCTTCAAGTTTGTCATGCCAATACAACTTCTGGTGGGCTTTTCAATTTTGCAAGCAAAAAGGCTGTAGAACAAATAGTTTCTAAGTTATAAGGGCTTAAATATGGCTCCATTTTGAAGCTTGCATCAATTCCTCCCACTTTTACGACTACCATTTTCAAAAGTTTTAGTTCTACATCAATCACAGCTGTTTTAATACTCCTAATAGTCTCTATGGGTTGTAAATTTATGAGTGAAATAAAAATAACCAAAAAGGATTTATTTCTATTTTTAAAAATTTCTAAAAGTTGATATTTTCACAAAATTTGCAAAATTAACATCAACTTTGGGGCTTAATATAAAGGTGTCTGAAATTAGTCAGGGAGTTGATACTTCTAGTAAAGAAAGATATATATGTGTACAAAAACATATATTAAGGAATAGATCTCAACTCAACTCCTTCATATAGTTTTGGCTATTCAAAGAAAAGTACTTTTTGTGAAAAATTCTGAAATGCTTAAATTTCTTCTTACAACATTGAATTGTAATTTTACTTCCATTTTATTACTTGGTAAGTTAATTCACAAATGTTAAATTATCTGAATAAGTTTTACTCATAAAAAAGACAATATATACCTAGATTATTACTACATTTGCAGTTAACACAACAGATGGACCAGCTTGTAGGCTCAATACTTGGATCTACCTAAGTAAATCATGTAGAACCGTGTTCTACTGCTCTTTAAGCACTTCCTAGTAATTTAAATTATGCAGTTAGTACAGATAAACTAGCAGTAACCACCATTTTCAGTACAAAACCTTAAATTTAAGTAGCTTTGTTGTATTACTTCCCTTAATACAAGTGTACAGTACTTAGCTATATACAATAATGAATTCCTAAGTTTTTAAGTATGTGAATTATTGGCTATAAGTTCATATTCTTTTTTTAATATGTGTTGTTTTATGTAAATTTGTATGTAAACTTATATATAGCTGATAACTCTTATGTTTAGACACTGACTCGGGAATTTATTATTGTACTCAGGCTTTAAGTCTGATTGTCTTCAACACTCCATGGCCTCACAGCCATAAATTGGCAATTTATTATTCAGCTTGATACAGATCTGTAGTTACTTAGGCTTTTTTTAAAATACTCCTCAATTTTAGATAAACAATCATTTGATAACTTGTACTGTCTCCCCATTTTCCCAGCAACTGTAGGTGGTTCAATTGAACACAAAACATGTTGGAATGGAATCCAGCAAACGTCCTCTTGTTCAGGCCATTTAAAAGGATTCTTTTTCATGAAATTTACTAATAGATCCTTCTCAGTATCACACACTTCAACTATGTTTCCAACAAACCAGTCACCTTCATAGAAACAGGCCACATACGTACCAGGTTTATATTGGTAAGCCACATTTTCTTGTGTAGCATTGAGGAAGGAAAGTTGTACATTAAAGAAATTTTCATCACTAGAAATTTTGTACAGTTTAATGCCTGTTGATGAAGGTCTAAAGCAGTGATATGAACGGGTTCCTGGGATTGTCTTAATTAAGGAATACCTTTTAAGGTATTCCTTAATTAAGACAATCCCAGGAACCCATTCATATCACTGCTTTAGACCTTCATCAACAGGGATTAAACTGTACAAAATTTCTAGTGATACTTTCTTTCCTCTCAAAATGAAGACATTGGCTGATCAAGCCCAACATGGGCATTTTTTGTCGAAGGTGGGGGCCATTTAAGCGACCATAAAATTAAAAGTTTTTGACTGAGGAAGCTAAAATGTTAGATTTAAGCTATTGAATGGTGTATGAATGAACCCTGAAAATTTGAAGAAAATCGGAGATGGTCACCCGACCAACTTTCTGAAATCTGTACCAGTTGAGCTGGAATGACCCTATATTATTTGCATTTGCCCATGCATATATAGTTTGTAGATCTTTTTGTAGCTCTACACAGCCTTCTTTTTCTGTAATTGGTCTTAGTATTCTAGTATCATCTGTGAATGACAGGAGAGAGCTTCCTAGGTTAGTTTATATTGTTTAGTATTATAATGAATAGAATTGGTCCCAGTACTATACCTTGCGGCACTCCACTAATCACTTCTTTTTCTATAGATCTTGCTCCATTTACAATTATGTTTTTTCTGTTGGAGAGAGAGGCATGGATCCATTTTCCTATTTTTCCACAAATACCAAGTTCTTTTAGTTTGTCTAGATAGTCTAGAAGCCTAGATAGATATCAACATTGTGGTTTTCTCCCAAATATTGTAGGATTGTATTGCAATGGTCTATAAGTTCAGTAAGGCAGGATCTCTCTTGTCTGAAGCCATGTTGAAAGTCTTCCAAGAGATGTTCATTTTCTATAAAAATGACAATGTGCCTTTTCAGGACTCTCTCAAATATTTTGATAATATGGGAAGTCAATGATATGGGTCTATAGTTCTTGTCTTCCTTTCTTTTGCCTCCTTTGTAGATTGGGGTAATATTTGCTTGTTTCATGATTGGTGGTATTCTACTGGTGTCTAGTGAGGATCTCCACAGGACTTTCAAAGGCAGAGATAAAGTATGTTTGCATTCCTTAAGAATCTTGGCTCCAATTCCATCTGGACCAGGGGCTGAACTCCCTGGTAGCTCTGTTATTGCCTGTTGTATATCTTCAGTGGCTATTTATATATCTTCCAATAATGGTCTGTCTTGGTCATTTTCTTCTCTATCAAAAAATGCTGTAGTTTTTATTTTCTTTGCTACTACAGGGGTACTCCAGTTTAAAGCATATTGAGATTGTAGAATGTTTGCCATTTCCTGTGGATTAGATGTGAGAGTTAGTCCATCTTTAGCAAGCATTGGGCCAATGCTCATTTTGATAACTGCTTTGCGTTTAGCATAGCTAAAGAAGAATTTGCTATATTCCTTTATAGTGCCAATAGCTTTGTGTTCATTATCAATATTCTCTCTTATGGTTGACTCCTTTATTTTAAGTTCTAACATCAGTATCTGATTCTGGATGTTATGTCTTGTATCACTTAATTGCTTTGTCAGTTGTTTAGTTAGCTTTGTTCTCTTTCTCATAAGTGTCTTTCTGTATCCGTGTTCTTTTGTCAGGTGCTTCTTTGCACTATCGTTTTTCATTGGTGTGCGCTTGTATAATGCTGATGATAGCAGGTATTGTATTCTACTCCAGCATTCTTCTGGTTCTAGGTTTTCTAATTCATCTTCCCAGTTTATTTCTCCCAGACAGTTATTTATTGATGTCCAGTCTGACTTGTGCAGGTTTAGGTCAGAGTATGGCAAGTCCATTTGGCATGGGTCTTGTTTACATTTGTGGAGAGACAAGTTTGTGAATATGTGCATGACATTGTGGTCGGAGTGTATAGTTGGTATTATAACAATGTGGTCAATTGTAGTTGCATTATTTGTCAGCACTAAATCTAGGATATTATTTTTTCTAGTTGGGCAGTGGACATGTTGTACTAGTAGTAGTTTTTCCATGAACTCATTCAGGTGTTTTGATTTGGACTTTTTTGTCCCTGATTTCATACCACCATATTGTTTCCAGGTGCAATTTGGGAGATTGTAGTCTCCTTTAATGATTACCGTAAGTCCCTTGTCAAGTCTACAATAGCTGGGCATTGCCTGATTTTTTCCAGAACTTCAGTGAGCTCTAGATGGGAGCTATCTGGGGGGCTATAGATATTCACTAGTATTATGTCTTCTTTATTTATACTGAGCATGATGATTAAGAGTTCACAGGCTCCATTTGAGTATGCCGTGAGCAGTTCACTTTGAATGTTTTCAGGGATGTACATCAGGACACCACCATTTAGACAGTCTTCTCTGTCACATCTATGGGTGGTGTACCCTTTGATTGCAATTTTACTACTCATGATCATGGGGTTCAGGTGTGTTTCTGTGAGGGCTATAACCGTGCTAGTAGTGTTTTCCACTAGGCTCTTTAGGTGAGGTACTTTGGTATGGTTTGAGTTTGGGTAAAGGCCCTGGATGTTTAAGTAAATTATTGATACATTTGTAAAGCCATTTGTTTCATCTCCCACATGTAGGGCATTTGTAGGGTTCCTGCTAGGGTTCTCATTTGCTTTTGTATGAGGAGCCCATGTGAGCTTTCAATGTCTTGTATTTGTTTCATGAGGTGGTAAAACCCCAATGGGGTTTCATGGTTGCTTGATGTACTATTGTCACCGATGGGCTTACCTGGACCCGCTACATCAGCATAAGATCTGGGTGCAGGAATGGTATTTGATCTTGGGTTTTCTTGCATCCCTTGGGCCAAATAGTGCTGATGGATAGCAGGCTCACTATCCTGGTATCCTCTCCATTGATTTTGATGTGGTTGCAATTGGATTGTTCCCTTCAGGTGAGCCAGATTGCAGTTCTCTTCAAAACAACTTTCCCACCATGAGCTCTGGCAAATTTGGGGATGAAGATAGGGACATCTTGCATTGGATCTACATCCAGAAATGCCATTCCCATCATGTATAAATTTTTTGCAGAGTGGTGGGTGAGCAAATGGGCATTCTCTTCCCTTAAGTCCATATTTACACAAGCCCCTCCTGTAATACTTGCATACTGGCTTCTTGTTTTCATTTTTGGCTTTTTGGTGACTATGTACAGTGAGGTTGTTCATTTTGTTGAGGGTCTTATTGTCTATTTCGTCTTCTTGTTTTGTCTCTTTTGGTGCCCTTTTTGTTTGCAGTTTTCCTCTCTCTAGGGTCTCCTCCTGAGGGTTTTTCACTTTTTCAGTAAGCTCTGCATTGGCAATGATAATTTCCTCCTGTAACCAGGGTTGTGGAGTCGGTCCAAAATTTTCCGACTCCGACTCCACACATTGTCAAAAATTCGACTCCGACTCCGACTCCACACATTGTAAAAAATCTAAAAATCCGACTCCGACTCCTCACATTTTAAATATACGACTCCGACTCCTCTAGTGTTTCACTTTATAATTATCATAATAATAAGACATTTCATCACCACCACACTAAGTGTGAAATTTTATATTTTATTTTATATTTAAATAAATATTAATTGTATATTCTGAAAATGTAAAAAAAAAATATTAAAAAAACTTAATCTAGGGGCTGGGCTATCAATGAATAAGGTTTATTGACCAAAAAAACTAAATAACCTAAATGTTAGTATTTAGGATTTAGAAATTAAGGGTGACACAGGACACAGAAATTGGAGTTGGAGTCGGAAGTTTTTTACCGACTCCGACTCCGCCCTGAAACGTGTGACTCCACGACTCCGACTCCACAACCCTGCCTGTAACACCTGCCAGTTCTACTTCAAGCTCTTCAAATTGCCTATCATAGTCATCCAAATTTGACGAGCACATCTAAAGCATGAGAATTTTCTTTTTGAATTTTGAAGGATGAGTAGGAAATAAATAGGTAGTTCACTACAACTGTAGTGTATCCATAGTCTGCATTCATCACATCTTAATGCACGTAGGTTGCAGTCTAATGCACATTTTATACATGGGTTTCTGTTTTCTTCCTCTGCCATGTTAACTTACACATTGGTTTTAGTGTGGAGAACAGTCACCATTAAGTCCATTTTTTGGTAAAGCAGTAAAAATTTTTTAGTGGGTACACCAGGGGTCCCGAAAGATCATCATCATCAGGGGCTTCCATTGTTCACAGTTTAAGAAAGCATATCTGGATGCATTATGAAGTTCAACAACAAATTCATTCCAACCAGGTCTACCTCTATAGCTTTTTTACCTAAGGGTATTTAAGTTTAAGCTAGCATTATCTAGAGGAGACAGTTTGTTGAAGAATAATTTGGGATGCCAAAATAGGATATTGCTGACAGTTTGCTCATACATATTATGAAGTTCCATACTGGTACAACATAATAGATTACTGTACTTTAAATTATCCATGATAACTTTTAAATGTAGCTACTAATCATTCTCATCACTATGATTAGTGTTTAAAGTACCTAAATACTACAATGATTTAGTTAAATGAAAAGTTTTTACTTTAAAAAATTTTAATTTGCCAAGCAATGAAAAACTTGCTTAATGTGGAAAGTAAAAACCAAATAGAATCCCAGGTGAATTTGTAGTTTTGACCAACCACAGAATCTTTTGATGAAAAATACGTCATTTGAGAGCTCTTCAAATTCTGAACAACTTTATGGTAAACATGGTAACATGGTAAAAATTTTATAGTGGGCACACTAGGGGCCCTTCAGCCCATCTGGGTGGCTCCACTGTTAATATAAATAAACCATAAATACAGTTACGTGCAAAATTAATATCCAATTGATCTCTGCAAATTGCAGATTGTCACACATCTACTAGCTATACATTAACTTCAAAACTTTAGATCTTGTGGATCATTCATCAGTACCACTACTGTACTAATTGTAGACATCATATGGTTATCTCATCACAAGAAGTTTTACATGGATCTATATAGCTATAACCTGAATAATATAATACAAGCTCTACAATTAAGATAAAAGGAGTAGGTGGGACTGTGAAGACTGAATAAAGTATTTGAATGTACAGTAAATACTCAATAAGTCAGACTATATAGGGCTTAGCCAGTTGGACTCATTGAAAAGTCACTCATCGTGAATTACCTTAATTACCCTGCCTATTTACCCCTAAAGAGGCATAAATACTCTCTAACCTTTTAAGTTTGATTAGTGAGAGTCTACGAGGCTCCAATAAACCTTAGCACCCCATCCATGGCCTAAACCATCAGAGGTACAGTAAAACTAAACATACCTTGCAAAAGAGAATTTAATCCTGCATTTAATGAGAAACAATTAAAACTTGGTGTTCCCGCCATTGGCTTCCAAGACAGCCTGAATTTGCTTTGGGTAGCTTGCCAAAAGTGATGTGAATAGATCTTGATTGTTACACAAATTTGCTAAAACAGTTTCAATGTGTTGCATCATTGTATCCTTCAAAAATTGATTTGCTGCAGTTCTTGAAACGAGAGACATTCAACCTTGTCCTTTATAACTGATCCAATGTGTTCACAGATGTTCAGGTCAGGAGAATTTCCTGGCCATTCTTCATTTCCAAAAAAATCAATCTCATGGTTCCACAACAACTGTTGAGTGGCTAATGCCTTAAAGCAGGGGGCCTTATTGTGCAGAAGTGTGACCTGATCGACATCCATAACATTGTTTGGGTTTCTTAGAAAAGGAATGATATGCTGGGATAGAATAATATCACGAAAATACTATCCATCCCAACTCTGACCATTTGGCTTCAGCACCCATATGAGCTTCTTTGCACTGAACAAAACAAACATACCAACACAGTCTGGACTTTTTAATAATTCGCAATAATGTTCATTGTCATTGATTTCATCTGGTGTTGTGGCCCACACTTGACCATTTTGGTAGTTAGGCTGATGTGTTACGTAAACAAAAAATTCATTGGAGACAGCTAAATGCATGAAATCATCCACATCCCAATCTTCAAGATAATGGGCAAACCATATTCTGTCATCGATGTTAAGTTGAGTTTTTCTTGGCTTTGGAAGTTCATGCCAAGGCTTTAAACCTTGCCTATGATGGTACAGTCAAATGATCTCACCACTAACAATGTTTCCTCTCAACACTTCGATCTCTCTAGAAAGTTTAGCACAGCTGTTTTTCCGCTTACACGTACCGCTTTCAATGATGTCCTTTGTTTCCTGAGAGAGAGGCAAATTTGGGTGCCCAGATTGGTTGTATCCATTTCACATTCATCCAAAGTTTTATTCCATTTTCTTTTGATGAAGTCCTCACTTTGCAACTTTTTGGCAACCCATGAACGTGTTATAAAGGTGGCTCCAGCATCACGAGCTTCCCCAAATGTTATTGCTCATATGCGATCTATCACACATTGCCTCTCTGAATCACCAATTAATTGAGAAGCCATTATATTATCACTTTATCAGCTAGAATAATTGTAATACCTGCAATAAATAAAGAATTTTATATATTTTTATAATCACTAAAAACTATTTAGATATAAGTAAACAACTAAACATGTAAGCTGCAAATGGGGGGGGGCTAAGGTTTTTTGGAATCCCTTAATACAATGTTCAAAATAAACATTAAAAAACAATAAAACTTTGTTTCACTTACTGTTGCTAAAATTATTTTAAGCGTGAAAAACACACAATTTTATTGTTTACCTTTTCATACAATACAGTAATAAAAAAAATGCCTCACTTAGTAAAATAAACAAAAGAATAATAGCACTTGACAGAGGATGAGTCTGACTCATCGAAGTCAGATTCATCGAGTACTTACTGTATACCCATTCAGGGTCTCCCATTTAAAGGTGTCTATGAGGCAAGTGAACATAATGAGTCTTTCATACATCACAGTGCTATGGGTGGCACTGCTCAGCAGAGAAATCTCTTTAAATGGGGGTTTAAAGACAGAGAGTATCCCCTAACCCAAGATGCTGCCCCCCTACATCCCATCACTCTGTGTGGCTGATGAGATTTATCCAAATAAAAATAAACTATATGTATATATGGGAAGGGTTCACAAACCTCTTCTCCACACCATTACAGTTCCAGTAAAATGTCATTACTAAACCTCTTTCAGTCATTAATTTATCTGGTTTATTCTTAGTCTCCAAAGTATGGGAACTCACAACTACTACTTCTAAGCTATTCCAGAATCTTACTATTCTATTTGAAAAAAACTGTTGTACTAACTGTGATTTACATCTTTGCTGAAAAAGCTTAAGGCTATGGCCTCTTGTCTTATCATTGTGATCCTTTGTAAAAAGAGAGTGAAACTCTATATTATCTAACTCGTTTATTATTTTATATACAGTAAATACTCGATAAGTCAGACTAAATAGGGCTCTAGCCAGTCCGACTCATCGCGAATTACCTTAATTACCCCCTATTTACCCCTAAGGAGGCATAAATACTCTCTAACCTTTTAAGTTTGATTAGTGAGAGTCTAATACAATGTTCAAAATAAACATTAAAAAATAATAAAACTGTTTTACTTACTACTGTTGGAATTATTTTGAGCGTGAAACAAAAAATTTTGTTTACCTTTTCGTACAATACAGTATTGAAAAAACACTTCACTTAGTAAAAGAAACAAAATAATAATGGCACTTGACATAGGAAATAAAACACTTCTCTCAGTAAAATAAACAAAAGAATAATAGCACTTGACGGAGGATGAGTCCGACTCATCCCGAATTCCGACTCATCCCGAATTCCGACTCATCCCGAATTCCGACTCATCCCGAATTCCGACTCATCCCGAATTCCGACTCATCCCGAATTCCGACTCATCCCGAATTCCGACTCATCCCGAATTCCGACTCATCCCGAATTCCGACTCATCCCGAATTCCGACTCATCCCGAATTCCGACTCATCCCGAATTCCGATCATCCCGAATTCCGACTCATCCCGAATTCCGACTCATCCCGAATTCCGACTCATCCCGAATTCCGACTCATCCCGAATTCCGACTCATCCCGAATTCCGACTCATCCCGAATTCCGACTCATCCCGAATTCCGACTCATCCCGAATTCCGACTCATCCCGAATTCCGACTCATCCCGAATTCCGACTCATCCCGAATTCCGACTCATCCCGAATTCCGACTCATCCCGAATTCCGACTCATCCCGAATTCCGACTCATCCCGAATTCCGACTCATCCCGAATTCCGACTCATCCCGAATTCCGACTCATCCCGAATTCCGACTCATCCCGAATTCCGACTCATCCCGAATTCCGACTCATCCCGAATTCCGACTCATCCCGAATTCCGACTCATCCCGAATTCCGACTCATCCCGAATTCCGACTCATCCCGAATTCCGACTCATCCCGAATTCCGACTCATCCCGAATTCCGACTCATCCCGAATTCCGACTCATCCCGAATTCCGACTCATCCCGAATTCCGACTCATCCCGAATTCCGACTCATCCCGAATTCCGACTCATCCCGAATTCCGACTCATCCCGAATTCCGACTCATCCCGAATTCCGACTCATCCCGAATTCCGACTCATCCCGAATTCCGACTCATCCCGAATTCCGACTCATCCCGAATTCCGACTCATCCCGAATTCCGACTCATCCCGAATTCCGACTCATCCCGAATTCCGACTCATCCCGAATTCCGACTCATCCCGAATTCCGACTCATCCCGAATTCCGACTCATCCCGAATTCCGACTCATCCCGAATTCCGACTCATCCCGAATTCCGACTCATCCCGAATTCCGACTCATCCCGAATTCCGACTCATCCCGAATTCCGACTCATCCCGAATTCCGACTCATCCCGAATTCCGACTCATCCCGAATTCCGACTCATCCCGAATTCCGACTCATCCCGAATTCCGACTCATCCCGAATTCCGACTCATCCCGAATTCCGACTCATCCCGAATTCCGACTCATCCCGAATTCCGACTCATCCCGAATTCCGACTCATCCCGAATTCCGACTCATCCCGAATTCCGACTCATCCCGAATTCCGACTCATCCCGAATTCCGACTCATCCCGAATTCCGACTCATCCCGAATTCCGACTCATCCCGAATTCCGACTCATCCCGAATTCCGACTCATCCCGAATTCCGACTCATCCCGAATTCCGACTCATCCCGAATTCCGACTCATCCCGAATTCCGACTCATCCCGAATTCCGACTCATCCCGAATTCCGACTCATCCCGAATTCCGACTCATCCCGAATTCCGACTCATCCCGAATTCCGACTCATCCCGAATTCCGACTCATCCCGAATTCCGACTCATCCCGAATTCCGACTCATCCCGAATTCCGACTCATCCCGAACCTATTTACTGTACTTCTATCATATCACCTCGTAACCACCTTCGCTTTAGGGAAAACATGTTTAGGTGTTTCAATCCCTCTTTGTAACTAAGGCGTTTAAGGCATGGTATCATCCTTGTGGCTCTCTTTTGTACTTTTTCTAGTCTGTCTTTGTCTTGCTCTAAATAAGGATTACTGAACTGAATGCAGTGCTCAAGATGATGCCTCACATATGAAGTGTAGAGCCTACTTATAATTTCTGGCAATTTATATTCTATATGTTTCTGCATTAGGTTCAATCTAGCATTAGGTAGCCTTATTTCTAATTTCAATACAATGACTTGTAGGTTTACCATTTTGCTTGCAAATGAATGACAGTTGAATAAATTAACAACCATTTTAGCCAATCAGCTTCATCCTAGATCACGCCACATGCACAGTGCTTTCATATGAAATCAGTTTGAAAATGGCAAGTCTGTACAGTGGATGCAGTTACAATTAGTGGGTGTTTATTAAGAAATTTTATCTTGATGACAAAGCTGCACTACAGTTTTTATGACATCATGGTGTCCTTCCTCCTTCTGTATAGTGCCCAGACTGCAAACTTCCCTGTACATATAGGGAAGACAGGCATTCTTGGTATTGTGGGTGGTGGACCAATATAGCCAAGACAAAGAGGAGAAGGCAGTGCAGTTTCTATACTTCTGACTACAAAGGAACTTTGCTTGATGAAACTCATCTCAAGCCGTCGGAAATAGTGTGTTTTGTTAACCATTGGCTACAGAAAGAGTGGAATCACACTATTTTTCAGTGTTTGAACTGGGCTTCGCACATGAGTGTTGACTGGTGAAGTTTTTGTTCTGAGGTGACTGAGTGGTGGTTTGACAATCAAGACTTGGTTGGTGGTCAGGGAATTGAGGTGGAAATTGACGAAACATTATTTGTGAGCGCAAGTACGATCTATCTACTTGAGAGTTTCCCCTGGTTAATTGAATGTCAGGTTAGGGGCAACTGAATGCCTGGTTAAGTCAAATGCCCAGTTAGGTCAACTGTATGCCCTTGATGATTGGTTAGGTTAAGTCATGATATTTTCCTTAGTTTTAACAAAAATATTGGGTAAACTTTAAATAGCTGTAACTTTTTTAATATTCATTTGCGACAAATTTGCATTGAAGAAAAGTGTCTTAGAATTGTTGAAACTACCTATTGTAAAGACAAAATTCCTAAGATTCTGTGGTTGTACACAAAACTGCAAATTACTTGTTTCTGTGCCCCCCCCCCCACCCCCCCCCCCAAACCTGATTTCCTAGGGGTCCCCTTGTTCAACTGTCATTCATTTGTGAGCAAAATGGTAATTAAAAAAGTTGTTCAGAATTTGAAGAGCTCTCGAATGATGTATTTTTCATCAAAAAATTCTGTGGTTGGTCGAAACTACAAATTGACCGAATCCCAACTTTTAGTAGTTTAGTAGGCCTAAATAGGGACTTATTGATAGAAAGAAATGGTAATGTAAGTTTATAGATAGGTCTAGCCTGTATATTAATTAAAATGCTTTGTGATTTTTAAAGATACCTTGAACACCTGGGCCTAGTTATTATTAGGTAAAGATTCAGTAGAACACATCCACCTAAATTAGTGACGAAAAGAGGTTTTTCTGGTGTATTTCATGCTGTTTCAATTGAATCTGACCTTAATTTTTGGTGCAAATGCACTGTTATAGAGATAACCCTCCCCGTAGGGCTTTGAAGAAGAGGGAAATTATGGGCTAAACAGATGAGAATCAATTGAAACAGCATGAAATACACGAGAAAAACCTATTTTCATCGGTAATATTCACGGCAAAAGTAACCTAACCCAACCTGGTATTACTTACCTCTCTGGGTATAATCGTTTATGGCATTGGATACCACAAATGTTAATTGAATGCCTGGTTAGGTCAACTGTATGCTCTTGACAATTGGTTAGGTTGTCGTGATATTTTCGTTAAAACTAATAAAAATAACACAACCTAACCAATTGTCAAGGGCATACAGTCGACCTAACTGGGAATAGGTACCCCATATTGAATTTGGGACCCTTGGAAAGGTAAGTAGTACCCCTAACCTAACCTAGGCCTAGATGATGTCCTACTCAGACTGGGAGCTTCCACCATAGACAGCCATTCTAAAGCGACTGTTGAATTCAAATTTCAGCTGCTGGACCTGCATGGGAGTATCACGTGACAATGGGGCAGCTGCTGATTGGCTAATGATAATAACATAACCTCATACATTACAGGATGAGATAGTTTGACTCATGAATAATGGCGCCAAAATTTAATAATTTCAGAAATAAACATCTTGATAAATAGGAATTTCTGCCAAAATTAGTATAGAATAAAGTATTCTTGTGTTTTTCACTTTATCTCACTGTATAAATATCAATATTGAGTTTGGTAGATGTGTTCTACTGAATCTTAACCCATTATTATCCTGATTCATTGATGGATGTCTGGATTTTAAATCTAAATTAATCTATCTTATGAAGTTTTACCCAGTATATAGTTATAGTATTAATGTATATTAACGTATATACTGTACTAATAAACTAGTAAACATTTAGTAATTATCAGTTGGACTTGCATATAATTATTAAACTTAATAAGCTTTTTTTATTCATAACAGATTTTAATATGCTCTCAAGCCTCTTATTAAAAAAATTAAATAGTACATTCAAATCATGTCATCATTTAACTTACATTAGTAAGATTGTTAGATCATACTCATCATTTGATAAGAGACCATATTATTTTAACACTGTTACCACTCATTCTAGCTGTAAAAGATCTTTTAGTACTGAAGATGATAATTTCAAGAGAATTTATAGATTTCCATATATTGTTCAATCCAGAGTTGTATGTCGTCTTAAACTTTATCAGACAGCAATCACTTTTGTCTTGCTTCCTATTCATGGCTACCTTCTGAGTATTGGAAGTTCAAGTTTGCATATGTTTTCTTATACTATTGGAATATGTACATTTGCAACTATAATGCTATATATAATGGGAGAATTCTTCAGGAAGATTGTAGGAGCTATTTATTACAATGAAGAACAGGATATAGTACGGATTTCCCATTTATCTTTCTTTGGAAACAGAAAAGAAGTTATCATCCCTTGTAATGATTTAGTTCCTTTATCTGAGTTACAAGATGATTCATCAGATATTTATGTACGACTCATGAGGTATTCACAAGAAAAATCAAAATTATTTTTATTTTTAAAATTTGGTGGGATTGTTGATGGAGAACTCTTTAAGAAAGTTTTTGGTTCTTTTTAGTAGCTACAGTATTGTACTGTGTGTAGCACTCTTGTGTCTCAGACTTAGAATGACCTCATTAATTTGGTAGAGAACTTTTGAACTAAAAATAAAAACTTGCAGATTATTTTAATGAGTGAATAAACTTGGTGCTAAAGTGTTCAGCAAGTCTTATTTATTGTGAAAAAATTGATTTCCACCTGGTATACTTGTTCAGCTAAATGAAAGCCAACTGACAGGCCCTGTACAGCATTAGTTCATTATTAACTGGTGAAGTGTCACTTTCATATAGACTGTTGTACCACAGACAGGGCCTTGTTTTATGATGGAAAACTTTGATTTAGATGCAAATTTTACTTCATTTTTTGAAGATGAAGTTACTGTTAAGGTTGTAAATAATTTAAATAAAATTTTTGGAAGAGACCTGAAAAACCTGCATAAAGCAAAGGATAGGGTTGAGGAACTTCAGTTAACTCTAAAGGAACTAGAGCAAAGGGTAAGAAGTTAGTACCACATTATTTAACTTACTAGACTATTGCAATTACAATAATTTTTTACTAGATTTGCTTTCTATTCAGAGATTATATTTTATTAACCCATTAATGCCCAAATTATTGAAATAGATATTTATAAAAAATTATATACAGAATGGTACATAATAATCATTTTAACCCTTTAACACTGAATGTTTTTGTAGGGTTAAGTCTAAATGCATGTACAGGTACTCCCCGACTTACGACGGGGTTACGTTCCGACAAACCTGTCGTAAGTCGAAAATAACCACAATGGTAGTGATGTGCATTAACATATACGTAGTTCAATCAAAGTAAAATAACAAAATACACAAATAATAGTAAATAATAGTAGTAAATAAACTGATTGGAATTTGAATTTTTCGTCATCTATTATTTTATTTAATTTATTTAATACGACAGTCGTCGTCGTAAGTCCAGATGGACGTAAGTTGGGTGGTCGTAACTCGGGGAGTATCTGTATTTGAAACGGCATGTATTCAACCCAGTTGGCGTTAGAGGGTTAAGTACCCTGGCATTAAAATTTTTTAAAGATTTTTAATGGGTAACCTAAGGCAAAAATACCTCTTATTGACATACAACAAAACTGATATTGAGCATTATAAACCAACAATTTGTTGTTTTTTAACTGTCCTCATATGAGGACAATGGCTGTTAATGGGTTAATGAAAAGTGGTCTGTTGCTAGTGTCTCCGAGCAACTGATATAATAATGAAATGGCATTACTGTAATTGTCATGAGACTAAATCTGAATTTCATACCAGTATTTTGGTTAAAATTATGATGATAATATTATAGTACAGTATTAATATTAAAATGAAGATTAGAAACTAGTGAGAATACTATCATCAGCCTAATTATGATTGATCTACAGTCGACCCTCGACTTACGTAATTAATCCATTCCAAGATGAGTTACTTAACTTGAAAATGACGTAAGTCAAACCCCAAAATACATGTAAATTGAGTAATCTGTTCCAGAACCCCAAAAAAGTATTGAAAATAATAAAATTAAAATTTTTTGATAAAAACAGTGTACATAAACAGAATTATAATGGTAATTAATAATTATTATTAAGAAAACACCATCTGTAAAAGAAAATACATATTAAAAATTAATAATAAAAAATTAATTTACTTACATTGGAGAGAGAGTTATACAGGGTGTCCCAGAATTAACTATCTATTTCAATGAAATCGGACAAATTTTTTAAAAACACACTTTTATTTATGTTTATCATATTTAATATGTGTTAAAAATGTATAAATTTCTAAATTTTTTTCATAATTTTATTTTTATAATTTTTTCATAGTTTTTCATAGTTTTATTTTCATTCTCTTTCAGAACCCTATTAATAATGAATACACAAGAACACATCTTTGTTGTAACATCCCGTATCAAAGGAATGCAATGTAATGAAATTGGAGAAAAATTTACAAGAAGATTCCATAGAACCGGTCCTACAGACAAAGCGATTCATGAACTTGTGAACAAATTTAAAAGAACTGGATCCGTACATGACGAGGTGGGAAGAGGACGCCCAAGGACAGCACATAACAGTACCGAACAGGTACGACAATTGTTTGAGGATGAACCAACAACTTCGATTAGGGAGGCTGGTCGAAGACTCAACATATCCAAGACAATAGTTCATAGAAACTTGCGTTTGACACTGATGAAAAAGGCTTTGATACAGGATGTTACAACAAAGATGCGTTCTTGTGTGTGCATTATTAATAGGGTTCTGAAAGAGAATGAAAATAAAACTATGAAAAACTATGAAAAAATTATGAAAATAAAATTATGAAATTTTTTTAGAAATTTATACATTTTTAACACACATTAAACATGATAAACATAAATAAAAGTATTTTTTTAAAAAATTTGTCCGATTTCATTGAAATAGATAGTTAATTCTGGGACACCCTGTATAATGCACAGTAAAAATAACAATGAAATAATGTGAAATATCCGGCATCCTGCCAGTGAGTAGTCACGCACTGCGTTTGCGATTACGCAGCTATTACGCAACACAAAATAATTACGTAAGATGAATCAATTACATTCAATGGGGGGCTTCTCATAACTCGAAATTACGTAAGTCTAGGGTCAACTGTATTTTATTTTACATAGGCATAGATAAATATATCAGTATCAACAAAAATGTGTGCATCAGTCTATTAGATGAGTTGAAAAAATTATCGAAGTGGTTCTGGAACCTGCACGCAGGTTCTGCAGGTTCCAGAGCCCATATACATGTAATAGCTACAGAACCTGCTAGACTCTAAGATAGGGTCACTTACTACATGGCTGCCATAATATATTGCATTACGAAAACACTATATAGTACGAGGCTATATTATCAGTTGTAAATAATACAAAGTAGATTACATACATGAATGATAAATATAGGTGCCATGCATGATACACTACACTATGTTAGGTTAATTGAATGCCCATTTAGGTCAACTGTACACCTTTGATGATTGGTTAGGTTAAGTTGTGATATTTTCCTTAGTTTAAATAAAAATATCACAACTTAACCTAACCAATCATCAAGGGCATGAGTTGACCTAACTGGGCAGTCAATAATTTTCACTTAAGTTTCAATTAATTTTAAGTAACTTTTACAAAAATGTGTTAGTTATAGCTACTGCATATACAGGGTGGTGCAAAAGTTGTGCATCATAAGAATTTGTGTGATTATAATATTTTTTATTTTAGGTAGGGGATGGCTGCAAAATTAACAATAGATGAGAGGGTGAGCTTGGTTTTAATGCATGGAATACCGAGCTACTACAAATTGATGAATTGTACAGAATTTAAATTTTGTACCAATTCATCAATTTGCTGTATCTGGTATTCCATGCATTAAAACCAAGCTCACCCATTCATCTATTGTTAATTTCGCAGCCATCCCATACTTAAAAGAAAAAAATGATAGCTGAAATTTCTATGATGCACGACTTTTGCGTCACCCTGTATGTATATATATATATATATGTATCGAATACATATATATTATGTGTGCAGGTTTTGTAGCCTGTAAGCTGCAGAACCTGCATGTAGGTTCTGGAGTCACTTTGAAAAATTATGGGCACTGTAGAGTTTTGAGACCTATAAAGTAGTTTGACTTTCAAGCAAATCCTATCAAGTCTGTTTAATAGCCTTTGATCTATAATTATTTACTTTGTTTGTGCTGTGTGCCCACTTATTGGTTAATTAAAAATAGTGGTGTACTGATTAATCAGCAAATGTTGGCATCAATAGAATTGGCCAAATTTAGCTGATTCTCTTGTTTCTTTGAAATTTTAAAATTTTCATCAAAACAAATCTATAGTATTTAAGTTGAATGTACAAAAAACACTATGATAATTTATACTCATTTCAAAGTGTAATTATACAAAATATTTTACATTCACAAAAAGGCAAAGCTTAAGTTAAGTTGCCCATAAATTTAAATTTTTCTCTAACTAGCTAATCTCTAAATATAAACTATTATAATCTCCTACTCTATATTAATAATAATTCTATATTAAGTTGTACTTTATAATTTATATATTAAACTGTCTTATTATGTTTACTTTATTTTAATAATTTTATAAACCAAAATTGTGTGTACACTTTTTTATTCAAATTGGCCACCAGAGACTTGAAATTTCAATGAAAAATTTTGTTGTTACATTGTTGAAGGAAGAAAATACTAGATATGTACCAACTAGTTGGTAAAATAGTCAGTAGTTGGCACAGTTGACCTATTTTAGCTGACTGTTCATAGTTGGCTATTATTGGCCATTTTATTAAGTTTCCTTTTGAAATAATTTACGCATAATTTTCCATGATGTTAAATTAAAAGAAAATGAACCCAATGGTTAAAGTATATGGTAATGTTGAGGTGAACTGGTGACTCAAAAATTAGAGAGTATTATTTATTGGTTGCTCATTTTTGGCTTGCATATGTCAATAATCACACATACCCAATAATTCAAATTTATTAGCTGGGTTCTTACAAGTACAGTATATATATTTTTGCAAATGAGAAATAATACATCTAATGTGAGCTATAAATACAAATATTTTCAAACTTTAAGTCCTAATTAGAACAAGTTTGCTAATGTAAAAATTTGGTTTTTGTTGTTGCTGTCCAGCTAACAATAAAATATTTGTACAAATAAACTATCTAACTCTAACTTTAATTCCTTAGTTTGTATTGCTGCATCCATCTTTCAACCAAGGGTGAACACAATGCATTTTATTATCAACACTAGAAAAATAATATAATGTAATGGTGAAGTGACTGTTGTTGCCATTCAAGCATGTATTAAATTTATATGAAACATATATGAAGAGCTTTTCATCTCGTCAATTCCCCACTCTTACTGACTGTCTTCAATCCCTCTCTCTCTGCTGCAGTGTTGCCTCACTCACTCTCTACTATTGCTATTATAATGGACACTGCTCTTCTGAACTCTCAAACTGCATGCTGCCTCCTTTGTGGAGAGCATGCAGAACTAGACTTTTGACACTCATTCTTTTTCTGTCCAACTCTCTAACACAAGGGTTAATTGGTATTTTCAATCTTTATCTACTCAACTGGTGAACTCTGGAACAATCTTCCTCATTCCATCTTTCCTACTGTCTATGACCTCTAATCTTTCAAATGTAGTGTGTCCAGGCACCTTGAAAACTCTGGCTTGATTTTGGCTCTCTTCTTCTATGGGGGAGGGGGGGTGCACTTTTGCAGGTATTTGCCATTGGCCCCTCCTTCCTGCATAAAAAAAGAAGCAGCTAAGAGTCATATGCACTACAGATATATTTAAATAGAAATTAATAAGTGTGTAGCAGCCATGAAATTAAAATACTTTTGTCTTCAAACCTAAGTAAGAATGAGTTCTTGTAGTCAGCCGACTTTTGAAACCCGACTAGATGGCAGTCAGCCATAATTCACGGTTGGTACATCTCTAGAAAATACCTTCAATATAAGGAAAAACAATTACTTTAAATATTATTCAATTTCTGAAACTAAAATAAAATCGATTTATCATTTTACTGAGTAATAAAACTATTTAACATCATTTTAGCTATGGTATACGAGTAACAAATTCTGGTGCTCTTGCCAGCAAATTCTTTTTCCTTTTTTAATCTTTGCATCTTTTAAATCTTTTACTCCTTACTTTATTTTTTTTACTGTAATTGATAATGAGGATTGAAAGTTTGGGCATTTTATTCCAGTTCCGTTTTTTTATTATACAGGGTGGTGCAAAAGTCAGGAACCATAGGCACATTTTAATAATTTGTTTTAGTATATATTTTGTTCTTTTCAGATTTGTTGTTGAACCTATGGCACAGAAATTGACAATAGATGAATGGGTGGAGATAGTTTTAATGTGTGCAAGGCATGGTAATACACACCAATCAGTTGCTACTGCTTTTAATGACAAACACCCTGAGAGGCTGCCAGTTGTTCAGGCATCAGTTGGAAAACTGTTCACTCGCTTCAAAGAAATGGGAAGTGTTCATGATCAGCAGCATAGTAGCTGGCCAAAAAGTTCAACCAATGCAGCAACATCACTAATGGTTAGTGATGGGACGATACCAAAATTTTTAAAGATTCCAATTCCGATACCACTAAAAAGTCTCTATTCCGATACGATTCTCGATTCCGATTCCGATTCTCAATATTTTTAAATATAATTCTATACTTGTTTTTCTGGAAATTGTCATATTTACTCTGGTAAGATTAACTATTTACATTGAGTATGGTAATATAAATTATAATAGATTGGTTTAAAAATAAAAATCAACTAAGTTGTAACAATTCATTTTAATCTTCTTGATTACACATCATGGATATACATGTTTTAATGTATAGCTACAATACAATAAAAATAAAATTTGTTATCCTCTTTCATATAAATTTTAAAGTTTACATTGCAAAACTGGTTCAATTAAAAGTTAAAGAATCGTTTTAAGAATCGGGAATCATGGTACAATTCTCTTGATTCTGATTCCTGAAAAATGCTCGATTCTTCCGATTCTCGATTCTTCCGATTCTCGATTCCGATTCCAATTAATCGTCCCATCACTACTAATGGTACTCAATCACCTCAAAAACAGCCTATGTAAGTCTTTAAGAAAGTTATCCCAGGAAATGGGTGTCTCCAGAAGATCCATTCAATGAATTCTTACAACAAATCATTTCCACCCCTACAAAGTCCAACTTATTCATTCAGGAAGTGCACAGTGATGACACAGACCATTGCGTAAAGTTCTGCCAGTGGTTTCTACAACATCAACAACTTCAGTGAAGGATCATGTTCAGCGATGAAGCAATATTTCACCTCAGCAGTCATGTAATAGGCATAATTAATGTTGTAAAATTCTCGGGAATAATCTTTAGGAGAATACTCTCCGAACCGAGAATTTTCTTTTTAGAACATCTGAGAGGTTTTTCAACTATTCCAATATAACAACTTCATTTCCTGTCAAATTGGAGAAATTCTAAGTCAGAAGTGAATGATAGGATGAGTGAAGAAATAAATAAATTAACTAATGCAAAAAATTTATTGAATCATTGTATAAAGACTGTATTTCAATTCAAAGTACAGTATTTACCAGGGATGGCAGTGATTAAATCAAAATTATTTAATAACCTGATTAAATATTTACAATTGATTTTTTTATGAAATTTTTTTTTTTTCCCTCCAAAATTATATAGAAATTAATAAAATATATCAGACAAAACACTTTAGAAACAAATAAAAATATCCCTTGTAATAATTAAGTGTTCAATTTCAGTATACAGTAAACTTCCGAAATAATGGCACAAAATAACGGAATACTCGAGATAACGGCACTCAAAATAACGGAATACTCGAGATAACAGCACTCAAAATAACGGAATACTCGAGATAACGGCACTTTTGTGCATGACTTTGTTCACATTCAGTGCCATTTTGAAAGTGAACTCTGTACCGACAACACGTGGAACACTCGGTGCTACATTTATAACGTTAAATTATAAGTGAATACACCCCCTCTCGCAATGTCTCCAAAAATTCTTGAAGAAATCAATTGAAGAAAATGCACCCTCTACAGATGAAGCACTCGTGGTGGAGAATTTAGAATAGTTTTTTTCAATTTTAAAATGTTCTTTTTGCTTTATTTACGTACTGTGCATTTACCAGTTAATAAAGTAGTATTCATTATCTCTCTCTTATTTATCCCCCATTATTTACGCATTAAATACATTTAAAAAAACTTCTGAGACAACGGAAAATTCGCAATAACGGCACCCTCAAATCCCCGAGGGTGTCATTATTTGGGAAGTTTACTGTAATAGCTTTTTTATGAAAAAATCATTTTTTTTTATTTGATATTTTTCAAAATTATATAGAAATTAATAAAATATATATCACAAGACACTTTGGAAATAAAAAAAATATATACCCCTTGTAATTTTGTGTTCAATTTCAGTTTTTCAGTATCAGCTTTTTATGAAAAAAAAATCATGATTTTTTTTTAATTGATTTTTTCAAAATTATATATAGAAATTAATAAAATATATCACACAGAACAGTTTAGAAAGAAAAAATATCCCTTGTAATGAAGTATTCAATTTCAGTTTTTCAGTATAATAGCTAATAAATAAAAATTATTTTTATAAAAAAATCATTTTTAATTTTTTTTCAAAATTATATGGAAATTAATAAAATATATCATACAAAACAGTTTAGAAACAAATAAAAAATATCCCTTGTAATTAAGTGTTCAATTTCAGTTTTTCACAATTCACAAGGAAATCACATGTAGATACTTGCTGTTGCTATACACAACCACAATTAACCAAGGAAACAATTTGCCATCCTTTATATACTATTTTTTCCCAATTCCAGAGTATTCTAGAATGTTCTGGAGTCATCTAGAATATTCTCTCACATTCTAGAAAGTTCCATAAAGTTCTGAAATATTCTAGAATTCTCTAAAAAGCTGCAAAACAATCTAAAAATGTTTTAAAACTAAGAAAAAAGAAAATTCTCGAATATTCTCAGCAAATAATATTTTGGAGAATATTCTCAGAATATTCTCGCCTCACATCACTTGGCATAATGCATGCTATTGGGCCAATGAGAACCCCCACTGGATGGAGGAAGGACATGTGCAATTTGATCCACGAATTATGGTGTGGGCTGCACTCTAGGGGGATTGGTTAATTGGTCCATACTTTTTTGGTGGTAATGTAACAGGTGAAACATATCTGCATATGCTGCAAACATTTTCTAATGCCCATACTGGATGACATTCCATTGGCAGAATGGGTGGAGATGTGGTTTCAGCAGGATGGTGGACCACTACATTTCGCAACCATTGTCCAGAGCTGTTTAGATGAAACATTCCCAAGCAAGTGGATCAGATGGTGAGGGTCTGTTGAATGGCCACCAAGGTCTCTAGACCTCATGCCTCTTGACTTTTTCTTGTGGGGTTGTCTCAAGTCAGTAGTTTATGCTGATTGACCCAGAACCATACGTTCTCTAAAGGGTAAAATCATCCATCCGAGTGTGCCAAATCAGTACCAATCTGTTAAGGAATGTTCAAACATCATGCATTCAATGCGTCAAAGTGTCTCCAAGTGGACCAATTCAAACATTTATTATAATTTAATAAAATGTACCTATGGTTCCTGACTTTTGTATATTTGTTCATGGTTAAGTATTAGCCTGTAGGTGAAAATTTTAGTTCTTTTATCAAACTTGGCCCTTCTGCTCGCATGGATTATAGTTAGCTACATTGTAAGGGCATGAAAACAGATTATCCTAGGACCTTATAGATCATTAGTAAATAACTACCATAGTTAGCAAATAAAAATCTTAAAAAAACCAGCACAAAATAGAAACTAAGATGAGGTTAAAGACTAGAGATTTGTTAAGAACTTTGTACAATTATCACACTGTGTACTTTTAGGTTAAAGAAGGATAGGGGTTAGAGTTAGTCAAGACTTTTAGGGCATACTAATTTGTTCCTACATTCTATACTTTAGCTTTTATTTGCTACAAATGAAGCACCTGACAAAATTTCAAGAGCAATCAATACTGCTGAGGAAGCGCTGGCTAAAAATGAAGAAATAGAGAAACAAATTGAAATACTGAACAAGGAGGTTTGTTAAAAATTGCACTTTTTGTATTTTAGCCTCAACTATCATATACAGTATCTAAGAAGTTACTCTCAGTACCATATGAAATTTGGCAAATGACAAAGGACTAGCTTGTTTCAGTAAAGGAAACTAACCTATGCAGGGTTTCATCCAGCCTAGTCAGGTTGTGGGGAGGGAAGCATTTTGGGGTTTGCAATTCAAAACTCCCCAGACTAGCTTTTCAGTGTGTTTTCAGTTAAGTTCACAGTGTATTTAATAACAAGACAAATCACTACCTTATTCTAATCATTATGAAACTATTCTTAACCTTTTCATGCCATATAGGCGCAAATTGAGACCATCAAATTTTATGAGATTTTAGTCATTCTGGAGATAGTGTTTTTTTGTGGCATGAAAATAAACGAAAATCAGGTATGAAAGGGTTAATAATCACAAACCCAGATCAATTTAGGTCATGTTCATTATCTACATTTCTGTTCTCCTTTTTTTCATTTTTTCATGCATTTAAGATTTCCTCATAGTCCTTGCCAGTTGGTTTGTCTGCTGCCTCAATGGCAATCCTCATGAGGCTGTTGAGGGTGGCCTCTACCATTTGATTTCTAGGTCTGCTTTTGACTAGTTTCATTGAGCTGAAACCTTTGTAGCAAAAAAATTATTGTCTTGTATAGAAACAGATTATAAACAAAGCATTTGCAACATGGATATTTTGGGGGGAAGCTTTCCTCCCATTCCCCCCTGTAGATGAAACCCTGCTATGTTAATTAGTTAAAGAAATTTAATTTTATATATCTACTTGCTTTACTCAGCTTCAGTTATTAAGGATAAAACTTTTGTGGTATAATTGGGCCAATCAATACAGTAATCCTGTATTATGTCAGTGTATACAATGGCAAAAGATTAACTACTGATTATTTGAAAATTTTTATTATAAAATACCAATATAGCTTTAGATCATTTATGACTTGGATAACCTTGATAGGTCCAAGTGGCTTTATTTTCCAAATGTAATATAATGTAACATGTAATTACATAATAGATTTCAGACCTCAAACAAAGAAAAAAATTGATGTTAGTTTTGGAAGAAATATCGCCAAATCTGAAAATAATCCAAGAAGCAGAAAAGGTCAAAGCTTATCAAAAATGGTTAGCTGACATTCAGAATTTAAGGTATGTCTTAGACCCTAATAACAAAAACCTACCTTACTACACCTAGGATTCTTTTTTTCCTGGTTATATGCTTGAGAAAATGCTGTCAGTAGTAACTTGGATTGCTGGGCAGTTGTAGTGTAATCTTTTTTTGAATAATCCTATTTGGTTATGCTGTTATAATCCAAGATGGTAGTGTTTATGACATTCTATCCCACTCTCCTTTTGCTGAAATCTCCATTTTAATAGATTTCACTGTTCACCACCACCTTTGTTTGGCTTTCCTCCCATTTTACTAACATCCCTGGTGAACTAGCTCTCAACTTTCCTATCCTGAATGACCTAGAGCATATTGTACAGCACCCTACTCATTCCCAATTGCCTTAGAGATGGACCCAACATTCTGGATTTATTTCTTGCCTCTCATCCTTCTTACTCTGTCAAATTTTTTTCTCCATTGGGTTCCTCCAACCACAATCTTGCAGCTGTTTTTTGTCCTATTGCTTCAATTTGGCCTTTGGATCCTCCCAAGAGGAGATGCCTTTGGCATTGCTAATTGGAAGGCCCTCAGGCAGTATTTATCTGATTTCCCATGGAATGGCAATAGAGAGGAGGCTTTTAGAAGGTACTGTCACCATCCAACTCCTGACTCTCACTCAGCTTATATTTTTGCCTGGAATAATGCAAAATCTGTTTTTTGATTTGCCAAAAATTCCTTCATCTGACAAAAATATGAAAACCTATCTAATTCTAATTCTAATTCTAATCTCCCTTTTTCTGACATCTAGCTAAGAACCTCTCCAACAATCTCCAATAACTTTACTACTTTCCCTCCCCTTTTCCATTCTGATGGCATAGTTGTTCTCTTCTCCTGACAAAGCTGAACTCTTCACTCAAATGTTTGTCCCCAACTCAACCCTGGACAATTGCAGTGCTTGTTACTCCATCTCTCTCTGACTTAATTGTGTGTGAAATTAGAATCTCTTCCAAGGATGTTTCTTCTGCCCTATCTGGCTCAACTCTAGGAAGGCATAGTCCTGATGGTGTTCCTCCTCCTGTTCTCAAGAACTGTGCTTCTATGCTGACACTCTGCCTGACAAACTCTTGTCATTGCCTTTCATCTGGTACTTTCCCTCCTTGCTAGAAGTTTGCTTTCATTCAGCCTGTCTGAAAGAAGGGTGATTGTTCTCAACCTTCCAACTATTGTCCAATTGCTTTGATTTCTTGCCTTTCTAAAGTTTTTGAATTTATCCTTAATAGGAAGATTCTTCAACACCTCTCCTCCTGCAATCTTCTTTCAGATTATCAGTATAGGTTCCGCAAGTTCTGAATTTTATATACTCGTGATGGTTATAACTAATTTAACTTGCGCGCTGCCATCACAGAAAGCGTTGTGTGTTGGTGTGGGGTGAATCGGTGGTATACAGACTTTAAGGATTATAACGGCGGTTCTATGGTGATTACCAAGAGATGAGTTTGTTTCTTTTGCGATTTAAGGGAGGAAATAGTTGACATAAAACGTAGTGTACGAGAGTTAATGGAAAGACTTGCAATCCTTGTTGAGGGCAGGTAGGGCTACAGTTGACGAAAGCCGAACCACTACTAATGTTGAAGATGCTAGTAATTTGAAGGGTGAGGTACGTAACCTAGTTTCTAGTTTAGGTAGCTTATCAGGAAGGCTGGATAGAGTTGAGGAAGGGGTTAAGGTTGGTCCGAGATATGTAGATGGGGATGAATTTAGAGAGATTAAGGGTGGAGCTAGGCCATGTACGTTAGGTGATAGGAATCCCCCCTATTGAGGTTTCAAATCCTTTTGCCCATTTGGATAGGGACATGAACGAGGGGGAAACTATTTTAATTGGGGACTCTTTAGTGCACCATATGGACACAGAGTTTGTTGAATGGAATCCAACCAAGAGGAGGAAGGTCTGTCTCCCAGGGGCCAGGGTTGACAGAATTAGAGATGAAGTGGATAGGATTGATGTTGGTGACGATGGTAGGGGGCAACGACTCGTATAGGCCCGATACGAGAGTGCCTGACCTTTCGGAGAGAGAGAGAGGGGTTAATTAGTCCCTGAAGGTGAGGTCAGATAGGTCTTTAGTTCTAGGTATTACCCCTAAGCATGGTTTGGGTCTTAGGATTATGTCAAAAACAATATTTTTTAATACTAAATTAGAAGAGATTTGTGCTGAGGAAAATGTACCCTTCGTAAAGCCGTGGTCCAAATTCAGTGATCCTAGCCTTTTTATAAGAGATGGGGGTGCATTTTTATGAAATAGGTAATGCTAGGCTAGGTATGTTAATTGACGAAAATGTTCGAAAGCTGTATAGGTCGAAGCCTTCTTTAAAAGTTGTGGGCCCGACGTGAAAAATAGTTTAAAACACCGACCCGTGGTAAAAAATAACTTAAACGTTTTATTGTAACACGCATAGTATTAGAAATAAATTAAACAAATTTAAGGCAATAATTTATTCTGGCAACTACGCCATGACTTGGGACTTGTTGGGGGAACTTGATATACTGGGTTTTAAACACTACAAATGACAGGTTACATAGGATTGGTGGTGGCATTTTGCTGTACATTAGTAATTCCCTTAGGGCTATTGAGGTTAAGATAGATTTTCTGGCAGCAATTAATGTGTTGAAGTTAGGGTGCGTAGTCCTAGTTTCAATTTTGTTGTTTATAGACCTCCCATTCAACCCCTCGATACCGATACTAGATTTTACACACTTCTTGGTAACTCTATTAATAATCGGGATAGTATAGTTGTTGGAGACTTTAACTGCCCTAACATTAATTACGAGACTTTTACTGGTAACGATGAGGGTTTGAGATTGAGTTCATGGAAGATAATTTTTTATGACAGATGGTTACCAAACCAACGCGCAGTGACAATATTTTAGATGTGGTGATGACGAACGGCGAAAATATAGTCGAAGGTTTAGAAGTAGGCGAGAGTTTAGGGTGTAGTGATCATGAAATTATTAGGTTTAAGTTATTGATAGAAAACACTAAGGATAGTAACGTAATAGAAGTCCCCGATTTTCGTAGGGTCACTTTTGATAGTTTTGCGGATAGGATGAGAGTAGTGGACTGGGATAACTTATTTATGGGTAATGACGCAAATTTGCGAAAGTTAAAGCGCATGGTATACGCAATCAAGTAGCTAACTGGTTAGAGGAATGGCTTCGTGCTAGGAGACAGAGGGTCGTTGTTAATGGTAGTGAATTGGGGTGGTTGGATGTAGGTAGCGGTGTCCCACAGGGTTCAGTGTTAGGCCTATTGCTATTCGTAATTTACATTAATGACATAGATGTAGGATTGACTAGTAACGTGTCAAAATTCGCGGGTGATACTAAAATAGGCAGTAAGGTTGTTAAAGAGGATGATAGAAATAGGTTCCAAGACAATGTAAATAGGATTATGGAGTGGACGGATAAGTGGCAGATGCAATTTAATGTAAACAAATGTAAAATTTTGCATGTAGGTTCTCGTAACAATAATTACACGTATATGATGGATGATAGAGAGTTAGCGAGTGTTGACGAGGAAGTACATTTAGGCGTACGCGTATCTAAGGATTTAAAAGTTAGGCCAGTGCCTGGCATCTTGCACAAAAGCTAATAGGATGTTACGCTTCATAGCGTGTAATTTCGAATTTAACTCAAAGAATATTATATTGCTCCTTTACAAGTCCCTAGTCAGGCCTCATTTAGAATATGCTATTCAGTTTTGGTGCCTGTATTTGCGTGAGGATATTGATAGGTTGGAAAGGGTTCAGCGTCGTATCACGAAACTAATTCCGTCATTGCGCAATAAGCCTTACGAAGATAGGATTAAAGAGTTTGACTTACATTCACTCGAAACTAGGAGATTAAGGGGGGAGCTTATTGAAGTTTTCAAAATCATTAATAAAATTGATAACGTAAATCTTGACAAACTGTTCACTTTCGATAATAGCAATACTCGTAATAACGGATTTAAGTTGCGTGGCAGACGTTTCATTGCTAATATCGCTAAAAACTTCTTTACGTTTAAAGTAATTGATAAGTGGAATAATCTTCCTGTGTCAGTCGTGAACTCTACCAGCGTGTTAATGTGTTTAAGAACCGTTTAGATAGGCATTTTAAAAATATTAACGTTGTTTAATATAATAATAAAACAATTAGTAATGGGAGATCTGGGGGTGATGATCGGGGGTGGGTCTGTTGATGACTAATGCCAGCGTGTGATATGCCAGCAAAAAAAAAATAGACTAACATGAACTTAGATGTATGTAGCTCATAGCGTAAACTAACCCACTTTTTGTTCTTTTTTTCTCTCTCTCTCCTTATTGCATGTCTGTAACACACTTCATTGCATGTCTGTAGTTTGCATGGTATGATAGTGTTTGAGTTAAGAATGTGCTGCATGGTTTGTAATGCGTTCTTATTTTACTTCTTTTCATCTTTCACCCCTTTCTGGCAGAGTGGGCTGCATCCCCTACCTCCCTATGGAATGGAGGACCAGTCTTCAACAGCTGGATGTATTCTCTTCGACTATTTTTCCGACTTGTCGGCAGTAGCCGGCAGATGATGATGGTCTCTCTTTTTCTAAATGAATTTTAACCCACGAGTGATAGGTTTTGCTACTTATTTAACCCCTTATTCTCTTCTCTTAACCCCTTACTTTCTTCTTTCTTTTGGGCTAACCTTAGAGTGGATTTTAGGGTCTTTGTTAGCCTTAGCTTCTGTAGATCCTCCTTTTGGATTTTGATGAAACCGTTTCTGTTGTGCTAGACATATCAAAAGCTTTTGAGAGTCTGGCACAAATCTTTAATCACCAAACTGCCCTCCTTTGGTTTCTATCCTCCTATCTGTACCTTCATCTCTAATTTCCTTTCTGGCCGATCTATAGCTGTGGTTATAGATGGCCACTGTTATTTTCTTGAAGCTATTAAATAGTGGTGGTCCTCACGGTTCTGTCCTGTCACCTACTCTTTTCCATTTATCAATGATATATTAAATTGCACTGCCTGTCCTATCCACTCCTATGTTGTTGATTGCACTCTTCACTTCTCCACCCGCTTTTTGCGGGTGTTTGCCTTTGGCCCCTCCTTCCTGCCTAAAAGAAACCTTTTCATTTTAACATCTTGCTTTTTTTTTTATGAACTTGACCCTTGGAAAAGATATTCATTCGGGTTTACCATAAGTACATTAAGATATTGTATGCTTATGTCATTAATTATATTTTAAAATTAAAAATCAGTATTATTGAGTTTAATTTTTCTGTCACCCCTTTTCTGAAATTTTTTTTGTGTACAAAATTTAGAACTAAGAGTAAAGTATATGAAAATGTGTGCACTGTTTTTGTGAGCCAACCAAATGTCAAAACAAACTGTTACACCCTATTTACAATGCTCTTTGAACAAGAAACAAAAGTTCTAAGAACCTTTTTTATGGGCTTACCCTATTTTGTCCCTGCCCAAATAAATTTGGACGGGGCATACTGGATTGCATTTGTCCATCTATTCATCACACTGCTGAACATAAATTGATGAAACCATACACATGGGGATCATCACAAGATGATGTTATAAACAAGAATCGGGTCACAAATAAAGGTCAAAGGTCAAGTGGAGCTTTTGTGTGTCCAGGCTATAACTTTTGAACCACTCAACATAAATTAATGAAACCACAAAATTCACACATGTGGATCATCACAAGATGATGTGTCATGAGCAATTTTATGAGCACACACACACACACACACACACACACACACACTTCTCCCTCTATTCCTCGCTACACATACATGCATCTTACACATTGCACAATCTTTTCAAAATTAAAAAAAATATTAGGAATATTGTGTGTGTTTCGGCTCTCTTTTCTTTCTGTAGGGGGTATATTTGTGGGTTTCGCCCTTGGCCTCTCCTTGCTAAAAAAGAAGTCAGATTCCTCTCTCAAGGGTTAAGGTCACAAATAGGTGTCAAAGGTCAAATGGAGTTGTCTCATATCTTTTGAACCACTCAATGTGAATTGATGAAACTTCATTCTGATGTGTATCATCACAAGATGTGTTGCAAGCAAGAATCAGGTTCTTGCACCAAAGACCAAGGTCATAAATGTAGGAGGGGGACGTTGTTGTTGTTATAACACAGTTCTTGTTTTAATATTGGAATTCCATTTGCTGTAATCGTTCACATTGTTTTGTTTTTTCATAAGAAAATTAGACTTAAAGTACACAAGTTTGTGGATATGCATCGAAAATGAGTGGTTTTTAATTCGATAATGGGAAATGAAATATGAGAAATTTATAAGATTTTATTGTGACTCAAGCGTCTGATTGATTCACTTATTCTATAAAGAAAAATTGGAGTAAGGCATTTCGAGAAACAAAAAATAATTAAATTAAAATATGATGCAGTAATGATGGTAAACTTTTTCAGTTTCAGAGTAGGCAATTGCTTAGTGTGAGCCTTTGCCACGTATTTATAATGCAGGATAATTTTATGGTACAGATGTTGTGCGGAATAATTGTATATAGACTAGTTTGTAGGGAGTTTTTGTGTTTTTAATATTAGGTTCAGAGAAAGAGAGAGGTTTGAAAATAATCCCCTGAAATTATGTATATTGAATAAGCTCTGTTGCTACATTGCAGTTCTTTTTTTTCAGTACCCAATAGCAATGATTGAGTTGTAAAAAGCGATTTCAGTTCTCTGGTAGCAAACTAATACAATAATAATAATTCTCATGTTACCATTTTGTTTTTGAGTGAAGGTAACATTAAAATTTTAACTTATTGTATTTGATTCTGGGTATTTTTTTTTTTTTCTGGTAATTAATTTAGGACCATTTCTCGTTTTGTAGGCAAAGTTCCCTTCATTATTCATTTTATACACACATATACACACACACCAGAATGAGCCAGAGTAGTAAAGTAACCTACTGATAATCATGCCCACTAATTTAGTACAAATTTCAGTTCCCAGATTGAGTCTTCTCTTAAGTTGGGACACGAAGAACAAGCTTTAACTCATTATGGGAAAATGAAAGACTCTGCTGAAACAATAATAAACTCTCAGTGTAGCAACTTAAAAGATTACACCTTTCAGATGGTTCTTCATTGGCATAAAATTCTCCTGAGTCGTTTGGAAAAGTAAGTATTAAAAATCATTCTTTGATTTTCTTTTTCCTAATTTCAGAATTTTCTTCATTCTTAAAGTAATTTACTTTACAATTCATGGAAAACATGGCGATAGTTTTAAAGAAAAAATTTGAAATGAATGTTAACATCACCGAACTTTTATACTTGTAGCGAGTTTCAGTCTGTGTTGAAGGCCTTGAAGTGGCCTTTTGTACTTTCCGGCCCCTCTTTGAAGCCCCCCACTCCGTCCCCTGAATTAATACAAAGACTGAAAATTGTTATCGAACAGCTCCTTCAACTCAACGTTTCAGAAGCAATTCGATGTGGTGTGAAGACGAAGAAATCGCCCGAAGACGAAGAATTAGAAGAGAAAGTGTTACCATCATTAGTTTCAAATTTCTCAGTTTCTTCAGTACCGCTTCAGCTTCTTTTAAAACCTTTGGAAGTAAGGAGATTCCTCTCATATCAGTTCAAATTAAGATTTGCCATATATATATATATATATATATGATGAATAAAACCACGAAGGAAAGGAAACACAAAATGGTGCTCAAGCGCTTTCGTCTAATGACATCCTCAGGAACACTGAAGTACATAAAAAGGTTACAGCCTATATATAGGTTACAGAAAGAAAAAAAAAAGAAATAAATAACATACATACATACACACACACACACACATATATATATATATATATTATATATATATATATATACACATATATATATACAAATACATACATACATACATATATATATGCAATAAACAGAGAAGTAAAAATTAAAAATTAAAACCTTAAAGGATTACCAGTGAGGCGTACAGATTTGTAAGGAAAAATATCGATTTTTAGCACAAGATCAAATGGATTATAAAAATACAAATTTACACTGGAACTCTGCCCGGGTTTTAACACACTGCTGCCTATGGTCAGGTTTCGATATATATAAAAAAATAAAATGCAAATTAAAAGTTAATAAAGTAGCAGACAAGTTTACCAAAGATTTAATGTTTTACCCTTCTTATCTAAATCTGCTTTAAAGGAATTCAAAATAACAGGATCGAGTTGAAAAAGACCTTTGCTTATGTTGAAGTTATTTGAAAGTTGGATAATGGCAGACTCAAGAATATTTCTATTAACAATGTTGCTTGAATGGAATAAAACTGAAGCATTATTCCAATCAATACAGTGGGCTAACTCTGACAAATGGACAAAAAGGGCACTGGACAACTGTCCTGTTCTAACGGAATATTGATGCTGTTTTATACGTGTGTGCAAATCCTTTCCCGTCTGACCTATGTAAAAGGAATCACATTGTTTACAGCCAATTTTATAGATAATGCTTGAATTATTGGTAGGGCTATTTTTTATGATGATATTTTTCACAATATTGTTATATGAAAATACTACATTAATATCCAAAAGTTTAAGTACATTAGCAATGCCTAAAAAGCCCGGGAAAAATGGAAGTACTAAAATATTTTTTGACAAGTACGAGTGTTAATATTGACACGATAGAAAGTTCGTTTTGCCTTGTTGAGACAAGATTCCATAAACGCAGATGGATAACACAAATCACTTCCAATACCATTGATTTTTTCCAATTCGGCATCGATGTATTCCGGACTGGCGATCCTAAGGGCGCGGAGAAACATTGATGAAAATATGGCCTAAGTGGGGGTATCATGTCCCGAGTAAAAGTGTACGTAGGACAAATTGTTTGTCGTTTTCCGATAGATACTAAACTTAAAACCTGGGCTCTCCCTATGTACACGCACATCCAAAAATGGGATTGAATTGTCTTGCTCCACTTCTAAAGTAAACTTAATGGAGGGGACTTGATCATTTAACTGAAGGAGGAAGCTATCCAGGTCACGATTCATGGGCCAGATACACAAAATATCGTCGACGTACCGCAACCAAGGGATGCCAACCCCCAGGATTCTCGGAATATAGGTAATTTCGAAAAATTCCATATAAATATTGGAGAGGAGGGGCGATAAGGGGTTGCCCATAGCCATCCCAAAAACTTGTTGATAATACTCGTTATTGAAAGTGAATTTACAGTCTTTGATGCAAAGCTTAATGAGTTCCAAAACAATGTGTGAAGGTAGTGGCAGGTCATACTTATGTAATTCTTGTGCTAAAAATCGATATTTTTCCTTACAAATCTGTACGCCTCACTGGTAATCCTTTAAGGTTTTAATTTTTAATTTTTTATTTTTACTTCTCTGTTTATTGCATATATATATATGCATGTATGTATTTGTATATATAGGTATGTATGTATGTATATATATGTGTGTGTGTGTGTATGTATGTTATTTATTTTTTATTTTTTTTCTTTCTGTAACCTATATATAGGCTGTAACCTTTTTATGTACTTCAGTGTTCCTGAGGATGTCATTAGACGAAAGCGCTTGAGCACCATTTTGTGTTTCCTTTCCTTCGTGGTTTTATTCATCATAAATATTTTTCACGTGTTACTTTCGTGAAATGATTTTCATATATATATATATATATATATATATATATGTTCTAAGCTTGTGCTCTTGAGTGCTCTTTGTGCTCGTTTGTACGTGCTTGTTCCTGGAGGTTTCACGTGCGCCCTCCCGGCCCTAGCACCCAAGGATGATGGGGCTCGACCCTGCAGTCCTTGTCATCCTTGGTCTTTTTCCACTTCGACTGTCCCCCACCCTTTCTTTTTCCTCTGTCTTTCCTCTCACTTTTTCTTTGTTTTTCCGCTGAGATATGCCCTTTAAATAGAGGCGAATCGGTTCTTCCTGAACTAAAAAAAAAAAAAAAAAATATATATATATATATATGGTGTCCCAAAAGTCTCCATACATAAGGAAAATTAGCACTTTTTAGCAAAATGTAACTTTATTTACAAAACATTCTCTACATGATTGCCATTTCTTTGTAAACACACACGGATGCGTCTCTCCCACTCATGGTGAACTCGTGTTAACACATTTGGTGTAAGTTTGGCAACAGTGTCGTGTGTGATGTGCTTGCCATGTTTCCTGTTGAAATTCATTGCAACCTTGCGACAGCTTCCCGATCCAGCCATGAGAATGATTGCAATACATTCTTCTTTTGACAAAGGCATTCTTAAAGAGTATCTGAAAAAAACAACAAAATATTAGCTATCTATTGAGACTTTTGGGAGACATTTTGCAACAAAGTGCTAATTTTCCCTATGTATGGAGACTTTTGGGACACCCTGTATATATATATATATATATATATATGGGTGTGTGTGTGTGTGCGTGCGTGCGCGCGCGTGCACACCTTGGTGATGAATAAAACCACGAAGGAAAGGAAACACAGAGTGGTACTCAAGCGCTTGAGCACCACTCTGTGTTTCCTTTCCTTCGTGGTTTTATTCATCATAATATTTTTCACGTATTACTTTCGTGAAATAATTTTCATACACCTTGGTATATGCGCCTCGGTGATATAGTGGTTGGCATCGCTGACTATAAATCCACCAGCCCCGGGTTCTATTTCCGGTGACGGCAGTCGTCGGCACGCAGCAAACCCAGCTGTTCATCCTTCCATGCAATAAAATTGGTTGTAGTTAAATGGGTAGGTAGCCTCTCGGTTAAGACGTTGGACTGGTAGAGGTCGTGAGATCAAGTCAGGGCAAGGACTTTGTAATTTCTGACCACTCGTGGTGGGTTGTGGTTCGGATTCCACTTTAATCTTTTGGTCTATGATGGAGCAACAAGCTTGACCTTCGTCAGAATGAACAATTCGGGGAAGCAAAACCAAGATTACACAGACACACACACAGAAGTCGTGCACCATAGATTCAGGTCATCCGCACTCATACATATGCTGCGCGACTTCTGAGACACTCCCTCTATTTTTGCCAGATATGCTTCTTTCTCTTTCGCTTTTTTCCGTAAAGCATTTGATTCAGTCACTAAAATCAACTGCCCTTTCCTCTCTGCTTCTTCAGCAAGTCTGTCTGCGGTCTTTCTAAGATGCACTATATCTCCCTCAACCCTCTTTTTCTTAGTCTTCATAGCTGAGACTTTCTCCATAATATATCTTCTTTTTCCCGCACGTTTTGACTCTTTCTGCTTTTCTAAAATCTTCGAGATGCTGTAGATATTTCTGTCTTGCACTCGCAGCAGCTACGAGCATTTTATTTGTAATCTGTACATTCATTATTCCTCCTGCCATTCTGCAGTAATCAACAATCTGGCGCCGGGCAATTAAACTTTCCTTCTTCAAATTTTCAGCAGTCACTCCCTTATTTATAGAAAATCCTCTGTCCGTGAGATAGAAGCAGCAATTGCTTCACAACGAACCATAGCTCATAATACTTTTTCTCTTTAGATAAATGTGAAAAACATGTATTTTGATATAAAATATTGCCCCATATATAACATATCACCACACAAATTTCAATTATATATATATATATATATATATATATATATACACACACATACACATATACATACACACCACACAGGGTGTTTGAAAACTTTCTGTACAAATTGTAATGGGGGATAGGCAACCCAAGACAAACCCTTTTCGTCTATAAGTGTATGTCCGCTGACGTCACCATTCGGCGCGAGAGGGCGCCGCTGCAATTGGCTAAAAGGTGAAGTGGGCTAGACTCGCGCTTGCCGCGGGCATTCTTAAATCGGACGTAGTACGCGTAACATGGAGCGCTTCACGACTGCTGAGATGGCTGACATGCATATGGTGTATGGGGCTGCCAATGGAAACGGAAGAGCTGCTGTGATGTTGTACCGACAGCGCTTCCCAAACAGACGTGTGCCAAACCACCAAACGTTTGCGCATTTGCATCGGCGACTGCGAGAAACTGGAACATTCCATGCAAACATGCATGACACTGGTCGGGAGAGAACGTGCGCACTCCTGACATGGAAGAAGAAATCCTACGGCGATTTGAGGACAATCCAAGCGCAAGCACGCGAGGTGTTGCACGTATCCTCGGTGTGAACCACGACCTGGTCTGGAGAGTGTTGCACGAGCAGCAGTTACATCCGTTTCATCGTCAGAGTGTCCAGGCATTACAACCTCGGGATTACCCTCTTCGTGTGGAATTCGCACGCTGGTTTCTGCAGCAGACAGCGGTGCAGCCTAATTTTCCGGCTTGTGTGCTGTTCTCAGATGAGGCCTGTTTCACACGTGAGGGTGTGTTTTAACATGCACAATTCTCACGTGTGGGCGCACGCAAATCCCACTTCACCTTTTAGCCAATTGCAGCGGCGCCCTCTCGCGCCGAATGGTGACGTCAGCGGACATACACTTATAGACGAAGAGGGTTTGTCTTGGTGTTGCCTATCCCCCATTACAATTTGTACAGAAAGTTTTCAAACACCCTGTATATATATATACTACAATATATCCACACAAATTTAAATAATCAATATCTCTTATACTGTACACCACATATCTCCCACACAAATTCAAACCATAACCAAATAAATTCAAACTTTTTGTACATAATATACAAACCTCTTATACACAACGCATATCATCGCATAACTTCTAAATAATCAATATATCTTTATACACTAAATAAATTAGTGACACAAATTGTTTACTAAAATGCAGAAATGTACAAGAATGCAAAAAAATTGGTTCGAGTCGGGAAAAGAACCTGGCTTCAAAGTATGGCTATAAAAAAATAATTCAATAATTATTTTCATTGAAAAATTCAAATTCCTTATATTCTTATATACTGTACTTTCTGTTGGAGACTTAAAAGTAATTCAAGTATTCAAGTACTTTCCCGACTCCAGTAGTAATTCATGGATAGAAATGATTATTCAAGGATATAAATAATTTTTTAACGAGTTTCAAGGTCCTTGAATGAGTTTGTTAAAATTAAAGGAGTTTCAAGGAGCGTATGAACCATATATTTTTTTTTTAGTTGGGGTTGTTTAACCTCCTTCGCAACATCTAAGGTCATATGACGGAGGGGACCTACAGCTTTACGTGGGATCCGAACCACGGGTCGCTACATAATCTGGGCCCGGAGGACGGTCTCCCATCCAACTACTACCCAGACCCAATGTCGCTTAACTTCGCTGATCTCCGGGAAGCGGTGTTACGACATTGGCCACGACGTAGCCCAATGAACCATATACATATATATATAATTATATAAATATAATGGTTATATATATATAACCATGTGTGTATATATATATATAATTTTTTTTTTTTAATTGGAGTTGTTTAACCTCCTTCGCAACATCTAAAGTTATATAACGGAGGGGACCTACAGCTTTACGTGAGATCCGAACCACGGGTCGCTACATAATCTGGGCGCAGAGGACTGTCTCCCATCCAATTACTACCCAGACCCAATGTCGCTAACTTCGCCGAATATATATATCAGTCATCCCATAAGTAATGTCGTTTTTTAGATCAGAATTTGAAGACAAAAAAAACTAAACTGAAACTTTTTAATCTAGTATAATTTTCCATCGGAATCAATGACACTCTGCCAACGTCCTACAAGCTTTTCAATGCTATGTTTATAAAATTCAGGCGGTTTTGAGGCAAAAAACGTACAAAGACTGGTGTGCAGGTCATCTAAAGAAGTATACTGTTTCTCGTCAAGATAGTTTTGCAGACTCCTGAAGAGATGATAATCTGAAGGCGCAAGGTCTGGAGGATGTGGAAGTTTTTCCCACCCAAGCTCCTCAATTTTTGCAGAAGTGATCCGAGCGGTATGAGGACGTGCGTTGTCGTGGTGGAACACGATTCCTTTCCGATTAACCAAAGAAGGTCTCTCTTCTTTTAGTGCAATGTTCAATCGATCCAGTTGTTGACAGTAGACTTGAGCGGTGATTGTTTGGGTGTGTGGTAAGGCTTCAAAGTGTATTACACCACCTTTATCTCACCAAACACTAAGCAACACCTTCCGAGGTGAAGATTTGATTTTGGCTGTGGTGTCGCTGGTTCTCCGGTACAAACCTACTGTCGACGGCGCTTAACATTCTGTACAATATCCACTTTTCATCACCAGTCACTAAACGGTGCAAAAACGGATCTTGGAGTTCACGGAATGAAGAGCCGTGCTAATGTTTACCCGCACCCTCAGATTGTCGACCGACAATTCATGTGGCACCCATTTTCCTAACTTAGGCACTTTCCCGAGTTGTTGCAAATGTCGATGGATGGTGGACGGGGATGAATTGAGTTTCTGGGCCATTTCTTCGACAGTTGTTGAACAGTCTTCTTCAAGTGCGGTTAACAGCCGGTCATCATCAAACTCAGCAGGGCGTCCAGAGCGTGCTGCATCTGTCAAACAGCAGTCACCATTCCTAAACTTTTGAACCATCTTTGACATTTCCTCACATGCAGAATATCGTTGCCATAAACGTCCTAAATGTTTCGCGTTGCTTCAGTAGCACTATTCCCTTTTTTTGAACTCGTAAAGCATTGTATGCCTGATATGCTCTTCTGATACCATGTTTATGAGGAGTTTACATAAAGCAAAACACACCTTCACTGGTCAAGGTCTGTAAAGTATGGAGCGAAACACGATAGATTTCCTCTTAGATTATAACCTTCGGAAATTTATGCTTAAACCGAGTAGGACTAGTTTAAACTTAATCTATCGTAAAAAACGACATTACTTATGGGATGACCTGATATATATATATATATATATAGGGACGTAGACAGGGGAGGGGGCTACGGGGGCTTCAGCCAGCCGTCCCCGAAATAAAATCATAGGTTTGATATTTCTATACATTACTTACAGTAAGTACGCCATGCCAAGTACCTTTAGCACATGTTTAATTATTGTAATACATTTAGGAATGTTTTTTTACTCATTTACACACCTTAAAAAAAATATATATATATATATGGGAATGAACTCAGAATGGTTCCCTGAATTTTATATATATATATATATATATATATATATAATATGCCATGTCGCTCGTTTCAACTGATGCGCTCCTAGACTTCACGTGGCAAGTCTTCCGAGAGGACCATGGAAGTGACCATCTCCCCATACAACTCACCCTTAATCGACCCGACCAGACTGTTCGGGTACCGGTAAGGTGGGTTACTACCAACGCGAATTGGGCCCGCTTCCGCGACAACACCTATACCACCCTTACAACTGCCCACTTCCCATCCATCGACGAGTGCATCGCTTACTTCGAGTCCGTCGTTCTAGCGGCCGCAAGCACTAGCGTACCACAATCCTCCGCCTACCCCGCGCCCGACGGGTGCCTTGGTGGACCCCGGAGTGCGCGGAGGCCGTGCGCGCCAAGAAGGCAACTCGGCGCTTCTACCGGACGCGACTCCCGATCCATCGCACGGAGATGCAGCGGGTCAGGGCCATCGCCCGCCGCACAATGAAGACAGCGCGCCGAACCTCTTGGCGTGCCTTTGTGTCCGGCATCACCGCCAACACACCTTCGACTACCATCTGGAAGAAGGTGCGGGGTGTCGAGAGGCGACATGTCCCCGTCCATAGACAGCACCTACAACCGATTGTTTACCATGCGTGAACTACAGGCGGCTCTGGCCTCTCGACGATCCCCTTGTCCCGGTCCGGACGGTATTCCGTACGGCATGCTCCAGCACTTCCACTCCACCTTACAAATTTTCCTGCTGGATCTATACAATCGCATATGGATAGAGAGCGCCTTCCCCTCTAGGTGGAAGGAGGCCCACGTCATCCCTGTCCCCAAACCCGGCAAAGATTCCCTGGACCCCACAAACTACAGACCAATCGCCCTGACGTGTTGTGCCTGCAAGATCCTCGAGAAAATGGTTGCCACGCGATTATCGTTCGTCCTTGAACATAACAATTCCTTCCCGTCTACCCAGTCCGGCTTCAGACAATTCGGCTCAACTACTGATCCCCTCCTGCTTCTCAGCCGAGACATACAGGATGCCTTCGACAATGGACAGTTCGTACTGTCAATTTTTTTTGACATCCAGAAGGCCTATGACACCACCCGTCGAGCAATGATCCTCGGTCAGCTCCGACATCTGGGCCTCGTCGGAGCCATGCCGACCTTCATCAGAGGCTTCCTCTCTTCCCCGACTTTTAAAGTCCGGGTGGGCTCAGTCCTCTCTGACACCTTTGTGCAGGAGGACGGGGTCCCACAGGGAAGCATCCTCAGTGTTCTCTACTTCTCCGTCGTGATGAACACGGTCTCACAATGCCTTCCACCCGCCATCCGCTCTTCCATTTACGCGGATGACCTTGCAATCTACTTCGCAGGGCGAGAACCGTCTGTTGTTCAACGACAGATGCAGCTCGCCATCTACCGGGTGGAAAGGTGGGCGACGTCGGTGGGTTTCCGCCTCTCCATCCCTAAGTCCAAATGTATGGTCTTCAGTAGAAGAAGACCCACAGCCCTTCCTCTACCCTCTGTCACATTATACGGCAGGCCTCTTGAGGTGGTACCCTCCACGCGTTTTCTGGGCATGACCCTAGACCGACGGCTCAATTGGGTTCCCCATCTCAAGTACCTAAAGCATTCCCTTCGACGCCCCCTCGCTCTCCTGGATCACCTCTCACACCACATGGGGTGCACATCGACGCTCTCCTCTTCGCCTTTACACTTCCATAATGCAGTCGAAGCTGGACTATGGTAGTGCAGTTTACGGTTCAGCCTCCACCGCCCGCCTCCGTATCCTGGACCCGGTACTTAATAGAGGCCTCCGCCTCGCCACCGGTGCCTTCCGCTCCTCCCCAGCCTCCAGCCTCCATGTGGAATGCGATCATCTCCCTCTCGCCCTCCGACGGGGTCTTCTCCTCATGAGGACATACCTCCGTGCACAGAGGCTACCTTCTTCGCTTCTGGGCACGGTGGTTTCAGAACTACCACTTCAGGGACGGAGCTGGCACTTCACTGAAGCGGTCCGCTCTTTCCTTAATCTTTTCAACATGCCCGCACCCTCAGTTATCCCCATTTCATTCAGCATCTACCCCCCTTGGATCCTCACCCCTATCAAGTTTTGCAAAGATCTGTGTACCCTACCGAAGACTACCACGAGCGCCATGATATACAGGTCACTCTTCCGCGAACACGCAACCCAACACCCGGACGCAGTCGCCATTTACACGGATGGTTCCCGCTCGGAAGCCGGTGTGGCCTCCTCAGCGGTGATTCTGTCCCAACCGCTTTCCCGGAGCGTCGGCCTGCCCCGCGAGGCCTCCGTTTTTTCGGCGGAACTTTTCGCCATTACGGAGGCCCTCGATATTGTGCGCACCCACTTTGCCAGCTCCTTCGTCATTTATTCGGATTCCCAAAGTGCACTCCTCTCCCTGGAAAGATTTAACTCCCCCCACCCGCTCGTCTGTACCATCCAGCAAACCTTCCACTGTCTAACGACCCTCCAACACAAGACAATCGCCTTCTGCTGGGTCCCGGCTCATGTCGGCATCCAGGGTAACGAGGCGGCGGATCGCACAGCAAAGACGGCCTGCTCACTGCCGGCCTCCTCCCGACCCCTCCCTTTCTCCGACTTCTTCCCGACTTTCCGCTCCCACTTCCGCTCCATATGGCAGCGGGAATGGGACCAGGCCACACAAAATAAACTCCACACGATCAAGCCACGAATAGGGTACTGGGCCTCCTCATTCCACCGGTCCCGCCATAAGGAAATAATCCTAGCCCGTCTCCGCCTAGGCCACACCCGCATCACCCACGAACACCTTATGGCGAAATCGCCAGCCCCGCTTTGCCCTACCTGCCATACCCCTATCACTGTCATACACCTCCTGGTGGAATGCACAAAGTTGTCTGCTCTTCGTCGCAGGTGTTTCCCTCTCTCGGCCGAAGATCCCATACCCGACCGGCTACGATCCATACTTGCCGACGGCCCCCACTTTTCAACGGAAGCGATTCTCCTCTTCCTTACTCACTCCCAGCTGCTGCATCGCATTTAAAACCGTACCCCTCCTACCCACTATCCAGCGACTGACCCTTACTCACTCCCCTAGTCTACCACCCCCAACACAGTAACGGTACTAACAATCCTATCCCCGTCGTCTATCAACATGATGGTGCTCCTTGTCACTATGCCAAAATTGTTCAGGATTATCTAAATGGACGTTTTCCAAATCGCTGGATCGGACGCGGAAGCAACAGACCTTGGCCAGCGAGATCACCAGATTTAACCCCTTTAGATTTCTTTGCATGGGGCTTTATCAAATCGCACGTCTATCAGACGAAGATTACGAGTCTTGAAAACTTACGTACACGTATACGAACTGCTGCAAATAACATAACCCCGCAAATGCTCCAGAATGTGTTTAGAAATGCTGTGGAACGATTTGAGCTGTGCAGGGAAACTGATGGGCGTCACGTCGAATCCTACTCTTGATTATTTAATAAATGTTACCACTTTATCATTTTAGGATTGAATTCCATATAATTTCCAAGTGCTTCACAAAAATAGATCCTGACTTTATGTACACCCGGTATATATATATAATATATATATATATATATATATATATATATATATATATATATATATGTTAAACACAGACCATGCATGGAACAAGGAACTCTTCTGGGAAAATTAAATCCACTGTAGTCCGAATAAGTAATGGTAAATGACAAATACCATAGTTTTTCTTTTTCATGATGCTAGCCCGACGTGGGCAACGGGTCTCTCGCAAAGAGGTCCCATAAATATAGCTTCCCTCACCAGCTATCTACAAAGCAGACAGGATCCAGCTTTGGGACATGGATCTAGGGTTTAAAGCAAGCCTAGTCCCACTACATTTAGAACCTCTATATAAGTAAAAGACTCGTTGCATTCACGTCGGATTGAATAAATCAAAGAAAAAGGGGTAACTATTGTATTTTTAGCCAAAAAAACCAAAACTTAAACCTCAACCGGGACATTGAGCGTCCACTTTTCAAGGCACGTAACACGTCCGTTTAATATACACAAACTCAGAATGGTCCCCTGAGAAACTTATATGTTAAACACAGACCATGCATGGAACAAGGAACTCTTCTGGGAAAATTAAATCCACTATAGTCCGAATAAGTAATGGTAAATGACAAATACCATAGTTTTTCTTTTTCATGATGCTAGCCCGACGTGGGCAACGCCCGCCGGCAACGGGTCTCTCGCAAAGAGCCCATAAATATAGCTTCCCTCACCAGCTATCTGCAAAGCAGATAGGATCCAGCTTTGGGACATGGATCTAGGGGTTAAAGCAAGCCTAGTCCCACTACATTTAGAACCTCTATATAAGTAAAAGACTCGTTGCATTCACGTCGGATTGAATAAATCAAAGAAAAAGGGGTAACTATTGTATTTTTAGCCAAAAAAAACAAAACTTAAACCTCAACCGGGACATTGAGCGTCCACTTTTCAAGGCACGTAACACGTCCGTTTAATATACACAAACTCAGAATGGTCCCCTGAGAAACTTATATGTTAAACACGACGTGAATGCAACGAGTCTTTTACTTATATAGAGGTTCTAAATGTAGTGGGACTAGGCTTGCTTTAAACCCTAGATCCATGTCCCAAAGCTGGATCCTGTCTGCTTTGCAGATAGCTGGTGAGGGAAGCTATATTTATGGGACCTCTCTGCGAGAGACCCGTTGCCCACGTCGGGCTAGCATCATGAAAAAGAAAAACTGGTATTTGTCATTTACCATTACTTATTCGGACTATAGTGGATTTAATTTTCCCAGAAGAGTTCCTTGTTCCATGCATGGTCTGTGTTTAACATATAAGTTTCTCAGGGGACCATTCTGAGTTTGTGTATATATATATATATATATATATATATATATATATATATATATATATATATAATGTAGGGTGTTTCAGGAGGAAAGGTCAATACTTCGGGAGGTGATAGTATCGGTCATTGTGAGAAAAAAAGTTCATATGAACATGTCTAATTCGGAATGGTTACGGAGATAGAGCTGTTTGAATCTGACGCGCGCGCAGCTCTTCCTCTCCCCGCGGTGGTAGGGCTGGTCGTACTCAGGTGACAACATGAATCTGAAGGAAATCCTATCATCAGGGGTGTCTAAATTATGTGTTTTTACATGGGGAATTCAAATATGAGCTGCTTTTTTGGATAGGATAACTCTAACCTACATCATTTTGTATTTCTAAATTGCCAATTTTACCTTTTTGAACCCCTTTATAATATATTAAAAGATATAAGGTAAATCATTTATATTGACAAGGCCAAATCAACTTTACATATATTTATTAATAGGTGAACTGCATGTATATCACTGGATATAATTACAAAGATCATTCTCCTGACATCTTGAACTTTGCCAGGTTGCACAAATCCTGCTTTGACTCAGACTTGGACATCAGCTTCCTGCTGGTCTCCTGAGCCCTGATCCCTCCATCCCTCTTTTCCTGTGAGAAGTACTTAGCAGAAGCCTCAGTCACCATTTTAACAACCCTCTCAATGCTTTGTGTGTGGCAAGGCCAGTTGCGCACCTCCATGGGGGTGTTGTTGAAGTTTTTCACCTCTGAGGTGCTTAGAGAGCAGGTGAGAGGTGGCTCTGACACACCTTCTGACCAGCTGATCAAGTTACCGATGCTGGAAGCATCACAATTGATGTCAGGTGTCCTTCTGCTCCTAACAGAGGAGTACCCCAGCTGAGTGTCCGGGTCCCCCTCCCCTGATGGCCAGGATTCTCTCCACTCCTTCAATCCTCTCCTTCTGATCCTCAGAGCAGAGTAGTGTTCGGAGGATGACTTCACTGTGGGCATACCAAGCAGATCTTCTCACAGTTGGCATCACAATATCCAGCACCTCCTTTCTCTGGGACTTGAGGCAGTCCAGCTGAAAGAGGATGTGCCTAGGCCCTTCGATCCAGGAGTGCTTGACCTTCACGTTGAACCAACATGGGTAATACACTCCAATGATGAATTCCACAATGAATTTCAGAATCTTCAGGTTCTTTCCTTTAAGTCCGTGCTTTGACACCCAGAGCCTGAGAAGTCTGTTCGCTGTGGTGAGCCAGCGGCTGTGGTTTACTGGTCCTATCTCTAACAGAGCCAGCCCTGCAGGAAGTACTCCATCCCTGACTGCACAGACAATTTTATAGCCATAGTATTGATCAGTTGAGAGATCTTGAATGACCTTGTCAGGAAGCTTGATCAGTGGAGGGCCAACAGAGATTCGGGTGAAGTTTGGATTGATATCAAAGTCTGTAGCAGAATCAAGGAGCTTTCCTATTGGCCCGGATAATTTTTGTCTGACAGAGTAGGGCCATCAAGGTCAACAATGAGATGGCGCAGGGGAAGTTCAACAGTGTGCAGGTTGCACACCAACCAGACCAGCTTTCTCCCCAGGTGCAGCTCCAGCTTCCGCATTACTCCAGCTTCCGCATTACTCCAGCTTTCACACCAGTGTTGACATTTGTTGAGTCTCCTCCAATGGCCAACAAGGTCTTATCATAACCCCTCTCTTTCAGCCAGGCAAACAGGACCTTAGCAATCTTCTCCGCATGTGACTCCTCTTTAGTTGCTTTCTCTGGGGTAAAGTGGAACAGATAGTAGCTGCCAGGCTCACTAACAACACTATAGTGTTCTTCCTTGATCTTTGCGGGAAAAGATTGGTCACTGCCCTCAGCTTCCATCATCACATTGGTCAGGTCAATCCGCCCATCAAAGAGGATGCAAGAGATCCCCCCCTCCTCCCTGCACTTCTTCTCGAACTGTTCCCCCAGCTCTCTCATCAACTTCTCCTGTGCTCTCGTGACCTTGCTCTTATCAATCACTTTACTTGTATTGTCTTCTGTGATGATTCCTGCGTCAATCAGAGCTGCTGTTGCTATCGCTGCAGTTGGCCTCAGCCCTATGCCATACCTTACACTAGCAAGGGCAATGTTTTGAATCTCATCATAGTTTTTCTGTACTTTGCCGAAGCTGCTGGCTCAGGGTCAGTTTGAGGGAAGAGCTCAACTTCAGGAACAAACTCATCTTCATCACCACTTCTCTCCAATTCCAGATCCTCATCACCATCTGCCATATTCTGGGGTAACTACAATAGTAAAATCAACAATTTAATAATAATCAACTGCAAAATGATGTAGGTTAGGGTTATCAGAATTAAATATTTTCTTCAGAATTGTGTTCTATACACCAAAATATGTCATTTGAACACCCCTCTCCATTGATTTAAAAAAAATGCATAGTATGACCCGCCCTACCGCGGTGGTCCCATTCAATGGCCACCAAGGTCTCCAGCCCTCTCTCCGTTAGATTATTGTTTGTGGGGGTGGATGAAAAGTCAAGTTTACAAAAGAAAGGTGGATACACGAGACGAATTGCTCTCGCGCATTTTAGATGCTGCTGCCCGCATAAAGGAACGTCAAGATCAACTCGGACGAACAACAAGCGATCTTCGCACACGAGTTGCAAAGTGCATTGAGGTTGACGGTGGGATTTTCGAAAACGTATTGTAAACTGTAACAAATTTGTCATTTCTGTATCTGATACCATTCAAAATGCCAATGTTTAAACATTAAATGTTAGAAACAGTAATTGGTTTCTCTCTCTTGATTACCATTAACAATGCTTTTGTATTTGTAGATTCAAACAGCTCTATCTCCGTAACCATTCAGAATTAGACACATGTTCATATGAACTTTTCTTTTCACAATGACCGATACTATCACCTCCCGAAGTATTGACCTTTCCTCCTGAAACACCCTGTATATATATATACTGTATATATGGGATGAATTTCACAATTAAACTCGTGAAATGAATGAATGATACAAACCCAAAAGAAAAATTATTCCAAGGCTTTCGTCTATTCAGAAGTACCTTTCCTGACGAGGTGTACTTCTGAATACACGAAAGGCCTTGGAATCATTTTTCTTTTTCATTGTGGGTATATATATATATATATATATATATATATATATATATATAGTACAGTATATAAATTATAAATTTTTTCCCTCAAGTCTTTAGACATACCTGTAAATTTATTGTTCATGTTTCACACTCAGGGACAATGCGTCAGCGATCGTTGGATCCGTAGTTTATTTAGAACTAGCGATGTACCGATTCCAAAATTTAGCTGATTTCGATTCATGAAAAACTGCCGATTCTTTGCCTATATTTTAAAAAATCAATTCCCTTCATAAATTTTACTAATCTAACGTGAAAACTTCCAATTTTAACATTTTACATTTCAAATTTGTCTAAATGCTTTTCCTTAGTTCACTCTACAATATACAGGGTGTCCCATAAGTCCGGCATCATAGGAAAAATAATAAAAGGCAAAACAAAAGCTTCTATTTACAGAACGTGCTCAATATGTCCACCATTGTTTTCAATACACAAATTCAGAGGTGATACCCAGTCAGCAAGCACACGGTGAATGATGTCAGGAGTAATGGTGTTACATGCCCCAATAATGCGCTGCCGCAAATGTTCAACACTCCTAATTTTCTCTGCGTATACCAGCACTTTCAAGTGGCCCCAGAGATAAAAATCTAGTGGCGTGAGATCCGGGCTTCTAGCTGGCCATTCCACAGGCCCTCGACGTCCTATCTAATGACCAGGGAATTGTTGGTACAGGTATTCCCTTACTTGGGTGCTGTAATGTGCAGGAGCGCCGTCTTGCTTGCTGGAACCATGTTGGGAAATTTCCTTCTTCGTTCAAGACACTGGGAAATGCTTCTTCCTTGAGCATACGTAGGTAGGTGCCTCCATTGACACGTTCATCGAAAAAGAGGGGGCCTGTGATGCGATCCTTCCAAATGCCACACCACACCATCACCCGAGATGCACCTTGTTCCTTTGAAGAGGTATACCAGTGAGGGTTGTTTTGAGACTAGTAGCGGGTGTTCTGTCGATTTACCTCACCATTTCCATAAAAAAACAGCCTCGTCACTGAACAGAATGGTGGACGGGAAATTGGCATCCCGAGCATATTGTTCCGTGGCCCATTCACAAAATTCCATCCGCCCGTTGGGATCATCATCATCGCTTAATTTCTGTAGGATCTGAAGTTTATATGGATGCCATTTGTGAGCCTGAAGAATGCGATGGATGCTACTTTTCGACACCTGTCTCGGCCGACAATCGCCGAAGAGACTTATTTGGACTTCTGTTAAAATGAGCCAGGGTAGCAGTCGCTGTATCATCGTCAGTGGACCTCCTTGAAGGTCCACTGCGTGGTTTATCTTCTATGGATCCTGTTTCCTTAAACTTTGCAACAAGTCTGCTAACACAACTCTGTGTTACTGGCTCGCGGTCTGGATGCAGTCTGTTAAATTCAGCAGCGGCCTCTCTGACTCCGATTTCCTATGAGTAGAATTATCTGGATTCGTTCTTCCTTGCTCACAGACATTATGGCCTGTAGAAAGAGAAAAATATGAATTATGGTTTGTAGAAATAGAAAAAATATGAATTTCTGCCTGATGCCGGACTTATGGGACACCTGTACAGCGCCGGAATTTGTTACTCGTATACCGTAGCTAAAATAATGTTAAACAGTTTTATTACTCGATGAAATGCTAAAATAATTTTATTTTAGTTTCATAAATTGAATGCTAATATTTAAAGTAATTGTTTCTCCATGTGTTGAAGGCATTTTCTTTTTTCAACAGTGTCGTCAACAACAAAATTTGTCATTAAAATTTCGTCCCTCGTGGCCAATTTGAATAAAAAAAAATGGATATATAATATAATTTGGGTTCATAAAATTCCTAAAATGAAGTAAACATAATAAGATGGTTTAATACAGGACGTCCCAAAAAAATGTGTATACACACACTAACAGCTGATAGCTCAATTGATGTTTCTTTCTTTCCAAGTTAAACCCATTAGAATTAATAATGGCAGTCAGACTAAGCTTTGAACAAAGGAAATTCATTCTAAAATGCTACTGGAAGTGTGAAAACGCAGTTGAAGTGCAAAGACAGTTTAGGAGGGAGTTTCAAACAGATCCACCAACGCGACTTACCATCACTCGAATTAGAGATAAGTTTGAAGCCGATGGAACTGTTCAGAATGTCCACAAGAAGCGTTCCGGAAGACCACGGACATCGACAAGCCCCACAAAGCAAGAAAGAGTACTGGAAACGTATCACCAAAGTCCAAGAAAATCTGTGCGGCAAGCGAGTCGTGAGGTAGGAATTTCAGAATCGTCTGTCCAACGCATTTTGAAGCGCTGTCAATGGAAAAGTTACATTCCAAGATTAGTCCATGCTATTAATGAAGATGATCCGGACCGAAGAGTGGAGAGTATTGCGAGTGGTACTTGGCACGATGTGGATGTGGATTGGACGAAGGGGTTTCGTAGAATACCCTCCGCGTTCACCAGACCTCACACCACTAGACTTTTTTTTATGGGGATACTTAAAAGACAAAGTCTACGCTATAAAACCTGCAACAGTCGCTGAATTGAGAGCAGCCATTGAACGAGAATGCACACAAATACCAAACGAAATGTTTCGTGATGTTTGCGATTCCATTGCTTCGCGTTATCAGCAGTGCCTGGACCAGAACGGACGTCGGTTTGAAAACAGGCGTTGACAAAACAATTAAATAATGTCTGTAGATTCTATTACATTTTGAAAATGAAATGTATTTTAATAAACACTGCCTTTATAATTATTTAAAGTGTGTATACATTTTTTTGGGACGCCCTGTATATAAATTATAAAGTACAACTTAATATAGAATTATTATTAATATACAGTAGGAGTATTACAATAGTTGATAATATTTAGAGATTATCTAGTTAGATAAAATATAAATTTATTGGCAACTTATTAAGTTTTGCCTTTTTCGTGAATGTAAAATGTTTTTATATAATTACACTTTGAAATGAGAATAAATTAATCAGTGTTTCTTGCCTGTTCAATTTTCCATAAATATAGATTTCGTTTTGTAATGAAAATTTTAAAATTTCAAAGAATTGATGAGAGAATTGGCTAAATTAATCAGTGTTTCTTGCCTGTTCAATTTTCCATAAATATAGATTTCGTTTTGTAATGAAAATTTTAAAATTTCAAAGAATTGATGAGAGAATTGGCTAAATTTATCCGATACCCAAAACATGGCCGATTCTGCCGGTGTCGATTAATTGGCACATCACATTTGCTTTTCTTTCAAAATAAATACAAAAATGGCCCTTAAGCGAGATTTAAATAACTTTAAAATGGTCATGGTAGTAGAGGGTTTTGTTTCAATGGTGCCTTAGTGACCAAAGTCGCCAAGATTGTCCATATTTCAAGATATCATATCATCATGGACGGCAATGAAAAGGTACAAGTACTGTTAGCATAATAGTGAGCGTAGAGCAACATTGACGGAACGAATTGGAAATCGTGCAATTGTAAGACAACTACGTCAAGATCTGTCCACAACTTGACTGACAGTAGTCTGCAACTACTGTCACAGTCAAAATAACTGGAAAAGAACTGAATAAGATTCGGAGCAGTAGGTTTCCGGTCACGCTTCACAGTTCGTGAAAATTTGTTGTTTTTATGTCACGTTGTTTCAGTTACATTTTACTTACTACTGCGCTCATTTGATGTATTTTATAGTTCGCCATTACCCTCCATGGTACTTCCCTTAATTGAACACTGTTGTTCATGAAACATGTCCATTTTAAGGTTATATATATTTCTTTTAAGGGTCATTTTTATGTTCTTAAAGAACAGAAATCAACTTCAGCAATATTAAAATATAAAATGTTCTAAATACAATACGAATCTAAAGATCGCTTTGGTACAAGATATGGGGCCTTATCAGAAAGTGTGAAGCAATATATATATATACGCCTCGGTGGTGTAGTGGTTAACGTCGCTGACTACGAATCCATCGGCCCCGGGTTCGAGACCCGGTGACTGCAGCCGGCGCGCAGCAAAACCCAGCTGTTCATCCTTCCACACAATAAAGAAAGTGGTTGGTAGATAAATGGGTACCCTGGGTGGCCTAGAAGCTGGGCTGCTGGTGGGGCGTGGTTCGGATTCCACGTTAAACTGTAGGTCTAAGGTGGAGTGGAAAGCTTGACCTTCGTCAGAATGAACAATTCGGGCGGAAGCTAACCAAAGGTTATCAAATATATATATATACACACACACACTTGTTTACTTCGTGTTTTTCAGAAATAAATATGTGGCAATATTTATATTTGAGAAAAGATGACATTGAAACGAAGTTGTGATACAGGCTTTTTAATTAATTTTCTTTCAACGATTAGCATTTTAACAATCTGCAGATTTTGGAATTGGAAATTTATGAGCTTTACATTAGTTGGAAGATTTTCATTGCATGATCTGTTAAATTTTGTTAATTTATTTAACTATATTATTAAACATGTATGTATTATATACAAACTGTCACTCTGGATGTAGTTTGTCGTGCTCCTCTGGCGTATATGTTCTTTACGTACTTCGTTAATTTCATCCTGTGAATGTTCTTTGAGCGTGTTCCGTTAGTTCAGCGACGTTGGATCTTTTCATTAGTTGGATGGTTGACCATCCTCTGCGTCTCGGTAATGTACCGATCCATGGTTCAGATCCTATATAAAGATGTAGATCTCTCCGTCACATGACCTCTGCCATGACGAAGGAAGATAAACAACTCCGAACATTACACCGTTATTCCTATTTGAACACTCATTCCAAATTTGCCCGTGTGTGTATCGCTTTCACATTTAGCGAAAATGATCATATACTTTTTCTTTAAATACTGTGTCTAGTTAATATATTACAGGTAGTTCTCCAGATCTCTCGCGAAAATGCTCTGTGCATAAATGTAACGGCTTTGATAACAGTAGTTATTTTATGGCGATCATGAGAGAATCAAATGTAATGAATGTTATTAAATATGTAGTATAGATTTATGTTACATACCTTGGTGTATTAAATTTCTACGCAACACCTATAATTAATATAATCTTTTATTTTTTTAACGTTATATACCCGGCAACATAAGTCATAAACATAAGCGGGAAAGACTGGAGTTGCCAGATGCTGTTAAAATTCTTTCGGCATAGAGATTTCATTGCATTTGGAGTATTGTAAATATCTAGGCTGTGTACCTCATTATGAAAAAGGTGTCCTAAGAGCATACGTTTAACTTTTTTTTTTTCTGTATTAGATGTCGTGAAAATACTTTCATGTCGGTTAAAATTTAAGGGGTATAAAACTTCTTTTTTTTATTCCAGATTCGGTTTTTGTATCACTTCAGTAGTGAGAAAGCAACGAACAGCCGAAGGAACCCAGAATGGTATTTGACGCAAGTGCTCAAGTGGATAACTGCGCACGAGTCTTTCATCGAGACTTACATCCAGCCAGTTCTAAATAAAATTGATCATGCTAGAGTGAATGCAAAAGTAATTCTAATTTTATTTCACATTCCGTAGTCTGCTCTCTATCGGGCAAGTTCTGAAATGTTAGAATTAACTTTTTTTTAAATTACTGGTACCATTTTCAATGGAACAAATGGTTGGTTTGCTCACCATGCTTGGTTTCAATGCACAAGTTATTCATTTACTCGTCCTGATTCCTGATTTGCAGAATTCATTCGTCGTAATTCGTATTTATTTTCACAGGTGGAGTTTATGAAAGGTCTTCTTCGTTTAGTCGTTCTGAAGCTCTCTTCCGACTTCCCTGAAATTCAGGAAGATGAAGATCTCTTCTGTCAGACGGTGCAAGAAACATTGAACTTCGAGAGGGAATTGCGGCTTGGCTTAAGTTACCCTTCGTCGCAACCTACTGTCTTGAGCGTTCTCACTCAGGCATCCGTGTTTAGTACATGGATATCAATTGAAAGGAAATGTGAGTTTAAACATCAAATTTTCAGTGGTTCTTCAGAGATAATTAGGAATACTGAGACTGTGTCCAGTGGATATTGTAAACACGTTATACATTAGATTTAAAATTTCAAACTTTCTCCGATTCTTTAATATCATCGGAGAGTAATCGTTTTATTTAGTAATATTACTTTTTGAAAATTTTTAACCGCAGTTGCTCTTGAATTGATGGATGAATTCGTTGCTAGTGCAAATGCCTGGCAGTCTGAAGAAGAAGGTGGAATATGCCAGTGTGGAGAACAATTGATTTTGCTACTCCAGGGCATCACTGATAGATATAAACCTCTGTCACAACCGGGTCATAGGTTAGTTCTTTGGTTTCAGATTACATTTCGTGTGTAATTTTAATAATACTTAAAAAACCTTCAGAAGCAGATTCTGTCTTAACCACCACTTTTTTTTAGATTGCAATTTCTTGATCTTCAGTTAGAACTCCTCGATGACTTCCGGGTTCGCATTTTGCAACTGACAAAGAGTGAACTGTTGGATCCTCTCCAGTCAAATTACATATCAATCCTCAACACCGTCCATTATCTAGTCTCGACCATATCTGACTGGGCCGATCTCCCTGTAAGAATTCAGCTTTTATTTCTTGGTCGTTTCTGAATCTCACTAAATTGCTTTGCTTCCTAAGTTCTTATAAATAAAACTACATCATAACTATGAGGAAAGACCTACAGTAGCTTGTTGGATGGTAGAATAATTCAATAAAAGTTCTCTCCATGATTTTGAGAGAACGAGTTTCCAGAAAGCTTTTTTACAACAGATTTAATATAGGAAGTACAGAATGGAATGAGATGAAAAATAAGACTCGCTAGGGTAGCTTAGTAGTAAAGGTACGAGTTAAAAAGAACTTGTTGCCAAACAAGTTAGTATGCATCATTGTTCACCGACCGAAAGTCGAAGTGAACCATTTATAATGTATTTATAAACTATTAGAAATGTCGTTAGTTGAAAGGGTATCATTCTAATTCCTGCATATTTTAACATTTTTTTGGTTATCTGGAGATAGTGTTCAAATTAGTTTTTTAAAAACAAAGTAGTTCTCAATTCAAGCAAATTTACTGTATTACAATAATTTTTTTTCAGTTTTAAGTGTGAATTTAGGGACCAGATTGTGTATTACATATTCTGAAAGCTTTTAAGGCATTGTAATGCGTGCGTTTGGTCGGTGACTCCATCTTGACGGCCTTCTAGTAAAGCCTTTATGTAGTAACTTGAGAAATATTGATAATGTAGAAAAAATTCAGGGGGTTGAGTGAGTGAAAATGCAGGACGAGCCCGAGAAGAAAGGAGTTAAAAGAAAAAAGTAATGTTTTCAAATGGTCGAAGTATTTGCGCGCCATCATATATACAGTATATATATATATATATATATATATATATATATATATATATATATATATACACCAGTAACGTAACTTTCGACATGTGTATGGGAATGAACCTCCAGCTGATAATAATAATAAAAAGTGGCATAAACAGTTCAAGAAAACGGGGTGTCTTGCCAACGAAATATCCAGGCAAGACCACGTACGTCAGATGAAGATGTCGAACGCACAAGCCATTTCTAAATCAACAGTTCATAAAGTCCTGCATAAACACCTTCGTCTACACGCTTATAAACACTTGCATGTACAAGAAATTAAACCTGACGATCGGTCGAAGCATGTGGAGTTTGCTGCTTCCGTGTTGTAAAACTTAGAAGACCAATATTTCCTGAATGCGTTCTTTTCACCGATGAGGCAGTCTTACATAAGCGGGAAGGTAAATCGCCACAACTGTAATGTTTATGGTTCAGAACATCCACATGCTGCCATCGAATACGTTCGCGACAGCTCCATATTGAATGTAATTGTAGGTCCTTCTGCGCAAAGGAAACGGTTATTGGGACACTATCTTGAAAACTTTTTCATCCCTCAGAATGAAGAATCGGGCATAATCTTTTAACAAGATGGAGTACCACTACATTACAGTAGCATTGTGCGTGACCATTGGATCGGACGAGTAAGCCCAATCGCTTGGTCACGAAGATCACCAGATTTGATGCCATTGTTTTTCCTTTGGGGATACGTGAAAGACCTTGTTTATTCCGGAAAGATGGACAATTTAGAATCGCCGAAACAAGATTACAGTAACCATCAGTACAGTGTTGATAGCTCGAAATGTTGAACCAGGTGTAGGTTGAAATCGAGTATAGATTAGATAAATGCAGTCACTAACTGGGCACATGCAGAGGCTTATAAACTTTCAGGAAATTTGTACCGTGCTTTATTTTAAAACGGACATTATTTTCTCTACGTGAAATACAGTTTAACTTAACCGAGAAAATTTGTGGTAACTACATATGTACTGTATATACAGTGAGCGGCAGGAAAATGGGACACTTGGAATATCGCGAAAAGCAAAAAAGTGGCCAAGCTTCTGTTTATAAAAGCTTCAAAATTGGAATATATAGTCTATCTCTATGAGGCAACTAGCTAACACACTAGCTGTAACGAATTTTCGACAGTGACATTCAGTTGCTCTTAGACTGCTAGTGCCACTTTTTTCTTCGGCTGGTGGGAGTAGGCATTTGCGTTTAGTAACAGATAGACTTCTAATTCTTTTGGGTTTCAGAATTGGACATTTACAATGGATTTGAGTGCCGTGAACGTCGCAAGAATCGTCGCCCTAATTGAAGATGGTCGGAGCCAGCGTTACGTCTCCGATGCGCTAGGAATTCCAAGAACAACGGTTCGACGTGTTTACCAACGTTATGTGGAGACAGGAGAGTACACCCGAAGACCAGGATCTGGAAGATCGCGCTGCACATCTGCCCGTGACTATCGTTTCATCCTCTTGAGTGTTTTGCGAGATCGTCGCTTGACTGCCACAACGTCCGCAATGAGCTGGAAAGGTCTCGAGACGTCAGTGTATCGGAGGAAACCGTTAGAAGGAGACTTAACGGAAAGTGGCTTACATGCTCCCACACCACCGCAGTGCTCGTCTTGCTTTCGCTTGTGAGCATGTCAATTGGACTATGGCCCAATGGGGACGAGTATTTTTCACGGACAAATCAAGATTTAATCTTCGAACATCCTATGGACGGGAAAGTGTGTGAATAATACTCGTCCCCATTGGACAATAATCCAATGCCATGCTCACGAGCGAAAACAAGACGAGCATTGCCGTGGTGTGGGAGCAATTCCGGGCCCATTGCTGGACGTCTAGCATGTAAGCCACTTTCCATAAGTCTCCTCCTAACGGTTCGCTCCAATACACTGACGTCTCGAGACCTTTCCAGCTCATTGCGGATGTTTGTGGCAGTCAAGCGACCAGATCCTGGTCTTCGGGTGTACTCTCCTGTCTCCACATAACGTTGGTAGACACGTCGAACCGTTGTTCTTGGAATATTCCTAGCGCATCGGCGACGTTAACGCTGGCTCCGACCATCTTCAATTAGGGCGACGACTCTTGCGACGTTCACGGCACTCAAATCCATTGTAAATGTCCAATTCTAAAACCCCAAAGAATTGGAAGTCTATCTGTTAATAAACGCAAATGCCTACTCCAACTAGTGGAAGAAAAAAGTGGCACTAGCAGTCTAAGAGCAACTTAATGTCAGACTGTCGAACTCTTAAAAGAGAAGTCGAAAATTCGTTACAGCTAGTGTGTTCGCAGCTGACGTTGTTTTGTATCATTTAGTTGCCTTATAGACTAGATTTTGAATTTTAAAACTTTTATAAACAGAAGCTTGGCCATTTTTTTGCTTTTCACGATATTCCAAGTGGGCTGATTTTTCTGCCGCTCAGTGTATATGGTGACCCGATGGAATTTGACCGCTTCACCAACGAATCGACATGGCTTACCCGCAACTTCTCGGCTCAGTATTTCACAATACTTTCAAAAGGACAGACATAGTGCTGTCGAAAATCATACTTCCCGTAATATTTTGGGATAGAGTAAGCCTAATTGAGAATAAAATAAAATAATGACACGGCCACTTTTAAAATTTCAGTTTTACATTGAAATGCAGTATTTTAAAGAGAAGTTCAGTTCTGTCGAAGATCACATGAAATCACCTCTTTCGAATTACGTTAAAAAGAAAACTACTACAGAACCGGTGAAAAGTAGAATCGGCGAAGAAACCAAAGATGAGAGTAATTCCTCCAGCCAAGTAGGTCTTAAGTTGTATTTGTCAAACTGAAATTCATTCCATCGTGTGCCAAATTCTGACACGATGTCACTTATTTTTCAGAACAAGTTGTCTCCGACCGCGCAACAACAGTTCGAGGTCTCTGAGTCCGTATTCAAAAACATTTTGAATCTCTATTCGCGTATCGAGTGTGAAATGCTGTCTGTGGTGAACAAACACGTCCTGACAGAGGTGAGGGCGAGGAGTCAGTCCTACCGCAGAGACAAATGGTTCTTTTCTCCTTCAGAGTCATTCTATGCCAGTGATTCTTCCATCATTCCCGAAGTTAGCCCTTCGCTTTGCCCTCTGTTGGGGGCTCTCGTGAAGCATTTGCTGCTGCTTAGGCAAAACTTGGCTCCTCAACTCTTCTCAAGGTTCTGGAAAGAACTGACAGCGGCGCTTAATAAGGTTGGTTGGCAATTCTGCTGAAATGCCGTAAAGTTCTTAATATCGCAGTTTATCTATAAACATTTGTTCGGGTTAAGGAACTCTAATAAAAATAGTAGGTTATACAGTAATAGACTAAATAGATAGTGCAGACAACGATTTTTACCTTCCTGTATCGTTTAATAGTTTAGGTGAATAAATTATTGAGAGTAAATGTGGGAAGTAAAAACTGAAAACGACCTCTCTTTTTTAAGTTCATTTATGAGGAAGTAATACTGCAAAACACCTTTAGCGAATATGGGGCAGCTCAACTCAACCACGACATGACAAAGGCCCTTTTCCCAATCTTCGGAGAATTCACATCTAAACCCGAGAACTTTTTCCCTTTGTAAGTTGCTCTATATATATTAGTCTTATGTAGTAGTCGCAAAATCTTTGGTCCATAATTGGAGGGTGATGAAGGAAAGTACATTTTCAAACAATTTGATTCGTGACTTTCAGAGTTAATGACGTGTATAAGAATTAATTCTTGACTTAAGGAAGATAAATTCGTTTAAATAAGAATATATTGTATTTGCCCGACTCGCAAGGAATTTTTTTTAAAAAGAAAAAAGTAAATTATTTCACGAGCTTGTAGCTATTTTCATTTTTCGACGGTATAATAAATGCTTTCCGATGTGCGGATATTATTCGCATATACAGGCCTGGCAATTATTACATCATTGAAAAAAGGGTTATAAAATAGACAAATTATACCATAAAAACTTTTAGTATACATTACGAATGACTTATTTCCATTGCAAGGACTAATTATGTTTGACACGTCACATTTCAAATGTCTTTGGACCAAACTTCTTGTAACTGCTGTATTGCTCAGGGTGGATGCATATTAATAGTACTATGACTAAACTAAATGGCAGTTATTTTCTCCGCCTTTATTTATACTACATACATTTTGTTGAACATGAAAGTCTTTCAAAAGGTTTAACTTTAAGCATTTGTAATTTCGTTATCAGTAAACAGACGGATGCATTATTTAGCCTATCATTAAAATTTGCTGCTGACTGGTTCAGGTTCAGGAACTCAACGAAGCTATTAATCTGATAAGAGGCGTGCGTGTCTCCAGTAATTCCTGATTTTCCACTCCCGAAGATGCATTTTAATTAATATCGTCTGGTTAACTACGATGGCCACCCGATAGGAGTTAGGAGTGTGTTCGTGGTCCCCCCCCCCCCTTTTCCACGAAAAACGTTTCTAGGAAGCATAAAAAAATTCCTAATCGATGAAGATTAGTTAGTTTTACTTTTATCGAGAAAATAAATGCTCCCCATACCCACTTCATCGACAGTGTAGTAACTTAACCTGAAAATGAAGTATATTTCAGGGATGGGAAAAAACCAGTTGGGTTTTTGCCAACCCCGGATAAATCTAAACCTTTTCTGTTTCAGAGTAAAGGAATCACTGATTCTTCTTACTCTCCCTCGCCCAACGGCCTTCCTTCTTAAGGATACACTTCAGCAGGCGATTTCAGGCAGAGACTTCTACAGTCAAAATGTATCTCCAGTAAAAGCATTGGAAGAGAGGGGAGTCCTTGAATTGGATGTCCATGAGGCTCAAATTATCTTTAACATCAGGACTAACATGACAGCGTTATAAATAGATTTCAATATGAAAATGGGATTTGTCTTAATATTGTTGACTGAGTAACAAATGCTGAGATATGTATAGTATATACACATTCATATTAAAAAAAAAAAAAAAATGCTTTTCACTGATAATCAGTAAGTTGAACTTTGATTTCTTTCAAAAAATAATCTACACATTTAAATGCTGACTAACGGCAGTCGTTTATGTACATAAATACTTGACAGACAATTCATCATTCCGCGGATAGGAACTACGCTAACAATGAACGGGTCACAGTTTCGACAACTCGGCTAACCTTCATGAACAGATAAGGTAACATCCACATCCCCCCAAGGAAGCGAGCGGTAGGGGTCCGAATCAATTAAACTGGTGACGCAAGGTACAGAAAATGCAACCACTCGGTTCTTGGCGGCACTGGGGCGTGAAATGACAACTCAACTGAGTATCAGCCCTTCTGGATGGCGTCGTCCTAACCGATCGAACCACGAGACGCTTCTTCATGAAAACTGGACAATGCCCCCATTTTACCCCGAACTACTATATCTTATATTGACCTTAAATTAATCTAAAACTAAGTCCGTCTCGTGGCCCGATCGGTTAGGACGCCGCCCGGCAGTACCGAGACCGCTGGATCGTGAGCTCGAGTCCGTCTTTTTTTTATATCTTACGTCAGGACGAAGCGGCGGGCCGGCCACCCGATTTTCAGTGACTTGGGCTAAGGTAGCCCAGGCTTGGGGCCCCTATCCCTCGCTTCCTTGGGAGATATGGGACAGGGCTGTTACATTTATCTAAAACTTACGACTCTCACTAATGTGGGTACGGCGGCTGAACTAAAGACTGAAAATATTCAAATTAGACACACCCTAACCTCGGTAATTTAGGCCGGGTCGAAATCTAGTCAAAATGATTTTTTTTTTTTTTAGATGGGCACTATGTGGGGTTTATGAAATGATATCCTGACCAACATACTCCAAAAGAAAGTTTATGCTCCCCTCCGTACCACTAGCATACTCCCTCTTATTTTTGGCTCCGCCCCCAAATTAAAAATAGTATAAATCAAAATGGAGATCATTTGGAGCATTTTTTTTTATAGAGATGACCCCCCCGACCCCCCCCCCTTAAAATTGCATAATACACCTCTCGTGCAATTTTCAGGCAATTATCCAAGAAATTTCAAATCTTTGAAAAATTGCCGCATCCCCAAAGTGTTATCAGTATATAGAAAAGGGTGGCATAAACTTTAGTTTGGAGTACTGATTGCCTAGGAGACCAATTCATAAACCTCATATAGGCCTAGTATATTTGTCTGAAAAGAAGACAGTCTATTGTACCATTTATTACACAAAACAGCTTTGAAGTAAAAACAAAATTTAATTTAAAAATTACCTTCACAATTCACTAATTACTTGTGGATGTGCCTTGGCCCCATTGGCTTTTCCATTCAAACTGGCAGTCTTTTTCTTGATTCCAGTTGATTGAGGATAAATTTGTGTCGATTGCCGTAGCCAATCCTTTGTTCTGATGCTTTTGTCACTAAGTTCACTGCACTTTCCACGCTTTGACTGGCATGAAAAGGCAGCAATTTTCAAGGGTTCTGTTCTTTTATGCAGTAGCTCTTCATTGCTGAAATTCCTTATCAAAGGTGGAGGATTGATAGCTTCCTTTCTCCAGTCAATCATCTCATAGTAGTCTTTGGAATCGAGATTTAGGAAGCTCAAAATTTCGTGTGCCACTGAAACGTGTCCGACTGAGAAGTATCTTCTGAAGAGCATCTTCTCTGACATGTTGTCTGCTATCAGTAAGCATTGACAGTAGGATAGCTTCGGGATTGGCAAAATAGGCATTATTACGGAACACCGGTTCCATAATAATGCGATGTTTTTCTTCCAATCCTCGCATCAAGACAATCAAATGAAAAAAATTTCGTGCTCCGTCAGTAGCTTTAGGATGGGATTTGATATGAAACCATCCAGGAGCATATGATTTCATGACGATGGTTACCAGTTCTTTCAGATTTTGTTCGGGATGCAAAGTCGATACATATAAACGAAGAATCCGGTTTGCTCGGGTAATCCAGCGAGCATGATGAATGGCACCTGGAGACCTGCGGGCTAGACTTTCAGATACCCATCCAGATTGCACTGCTAGGCACATATCATAAGATACTTTTGATCACTGCTCAACTCTTTCACGGCATTCGGTGGTATATCTTGGACGTTGCCCTGAACTGGTGAAAATGCCACTAAGTCTAAAATGGTTAAATCACATTTCAATTTGGCTCCAATTGAACCTTTAAAGGTATTTGGCCCTGATGTTTTTCCGTCTATGGTTTCAAATATGTGTGTGAAGGGGAGTTCATTCATGTGTAAAAGAGAGACGAGCCATTGAACTGATCTATGCAAAAAAAATTCAATCAATTTTATGGCACCAGCAATTCTACCAGTATTGACAGCAGTACCGTCGCATAGCAGAGCATTGAGAGTGTCTATGCTCGCTGAATCAATTAAGAACGTTATAATTTCATCAGCTATACACCGAGCATTTCCTATACATTCAATATTCACATCTAGATCTAACTATTTTTCTTGCCTACACGAATTCTCTCTCTCTCTCTCTCTCTTTCTTTATCAAGCATGTTAGATTGATCGATTATTCCCATATCTTTCAACGCAGCATTAACAATAGCTGCTGTAGCTCTCGAACTCACACGGTAACGATCTGCCACCAATGGTAATTCATTGTATGAATACCTATTTTGATCATTTTCAATCAATTCCACATCGGGCACGAATTCTAGCTCTGTCTTCTATATCTTCGCTAAAGTCATCTACTGAAGAAGATGGTACAACTTCCATAGCCTCTGCCATTTCCACTTGTGACCTTTGTTGCCTCTCGTTCTTCTCTTGCTCTTGAGAGGGATCGTCTCTGGACAGCGGCAGCTTTACGATCAAATGGCCCTAATTGATTTATTCTTTGCTTTTGGCCTACAAATGACTCCCACTCTACCATTGGGATTTTTACCTCGCATCGACAAAACGGCCCTTCTATTCCTTTATCATAACATTTGCAAGTACAAATGTCAAACATTTCGTCATATGAAGCAAGTTTTTTTAGCAAAATTTTCATTCCTTTGACGTAGAGGAACCTTGTTCAAGGAAAGAGCTGATCTGATTAATCTTTCCACTGCAGAAGAAATAGATCTTTCTTGAATGACAGGGAAAGAGAATATGGCCCAAATATCTTGAAGATCTTTGGTAACTATATTGTAGCAATCGTTCGCAGTTGCTGATCCCCTTGACTTGATTATTTATTCATTCAAAAGAGAAAAAAAGTGTCTGACAACGTCTGCCTTTGTAGGAATCATTGATCGGCGGAATTCAGTGGCAAAACCAGAAGCTGCATTCGAAGATTTGTTTCTGGTTGACATTTTTTCAACCTTTTTAAAAAATTAAAAATCCAGCTTTTATAGAATCATGCATGGATCATAAGTAAATCTAAAGAGCATAAATTCTTATAATTCCTGTAAAAATATGATAATTAGAACATAAATTTATTGGTATTGAATTTGAAATTCAACACACAGCTCAGTAAATTGATTACACATAAACGATGTTTATATGTAATCAATTTTCTGATATAGCAAATATTTTGAGAAATCCAAATTTTTGAGGTAATTGCCTGAAAATTGCACACGATATAGATGACCCCCCCCTAAAATTGCATAATATATGAGAAGATGCTCTAAATGGTCTCCATTTTCATTTATGAGACTATTTTCATTTTTGGGGCGGAGCCAAAAATAGGAGGAAGTATGCTAGTGATACGGGGGGGAGCATAAACTTTCTTTTGGAGTATGTTGGTCAGGACCCCAGTTCATAAGCCCCACATAGTGCCCGATCTGCCCCCAGAAATCCGACCCGGCCTACAAGTCGGTAATCCAGTGTTCCTGTTATAGTACGGTTGGGGGTATACTTCTAGTGGTACGTTTCTATTTAAGACCATAAACTGCTTCCATTCCTGTTTCTTGTTAACTGTTACGTCACATTATCTTAACTCCACGTTTATTCACACATTTCCATCTTTTAGGTATGCTTCCCATACCTACTATACACCTTTCTCACAATTCTATCATTATTCTTTCTACACGAAAACACCAACGGAGCATACTTTCCTTCATTCTCATCTCGATGACTTTCATCCTCGCTATTCACAAACGTCCTTCCTTCTCATACGATCAATCCGTTTTGCGACCACCATGCTACTTAAATTAGTTCACTATCAAAAGTGAAAGCAGTAGAGACTAACATCACGTAAAAACAAGCTTCTCGTATGCACACATCAATGATGGCACCAATATAACTCCATGTGAATCTCTTGCTGCATCTACATTCAAGAACTTTTTTCCTACTGTAGTTTTTACTGTCCCATTGACTTCTATGCCCCGTAGCACTTTGCTTTCAACTGTCAATGTACTCGTACCACTCTTGTCAATCAAACACACCAGATATTTGAACGTTTTCATTGCACAATATTACAACCTGCACATTATCAGCATATGTCTGATGCTACATCCGCCACTTTCTTTCAAATTTAGGTTTAGTCCCCTTTTCTATCAATTTTGCTTTCATTTCACGCAATACCATACATATGCAAATTAAATGTGGCGACATCACACAGCCCTGACCTGTTCCAACATTAATACTATACTAAACTAATCACTCAACTAACCTTTAATTTTTATATAAGCGCTACTATGTACTTAACTTTTCACTGCAACTAATAAAATACTGTCACCATATATATGGACTATAGTCTGCCAATAAACCTTTTCATTTTCATTCTAAGCACAGCTATTCATTTATCATAGGCTTTCTTCTCCTCCAACGCATTCGTGACATTTTTTACGCTACACAGTGGTACAACTGTAGCTTGGGTCGGTCACTCGGTCACATACATACATTAATGAAACTAAAAATCACCCAATAAAAAATGTTTGCTTTCCTTCCATCCGTTTTCACTTAATGGAAAAGATTGCCGAAACTTACATAACCCAGAAGAAAACACTTGATAATTGCGTTCAGTCGTGCTTTGCATCATCCTCCTCTAAACTCTGAAAATCTTCTTGCTTGCACCTTTCTTCATACTTGTGCTTCGTACGCAGAGTAGAGAAATATTCTAATCATTCAAATCATTATATATCGATACCTTTCGTTCCCAAAAGGAAAAATGAAACATTTTAACAAAAAATAAATTATTTTAAAAAGGGTTTTTATATTATACTCTGAAATTTAATTTAAATTATTTTTAGTTTCACCTCGCTTTTGTTCTTAAGATTTTATTTCCAAACTTCATTCTTTGTTTCCCTTTTCGTTGGTCAAGTTCTTTCGGCGGTTCCTTCATGAGATCGTGAAGCGCACTGTGAAGTTTTTTGGCGTCCTTTGAATTACCGAGGAGCTCACTGAGCTCCTCCTCACTCATTTTAAGAAGGTGAGGAAGGTCACTGACGTTCCGAAGGAGGAGAAAGATATTCTTGCTTGTGACACCTGGCAACTTGGATAGAAAGTCCTGAAAGAGAATATTACAAACATTATTTGATAACCTATTTCCTATTTCTAATGGGGTGAACACTTTTCCTGAAATGGTTGGGGGTCATACTCTTTGTGGTACGTCGGGTGAAACCAAGGTCTCAATTTACACACCACAGAGCTCTCCCATTCCTGTTTCCATTTACAACAATTCTTAAAGGCTCTCATGGCGGACATTGATTCACTCACTCCTACGTTTCAGTTGAAACAATCGTACTAACAATGACATTCATCTCGCTTAAAAAGAGATTCCTTTCATCAGTACTATAGAAACACTTTTTTCAGTCATCTGCAGGATTTTGTTATTCCATCATTCACAAATTCACTTTTTCAAGGGCAAAATAATGACCTGGAGCTGCTGCTTTCCAGCCGCCGTTCGCAGAACTACTACTCAAAATATGTGGTACTTTTTATGGATAAAGATTACATTGGTCTATTATAAAATCTCTACTGCTATATATATTATATATAAATTTGGTAAACTTCTTAAAAGGATAAAGTGAAGCACCACTATTCCTAGAATTCTGCGACCATGGTTAAATGGTGATATACCACGCGTACGAGGAATTTCTCAAGATCTACAGACTCAAGATAGCTGACAACTTGCAAAGCTGGGCACTTGCGGTTTTTTTTGCGGTACTACCGCACTACCAAACCGGTACCGCATAACGCAAAAAATGCGGTAGCGGTACTGCTGTACTTTCAGCGATCCTTTGCGTTATGCGGTACCGGTTTGGTAGTACCGCAGTACCGCAAAAAAAACCGCAAGTGCCCAGCTTTGAGTGACAAGGTCTGTCTGTGATCTGAACACAGCTTTGCGAGTAAAATGAACTGTTCAAATAATATTTGTGTCCGAGAGAGATAGGGGAAGAAGATCGTACACAAAAGGTACACAAACGAAATGCTATGACGGTGAAAAGGAATATTTATGGAAGTTCCTGAGTCGAAGCAGTACAACTATAATACTGAAACAATGAAAAATAATAATTTCCAATTCCCTAGTAGAATATATATATTATACAAACGCACAATGTCTGGCTATCTTGCGGAACCACGACTGACTGGTTGAAAGTAATGCCTGTAATCATTGACGCTGAATATGCAAGTTAAGTGAGGCTAAAATTAAATTAAATTATGATGCATAATGCCTGAAGAAAAGAACGAATGATGATAATGCAGTGAACGAATGAAATTGAGAACAAGTAGAGAATGAGGGTAAAAACACTACAAAAAGAGGGAGGAGCTCAGCCTCCGCCTCAAACTTAAGTCATGGGCAGCACGCTTCCTCTCCGAGCACCAAAGATAAGTGTCATCTCCCTGTCGGTACTCCGAGAGATAACGCCACTGCAAGTCCCCAAGACTGGGACACTCGACCAGCAAGTGTCGTACATTTTCACATATTCAGCTGTGAATGGCGACATTTAACCTAATCAACAACCTAACCTACATTATATCTTTTCATATTTAAACACTTCTTAAAAAGTCAGATCATGGCCACACCACTAATGTCGCTACCCGCACGTTCCTTCGCCGTGAGCCGTTTGTGTATCCTAGAGAGAAAGTCGCAGTTTCGTACCATGACCAAGAACACGCGCGGGCAAAAATTCATTCACTGAACATTCCCAAGCAAATCCTTAAGATGCTCTATAAGTTTTGAGGGTTCTCGATGACTGCAGACTGAATGCGACTTGTCAGAGAACTTCCATAAATGAAAAATGGATTTCCTGTCCAGACATTCCTCCATGTTTCTTACCAATGTTTATCGGTAAGATACATGGAGTAGTTTCACAATGGGACCTTTTAAAATGACTGTGCCATCAGCTTCAAAAAATAGTTGATGTTTTTACTCCAATACCGAGATAAAAGTGTAAAGCTATTTTTTAAAACAACTGCGCTTCAAAATTAGACAAGAATTAAAAAAAAAATTGCTTACCTTTATGAAGGGATTGAACTTCTCTGCAGCAAAATCAACATTTGCATCCGAATTTACTGCTTGAGCTTCGGCTACACTCGGTTCGGATTTTCCATTCTGTGGTAAAAAAAAAAATACATAAAAATAGAACTTGTCACCGTTATTCGTTCTTATATGTATATATACACACACACACGAGTATATTTATACAGGGTGTTACCAAATTATGTTCCATAAATTAGTATACATTTCAGAACGTCAAAGTGAACACAAGTCCACAAACGCTTCGTTTCCGAGATACATTTGCTTTTTTTAAACTTTTCATAACTGTCTGATGCATGGTACAAAAAATAAGGACGAATATAATTGAACTACATTATTTCTCTGTACGAATACTTATGAGCGCCTGTGTGTGTGTGTGTGTGTGTGTGTGTGTGTGTGTGTGTGTGTGTGTGTGTGTGTGTGTGTGTGTGTGTGTGTGTGTGTGTGTGTGTTAGGATTTCTTTCCCGGGATCCCGGCTGTTTTTATTGGATTTGAAAATCCTGGGAATTGGACAAATATCCCGGGAAATCTCAGAATTTTAAAATGACTTACTTTATTTTTTATTGATTTGTTTTTCTTTTATTAGAAGGCTCTTGGGTAGAATTAAAAAAAACTGCACAATATTTACCACATTTTATTCTTTCTTAAATGAACACCTATCATCATTAGCAACTTAGAGCAATCTAAAAGTGGGCCCTATACCAAAAACTGACCTAGGGAATGTCGCTAGGCTGCATATAATACAAGGAACCGAGTCTCCGTATATTATCTAGCAATCGCAGGCAACTTCGTACTAGCGTTGCCAGACGTACGATAATTATCGCATATATATGATAATTTTGACTTTCGTACGATGTTTTGAATTGTGATATTGAATTTCAATTTTACTACTTTTTTTTTTACAAAGCTGGGCTACTTTTTGTCAAATAGTTCTGGCAACTTTCTTGCAGTGTTTTCAGAAATTTTTAGCCAAATTATGTTAAACCTGCTGCTAAATTATGCTAAACCCGTTTCCATTTTATGCTAAAAAATAATTTTCATTTTATGGGTTATTTTTAGGGAAAAAAATACATAAAAATGCTCATTTTCTTCATTTTGGTCAGTTCAGCTACTTTTATAATAAACTCTGAATAAAAAAAGAAAAATGGGTTTAAAAAATTGTGGAGAAAAATAAAATTTTCAGGATTCTTTCTACATCAAAAATAAAAAGGCATACTAATGTCACTCACAATCATCATCAACATATGAAACCATTCTTATTTCCTGAGTACGCATCATAAATATTATGTTTAATAAATAGCTACCACTGATTGGTAAACTCAATTCAAGTAATGCAAAAGTGGTCATCTAGGCATAAGTAATTGGTTATCCCAATTCTAAAAAAGGGTATTTTATCACTGAACAATAAAAAAAAAATTACCGTTTTCTTAAATATACAACCATTTCCTGGATTTTCCGGGATCCCGGGAATTGGCTTCATTTTTCCGGGAATTCCCGGGATGAAGAAATCTGCATATAAGGAGAAACCCTAATATATATATATATATATATATATATATATATATATATATATATATATATATATATATATAGGGTGAACCAAATGTAGGTGGACAGTAAATGATAACGTTTATTTGAGAATACATATTTAATTTTTTTGTATACTATAATACAAAATAAAATTTAAATAAATTTAGTTATAATATTTAATATAATATAACACAAACACCATAGTTATAATGAACACCATAGTTATAATATAATAAAACACAAACCGTATTCAACCTACTGTCGACCTACTTTTGGTTCACCGTGTATATATGTGTATATGTGTGTGGCGATACATAAATTCTTCATATATCTCGGATCATAACGAGATACATTTTTGCCAATGTATCGAGTATCATATAAGAATGAGGGGGGCCCGCGTCTTAAGGTACCTAAGCGCCAAAAATTAAAATTCGTCAGAAATCGCCTCCAAAGTTCAGCAATATTCTGGCAATAGTATCTCTGTTATTAATTGAGCTAGAACGTTCATTTTTGGCTAAATTAGAGTTCTAAGTATGCTAATGAAGATGTTGAGTTTTTGGAATAGATTTTCATATTTATTTTTTTTAATTTTCTTATGCCGAACTTTGGGTTAACTTTTCGCTGGCAATAGAGGTGAAAAAAAGTAGTTCGCTTCATAAGGTTTTCAAGCATACTTCTAGTGTCGTAAGGTCATTATAACCCAAACCACGCGATAGAGGAAGGGTGAAAATAGTGATATCCATCAAAAACACGTTTCCGCCTGTGGTGGCACTTAGGTACCTTAAGACGCGCGACCCCTCATATATATATATATATATATATATATTATATATATATATATATATATATTGGGGTTGTTTAACCTCCTTCGCAACATCTAAGGTCACATGACGGAGGGGACCTACAGCTTTACGTGGGATCCGAACCACGGGTCGCTACATAATCTGGGCGCGGAGGACGCTCCCCCAATCCAACTACTACCTAGACCCAATTTCGCTGATCTCCGGGAAGCGGTGTTACGACGTAGCCCATATATATATATATATATATTATAATATATATATATCAGGTCATCCCATAAGTAATGTCGTTTTTTACATCGGAATTTGAAGGACAAAAAAAACTCGACTGAAACTTTTTAATCTAGTATATACAGGGTGCACATGAAGTCAGGATCTATTTTTGTGAAGCACTTGGAAATTATATGGAATTCAATGATAAAGTGGTAACATTTATTAAATAATTAAGAGTAGGATTCGACGTGACGCCCATCAGTATCCCTGCACAGCTCAAATCGTTCCGCAGCATTTCTAAACACATTCTGGAGCATTTGCGGGGTTATGTTATCTGCAGCAGTTCGTATACGTGTACGTAAGTTTTCAAGACTCGTAATCTTCGTCTGATAGACGTGCGATTTGATAAAGCCCCATGCAAAGAAATCTAAAGGGGTTAAATCTGGTGATCTCGCTAGCCAAGGTCTGTTGCTTCCGCGTCCGATCCAGCGACTTGGAAAACGTCCATTTAGATAATCCTGAACAATTTTGGCATAGTGACAAGGAGCACCATCATGTTGATAGACGACGGTACTAACAATCCTATCCCCAATCAGCTGAGGTTCAAGGAATTGCTGCAACGTGTCCAGATAAATAAGCCCCGTAACTGTAGCTTCAGCAAAGAAAAAAGGACCATAAACCTTTGATTTTGTTAAACCCATCCAGACATTAACTTTAGGCGAGTCTCTCTCCCAATTTTGGACGAAATCATTCGGTCTTTCATCTGCCCAAATTCGACAGTTATGGCGATTTACTTTTCCACACGTATGGAAAGTGGCTTCATCACTAAAGAGAATGTTGTCCATTAAATTATCACTCCAGATTTGTTCTACGAGATCAGCACACACAGCACTTCGTCGAGGGAAATCTTCCTCATGTAAATCATGTAAAACCTGCAAATGATAGCTTTTCTTCTGCAAATTAACTTTCAGAATTTTGTGCACGGATGACGTCGGGAGGCCGAGTCTGTGTGATGCAGCACGAACGGACGTACGTGGCTCCTCAGTGATAATTCCGCGTACTGCATTCACGGTCGTCCTGATCTTGCCTCATCATTTACAGATCCCGTTCGTTTAAATTTGTTCACCAATTTTCGTATTGTCTTGTCTATTGGTCCCGGCTTATGAAATCTCCTTCTAAACTTCTCTCTGATGTCATTGTATTTCTTTCCCTCGATTCGCCAAATTACTATTACCACACGCTCTTCTGTATTCATTCTAAGGGCTTCTGAAAAGAAAAATAGAAAAAAAAAATTATTTCACAAAAATAGATCCTGACTATGTACACCCTGTATTTTCCATCAGAATTAATGACACTCTGCCAATGTCCTACAAGCTTTTCAATGCCATGTTTATAAAATTCAGGCGGTTTTGAGGCAAAAAAATGTACAAAGACTGGTGTGCAGGTCATCTAAAGTAGTATACTGTTTCTCGTCAAGATAGTTTTGCAGACTCCTGAAGAGATGATAATCTGAAGGCACAAGGTCTGGAGGATGTGGAAGTTTTTCCCACCCAAGCTCCTCAATTTTTGCAGAAGTGATCCGAGCGGTATGAGGACGTGCGTTGTCATGGTGAACACGATTCCTTTCCATTTAACCAAAAGTCTCTTTTCTTTTAGTGCAGTGTTCAATCGATCCAGTTGTTGACAGTAGACTTGAGCGGTGATTGTTTGGTTGTGTGGTAAGGTTTCAAAGTGTATTACACCACCTTTATCCCACCAAACACTAAGCAATACCTTCCGAGGGTGAAGACTTGGTTTTGGCTGTGGTGTCGCTGGTTCTCCGGCACCCACTGTCGACAGCGCTTAACATTCTGGTACAGTATCCACTTTTCATCACCAGTCACTAAACGGTGCAAAAGCGGATCTTGGAGTTCACGGGAATGAAGAGCTGTGCTAATGTTTACCCGCACCCTCAGATTGTCGACCGACAATTCATGTGACACCCATTTTCCTAACTTAGGCACTTTCCCGAGTTGTTGCAAATGTCGATGGATGGTGGACGGGGATGAATAGAGTTTCTGGGCCAATTCTTCGAGTTGTTGAACAGTCTTCTTCAAGTGCGGATAACAGCAGGTCATCATCAAACTCAGCAGGGCGTCCAGAGCGTGCTGCATCTGTCGAACAGCAGTCACCATTCCTAAACTTTTGAAACCATCTTTGACATTTCCTCACATGCAGAATATCGTTGCCATAAACTTCCTGAATGTTTCGCGTTGCTTCAGTAGCACTATTCCCGTTTTTGAACTCGTAAAGCATTATATGCCTGATATGCTCTTCTGATACCGCCATGTTTATGAGGGGTTCACATAAAGCAAAACACACGTCTTCACTGGTCAAGGTCTGTAAAGTATGTAGCGAAACACGATAGATCTCCTCTTAAATATAACCTTCGGAAAATTTATGCTTAAACCGAGTAGGACTAGTTTAAACTTAATCTATCGTAAAAAACGACATTACTTATGGGATGACCTGATAATATATATATATATATATAATACACAATCTAATCAAACAAAGAAACTCATTACGCCAGAAACAAAGTCCCACTGCAGAAGACATTGACCTCATACACCACCTTAACACTGACATCACAAATCTAATTAACACTAAACAGTCAGAAAACTGGGAATCCTATTTAACTACACTCAATCACAAGACCAACAGCACCCAACTTTGGAAAACCTTGAAAAAAATCCACACTTCACATACTAACCCACCCCCCACACACGAAGCTCTCCTTTCCAACCGTAACCAAATTCCATCCCCACAAAAACACTACAACCTACTCATGCACCACTACTCAAAAATTAGCCACAAAATCACTGTTCCCAATAATAGAAAAATCCTCAAAAACATACGGAAACTCTCGGCCGACCCACAACAACCACATCCATTTACACCCCAAGGCACAGCTGCAGCCATAAAATCCCTTAAAAACTCTCATGCCGAAGGCCCAGACCACATTTCAAACATACATCTCAAACACCTTGGTCCAATTGCTCTTGCAGCCCTCACAAACATATTCAATTACTCCTGGCTTCACAATGTCATACCCTCTACCTGGAAGCTGGCACACATCATCCCGATACTGAAACCCAATAAACCCCCCAACCTACCTGCTTCATACCGGCCAATCTCCCTTCTCTCAACCATTTCCAAAGTCCTCGAAAAACTGATATTAAGACGCATACAACCACACATTACATTTTCACAAACCCAACACGGCTTCAGGTCCGCCCACTCCACCACAACGCTTCTTACAAACCTAACCCAACACATCTTAGATGGCTTCAACCAACAATCCCCCCCTGCCCGCACAGTCCTTGTTGCCATCGACATCAAAAAGCTTTCGACACTGTCCCACGCCACATTCTTGCACAAAAGATTATTGATCTCGACATCCCCACCAATGACAAGAAATGGCTTACTAATCTCATTGCAGGCCGACTTGGCAAAGTCATACACAAACAACACTCATCCAAAACCTACAGACTATACAATGGCGTCCCACAGGGCTCCATACTCTCTCCAATCCTCTTCAACCTTTTCATGCACGACCTCCCACAACCTCTCCCCCCATGTCCACGTTTCCTCCAATGCAGATGACCTGACCATAACAGCACAACACCATAACCGTAACACCGCCACACGCCTGATCCAGCAGTACATTACCAATCTGGAACTCTGGCTGACTAATAATAGGATGTCAGCATCCCCTCAAAAATCCTCCATCACCCTCCTAACCTCAGACCGCCACGAATCCCAAGCACACCCGAGAGTCACCCTCATGGGACATCCCCTACCTCTAAACAAAACCCAAACAATCCTCGGCCTCACCCTAGACACACACGTCCTTTTCCCCTCACATATCAAACATTTTCTCCAAAGCAACAAAAAAACTCAACGCTCTCAGAACACACACCTCCACAACATTCGGTCAGCAGAAGGAATCCCTTAGTATCCTATACAAACAGTTTGTACGTACTACCCTAACTTACGCTGCCCCCGCCTGGTCCCCGTCCATCTCCCACACAAACCAGAAAAAGATACAGACCACACAAAACAGAGGTCTCAGAAGCATTACTGGCTGCCTCCGAACCACACCCATCCCACATCTACATGCAGATACGAAAATACTCCCCATCGAACACCACATGAACATGACAGGGACTCAATTCTTCTCCAGAGCACTGGCCCCAGACCACCCCTGTCACCATCTCACATTATACAATCCCCCACCCCGCAACAAAAAAACGTACTCCTGCTGCTCACTATTCGCAGCTACTGAACAATATCCCCCCTCCCCTAAACATCAACCCCATTAAACATCTCCACACAGAATTTACCCGGAAATACCTACTCGACCAACCACACAACACTGTCCTTCACGATACTCCCCCTGTAGTCCATCAGAGCGAACAAACCCTCCCAAGGAAAACAAGAGTTACTCTGGCCAGGCTCCGTTCAGGCCACCACCCCTCCCTCCAACAATACAGACACAGACTCCACCTAGCTGACACCTCCACCTGTCAAAAATGCTACCTCCACCCTGAGGACACAGAACGCCTACTCTTACACTGCCACACTCTCTCTCAACAAAGACAACTCCAACATTACCTCTCTACGAGACCTATGGACCCGTCCCACGGTGGTAGCGGGATATCTGAGTGCCGCCGGGTTCGCATAAGAGAACCCGGGGGCTACGAAGTAAGCATATATATATATATATTTTTTTTTTTCTTTTCCAGATTTACCGCCGATTCGTACCTAGAGAGACGGTACATATCTCGGCGAGGCAGTGAGTGGGTGATGTCACTGTGCTAGGGGCGGTAGACTAGGGGAATGAGTAAGGGTCAGTCGATGGATAATGGGTAGGAGGGGTACGGTTTCAGATACGATGGAGCAGATGGGAGTGAGTAAGGAAGAGGAAAACGGCTTCTGCTGAAAAGTGGGGGCCGTCGGCGAGTATAGATCGTAGGCAGTTGGGTATGGGGTTTTCGGCCGAGAGAGGGAAACACCTGCGACGGAGAGCGGCCAACTTTGAGCATTCCACCAGAAGGTGTAAGACAGTGATAGGGGTATGGCAGGTAGGGCAAAGCGGGGCTGGCGATTTCGCCATAAGGTATCCGTGGGTGATGCGGGTGTGACCTATGCGGAGACGGGCTAGGATTACTTCTTTATGGCGGGACCAGTGGAATGAAGAAGCCCAGTGTCCTATGTGCGGTTTGATCGTGTGGAGTTTATTTTGTGTGGCCTGGTCCCATTCCCGCTGCCATATGGAGCGGAAGTGGGAGCGGAAAGCCGGGAAGAAGTCGGAGAAGGGGAGGGGTCGGGAGGAGGCCGGCAGCAAGCAGGCCGTCTTCGCTGTGCGGTCCGCCACCTCGTTACCCTGGATGCCCACATGAGCCGGGACCCAACAGAATGCGATTGTCTTATGTTGGAAGATCGTTAAAGAGTGGAAGGTCTGCTGGATGGTACAGACGAGCGGGTGAGGGGAGTTAAATCTTTCTAGGGAGAGAAGTGCACTTTGGGAATCCGAATAAATGACAAGAGAGCTGGCAGAGTGGGTGCGCACAATATCGAGGGCCTCCGTTATGGCGAAAAGTTCCGCCGAAAAAACGGAGGCCTCGCGGGGCAGGCCGACGCTCCGGGAGAGCGGCTGGGACAGAATCACCGCTGAGGAGGCCACACCAGCTTCCGAGCGGGAACCATCCGTGTAAATGGCGATTGTGTCCGGGTGTTGGGTTGCGTGTTCGCGGAAAAGTGACCTGTATATCATGGCGCTCGTGGTAGTCTTCGGTAGGGAACACAGATCTTTGCAGAACTTGATAGGGGTTAGGATCCAGGGGGGGTAGATGCTGAATGAAATGGGGATAACTGAGGGGGCGGGCATGTTGAAAAGATCAAGGAAAGAGCGGACCGCTTCAGTGAAGTGCCAACTCCGTCCCTGAGGTGGTAGTTCTAAAACCGCCGTGCCCAGAAGCGAAGAAGGTATGTCCGCATGAGGAGTAGACCCCGTCGGAGGGCGAGAGGGAGATGATCACATTCCACATAGAGGCTGGAGGCTGGGGAGGAGCGGAAAGCACCGGTGGCGAGGCGGAGGCCTCTATTAAGTACCGGGTCCAGGATACGGAGGCGGGCGTTGGAGGCTGAACCATAAACTGCGCTACCATAGTCCAGCTTCGACTGTACTATGGAAGTATAAAGGCGAAGAAGAGAGCGTCGATCTGCACCCCATGTGGTGTGAGAGAGGTGATCCAGGAGAGCGAGGGGGCGTCGAAGGGATTGCTTTAAGTGCTTGAGATGGGGAACCCAATTGAGCCGTCGGTCTAGGGTCATGCCCAGAAAACGCGTGGAGGGTACCACCTCAAGAGGACTGCCATATAATGTAACAGAGGGTAGAGGAAGGGTTGTGGGTCTTCTTCTACTGAAGACCATACACTTGGACTTAGGGATGGAGAGGCGGAAACCCACCGACGTCGCCCACCTCTCCACCCGGTAGATGGCGAGCTGCATTTGCCGCTGAACGACAGACGGTTCTCGCCCTGCGAAGTAGATTGCAAGGTCATCCGCGTAGATGGAAGAGCGGATTGTAGGTGGAAGGCATTGTGAGACCGTGTTCATCACGACAGAGAAGCAGAGAACACTGAGGATGCTTCCCTGTGGGACCCCGTCCTCCTGCACAAAGGTGTCAGAGAGGACTGAGCCCACCCGGACTTTAAAGGTCCGAGAAGTAAGGAAGCCCCTGATGAAGGTAGGCATGGCTCCGACAAGGCCCAGATGTCGGAGCTGACCGAGGATCATTGCTCGACGGGTGGTGTCATAGGCCTTCTGGATGTCGAAGAAAACTGACAGTACGAACTGTCTATTGTCGAAGGCATCCTGTATGTCTCGGCTGAGAAGCAGGAGGGGATCAGTGGTGGAGCGGAATTGTCTAAAGCCGGACTGGGTAGACGGGAAGGAATTGGCACGTTCAAGGACGAACGATAATCGCGTAGCGACCATTTTTTCGAGGATCTTGCAGGCACAACATGTCAGGGCGATTGGTCTGTAGTTTGTGGGGTCCAGGGGATCTTTGCCGGGCTTGGGGATAGGGATGACGTGGGCCTCCTTCCACCTAAAGGGGAAGGCACCCTCTATCCATATGCGATTGTATAAGTCTAGCAGGAAAATTTGTAAGGTAGAGTGGAGGTGTTGGATCATGCCGTACGGAATACCGTCCGGGCCGGGGCAAGGGGATCGCCGAGAGGCCAGTGCCGTCTGTAGTTCACGCATGGTAAACAATCGGTTGTAGGTGCTGTCTATGGACGGTGGGGAGGGGCTATCGTCAGGGGCGGGTACGGGATTGGCTGCAGAGGAAGAAACGGCGGCGAAGGTAGAAGCAAGGTGGTCTGCCACCGACTTGGGCTCACATAGGAGTCCGTCGTTTGTCCGGAGGACCGGGGGTCGGGAGGGGACATGTCGCCTCTCGACGCCCCGCACCTTCTTCCAGATGGTAGCCGAAGGTGTGTTGACGGTAATACCGGACACAAAGGCACGCCAAGAGGCTCGGCGCGCTGTCTTCATTGTGCGGCGGGCGATGGCCCGACCCCTGCATTCCGTGCGTGGATGGGGAGTCGCGTCCGTAAGCGCCGAGTTGCTTCTTCTTGGCGCGCACGGCCTCCGCGCACTCCGGGGTCCACCAAGGAACCCGTCGGGCGCGGGGTAGGCGGGGATTGTGGTACGCTTGTGCTTGCGGCCGTTTAGAACGACGGACTCGAAGTATGCGACGCACCCGTCGATGGATGGGAAGTGGGCAGTTGTAAGTGTGGTATATGTGTTGTCGCGGAAGCGGGCCCAATTCGCGTGGTGGTAACCCACCTTACCGGTACCCGTACGGTCTGGTCGGGTCGATTGAGGGTGAGTAGAATGGGAGATGGTCACTGCCATAGTCCTCTTGGAGGACTTGCCACGTGAAGTCTAGGAAGGGCATCAGTTGATACGAGGGACAGGTCTATACAGGATGGAGTGCAGGTGGTGGCATGGTAGAATGTTGGAGAGCCATCGTTGAGGCACTCGAAGGAGAGCTCGGTCATGACGGATATCAGGGTTGGGGCCATATAGGTGGAGTGTGTGTCGCCCCACAAGGGGTGACGACTATGAAATCGCGCCCAGTAGTAGGAAGGGCCTGGGGAGTTGTTCCACGACTTCCACCAGGTCGTCGCGGGAGACTTGAGCGGGGGGGGAAGGTAGATTGAACAAATGGTGTACTGTCTATCCAGGGAGAGCCGGACGGCAGTCACCTGTAGCGGGGGACCGGATGGAGAGATTGTAGAAGGGGACTGCGTGGTGGACGAGGATGGCAGCTCCCCTTCGAGTGCAGGTAGGAGGCGGGGTGGCGACGCAGAAATAACCAGTGGGGCAGGGCATGGACCTGGTCCCAGGATTAGCTCCTGGAGACAGACACACACCGGACGGGAAGTGGCAATCAAGGAGTTAAGGCCTTCATTGTTTGCAAAGATTCCTCGACAGTTCCAGTGGACTATCGTGTTTTCGGGGGATCCATTAGTTGATGAAGGGGGATGGGTAAAGGTATAGGCGCTAGGGGGTTGGAGTGTGAAGGGGGATCTGGAGTTCGCGAAACTGAAGGCTGGGTCGGGAGCATGGCTGGCTATCTACCGTTTACCAGGGAAGGAATCGGTCGGCCTGTCGAACCCTGCGGAGGTTTCGGGGTCGAGTCGGCCGAGCGAGACCGGAGGCGTGGATCACGGCAGGCAGAGGAACATCGTGGGCTGAGCGGGTCGGAAGTGCCTTGTCGGGCTTCTATGGTCGGGCCAGGGGGGGCAGGTTAACCCTAAAAGGGGCGCTACCCCGCCTGTCCGGGGTCTCACGGCGGACCCTAGGTGGTGACAGGGGGTACCAAAAAGACCGGGCGGGTGGGAGGGAGGGCGTACTCAGGGTAGCTGATAAGGGGGGGGTCGGGGATGTTGGGGGGTAGGTACGATGGGGGTGGAAGGTGAACCAGAGTGGTCTCGTGGAGGGGTGGAGAAAATGGCACCAGGAGGCAAGGGCAGATCCAGGAGACTCATGGGCGTGGGCGCAGCCGAGCTTCCCTCGGTCACACCGTGCAGCCGCGCCAGAGCCGCATCCACTGGATCCACTGGGCTGGGTCTCGTCGTACAGGGCGGGTCGTGGATTTCGGCCACTATTGTCAGAGTCTGTGGGGGTAGAACGGGGGACTTCTACGATGGGAGAGATGGACATAGTGGGCGTGGTGGGCGGTGTAAGGGTCCGAGCCGTCTTCTTGGTCTTAGGGGAAGAGGGAGAGAGACGTTGGGAGGCAGGAGGGTCTGGTGACACGCTCCGGCGTCTCCGCCTCGACGGCTTGCTCCGGGCGGCAAGTTCGGGCGTGTACAGGGAGTACTGGGAAGGCAGGGTTTGAGGTGGCTGGGACCTGGAAACCCTGGTCCCAGACTCCTGGGGGATTCGTGGCAGGTGAGGTGAGGGAAGAAGAGGAACGGTGGGGGACAGGGGACCGTCGGGTCCTGCGAGGATTTGCTATGTGGGAACAGGAAGCAGTGGCTGGGGGGGGTTTCGGCGGCAGGCCAGGGCGGCGTGCCGAGATGATAGAGCCGAGAGCAGCGGCATAGGACACCCCGGCCTCACCTCCCGACTCCGCACCCTGTCGCGTGCCTCACGGGGGCTAAGGAAGTCCGTCACCTGTAGGCATCGGACCTCCTTCTCGAACCTGAAGAAAAGGCATTCTCGGGATGAAGAGAGATGTGCGCCTTCACAGTTCGAGCATTTGGGTGTGTTGGGGCACCTGTCAGGGTGGGCGAGTCGTCCACAGTGAACACATAATGGATGCGGCTGTCGACAAGCGGAGCTGACGTGTCCGAATTTATTGCATTTGAAGCAACGGGTCGGGTCTGGGACGTATGGGCGGATAGAAAACTCGCATGAGGCGCGGTCTCCCATACCCCATACAATACGGTCAGGGGGGATTAGTGAGTTAAAAGTAAGGAGCAGACGTGGGGTGGGGGAGGGGTGCCTCCCTGTCGGGATGTGAAACGATAGATCTTAGTAACTCCTTGGGGTGCGAGATCCTCCAGGAGCTCGTTCTCTGCGACCGACAGTAGGCGGGTGGCGTAAATAGTGCCCTGACTCTGGTTCAGGCGAGGGTGTGGGGAAACGGACACCGAGCATCCAAGGACCTCAGTGATGGAGAGTAGGGCTTTCGTCTCTGCGGCTGAGCGTGATTTTACGAGGAGGGAGCCATCCCTCTGTGGGCGTACGTCATAGCGGCTGGAGTTGCTGTGGGTTCGGATCGCCTGGAACGTCCGTTCAGAGTTGTTCGGGAGGGACCCAGACGTAGGCCGAATCACCAGGAATTTGTGGATACTTGGAAGGGAGAGGGAGGCTGTAGAGTCGAAATGTACTGGAATATTCAACGGTCGGTAGGACGGCCGTGAATGCCGGCTCCCCGTCCGCCGCGAGGCTCTCTCCGCGGGGAGGTGGGCTGGCGGCGGGTGAGGGGGGCATATGGGGAGAGCAAGAAGCCGGGTTGTGGGGGCAAGTCCTCGGTGGAACTTGACTTGCCCGAAGGTGGCTGAAGTGGGCTGGGGCGAGGCCCCTGCTCTAGAGAGTGTAGGTCCAAGGGCGTAATCGAGGGACGGACTGGGGTCGGCAACGGAAAAGGAGAGTGCAAGCGTTCCGCTTCCACAGGGGGGTCAACCCCATTAGGTTGCGGTCTTCCAGTGGTAAAGGACTCGAGGGCCTGGTTGCCCACCACCCGAGTGTTGAGAGAAAGAGTAGTCCGGGAATGAGAAGCAGTAGTCGTAAGCCGGGGGGAGAAGTGTCCATAGCTAAACAAAAAAGAACTTCATCCCCCGCGCGCATCCAGCCACCACCGACTCCAACAAGGGAAAGGCGAAGTGTGGGCACACTTGGTCCCACCGCCGATGGATGTCACGCAGGGGGAGATACACCCGCACCCAGTCCCTGTGCCTGAAAGGCGGCCACTCTCATCCAACGCGCGGTGAAAAGTGGCAGGGACAGGGTTTGGGTTTGGTTGGAAAGCGACAAGGGTGCAGGGCAACCACCTCCCACACCCAAGGGCCAAGGAAAGGGTCAAAATCAAGGTCCAAAGAACAACGCCAAAAAAAAACAGGGAGAAGCCAGAAAGAATGGGTTAAAGGAGAAAGAAAGAAAAAGAAGCAGGAGATCAGCCGGGTCCCCAAACGGGCCCAATGGTCCACGAGGGCAGAGAAAGCCCTTACACCGAAGAAAGGTGTATTCCCACATTCGCCACAGAGGGACGCGCCCTACAGCTCCGGACAAAGCAAAGGGATATATATATATATATATATATATATATATATATATATATAATTATTAATTACGCACATATTAGTTGCTGTGCAGTTTCCATACCTCTGAACAAAAGTGTATGGGTAAAGAGGATGTGTTCGATAGGAAATCGGTAGAGCCACGTTGCATCGTCGACATGGGTAATTTGAAGAGAACCACAAGGAACCGCCGGTTTTTAAGAGCAGGGCTGTGGAGTCGGAGTCGTGGAGTCGGAAGCAATTTTGGTGCTGCTGGAGTCGGAGTCAGTAAAAATGTACCGATTCCGACCTCAATATAAATTTTAATAAAATATGTTTTTGTGTGTGATATCATTGGCAGCTATGGTGGTTAAACCACTTAAATAATAAACACAATGTTTTCCATTTCAGACACTAATGTCATTAATTCATTTTTTCTTTTCAGATAATATTTTTTATTTTTAATCCTTATTTAATTTCCGAGTTCTTTCTAAATTTCATAAGTTTTTAACTTTCAAGTCTAAAACCCCTTTCACAGTGGCAAAGACACTTCCAACAAAGTCTGCAGTTTTTGAATATTTTACAATAACCACAGATGGGAAACATTTCGTGTGTCAGTGTATGATAGAAGATGATGGTGAAAAATTATGTGAAGCAAAAATCAGTGGTTTTACTGGCTCTGATAAAAATGCACCAACCAGAGCATCAAATTTGAAAAGACATTTGCAGCGTTTCCATCCCAAAATTTTAGAAGTTGTCATTGAGAAAGATAGTAATGAAAACCTTCCAACTACTTCAAAGTTAACAAAAGATCAGAAATCTACTGAACGACAAGCACCACTTACAAGATTCTTTACTACAGACAAAGTTACCGTAACAATGACCACAGAAAAGTTCAAGAAGCACATCATCGAACTGGTGGTAAGAAATGGTGTAGCCTTATCTTTATTTTCACAACCAGCCTTTCTAGGCCTAAATGGAGAAATGGCCAAGAAACTTGAAGTTTCTCTGGAAAGACAAAGTATCAGAAAAATTATAGTTGAAGAAGCCACAAATAAAAAGGAAGAACTTCGAAGAACTCTTAAGGGACGCTTCATGTTTATTAAAATGGATGCAGCCACGCGTCATAGAGTTAACTATTTTGCCATCAATACTAGATTTGTTGATGAAAACAATAAAATGGTAACTCGGACATTGGGAGTAAAGGACACCGAGGCGCATCATGACAGCGACTATCTTCAGAAGTTAGTGGAGAAAGTTTTACAAGACTTTGTAATTAAGAAAGAGCAGATTCTATGTATTGTCACAGATAATGCTTCAAACATGCTAAGCACGATAGAAAAGCTGAATAAAGTTAATGAAGAAAAAGTGGCTAATGAAGATGACATTCCTGAAACTGATTCTCAAACAGCACAAACAGAACAGAGCGATGAAATTTTAGATGATATTGTTGAAGAAGCATCTAAGCTCTTTCTAATCCAACGTATGCGTTGTGTTGTACATACATTGCAGCTAGCAATAAGAGATGGATTGAAAGATCGCCATGCAGCTACTCTGATAGGCAAGTTGAGGCAAGTTGAGGCAAGTAGCCACTGCAGCCAGGACCTCTAAAATTGATGCTATTATCCAGAGACGTGCAGGAAAGGGAGCTATTTTGGACCAAGCGACACGCTGGGGGAGCACATATATGATGATTAAGCGTTTGCTTGATCTAAAACTCTTCCTAGAAGACATTGATAATCCCAATGTTTCACTAACTGAAATTCAATGGAGGGAGGTTACACAATTAGAAGCTCTGGTTGCTCACCCTTATACTGTCACCAAAAAGTTGCAAGCAGAGGATTTAACTCCTGGTACATTCCTATGGGAATGGAAAAATTTTATTATTTCGTCTATCCCAAACTGGAGGATTAATTGCTGATGGGATTGTATCCTCAATGAAGAAAAGAGAGGGTCTGCTACTGGAAAATGAGATATTAGCTGCTGTCTACATAGATCCAATGAACCGAATTTTGTTGACCGAAGAACAAATTGCTAAAGCAAAAGAGGCCCTCTGCGAGGTTGCAATTCGCATAAAAGGACTATTACCTGAAAATCCTGAACCACAGGATGAAGATATTAGTAAGTCCCTCTCATCCTCTTCAAATGATGAAGAATTAGACTTTCAAAAATATTTAGATAAAATTGAACACTCAAAAGAAAAGCGTCGCCGCTTAAACGTGCATAGGCAACCTTTTGATGTTAAACTAATGAAATTTAAACAAGATTTTTTTTGATGGCCTAAAAGAAGTGGAAAAATATGATCGCTCATCTAAACTGACAATACAAGAAGTCATCCCCGCATATCCAGAGATTTTAAGAGATACAGCTATGATAGTAACAGCCATGCCACCCACTCAGGTCAGTGTGGAGAGACTGTTTTCCGCACTGAAAATAATTAAATCAGATTTAAGGGCTTCAATGAAAGAGGATCTGGCAGAAGCAATTCTGTTCCTAAGAACAAGTTATTCGTAAATTTTAGATTTTCACCCTTGGCCTTAGTTTAATAAATTTTGCAGGAATACTTTTATATTTTTGATTGCATTTAATTAAATTTTTATTTTGCCATAGTCTTAAATTTAATTTTTGTTTTGTTTTATACTCAATGAATTTTGTTTTTTCATAAATAAAAAATAAAAAAGCCATAATGGCATCGCTACAACCATTAGACTCAAACTTTGCAGGTTATGGGTTTAAAAAGTAGCCTGATGATTCACGTGGTGGTGATGAAATGCCTCTTGTGTAATTATCATCATAGCAGATTTAGAATTAATATACCTTCGGAGTCGGAGAGACAAAAAATTGAGGAGTCGGAGTCGGTTTTTTTATGTGCCGACTCCACAGCCCTGTTTAAGAGAACGGAGATCATCTTGCAGTTCTTCTGAAGAGCTATCAAAATCTTAAAACGGTCAACAATGTAAACTGAAGCAACGGGGGCAGTCACCAAAGTTATTCTCCAGGGAATTACTACACCAAAACTGCCATCAAGTGTGTGACCCATCTGTAAAGTCCAACAACTCGGCAAAACATGCCGTAACTCTAGTACTTTGCTTGAGTGGTAGCAGAACCGGTCCCGAGTAGTAGTTCAAAATACAGGGTGGCCCAAAAATAGGTATAGTTTTATATATAGGGTGAACCAAAAGTAGGTGGACAGTAAATGATAACGTTTATTTTGAGAATACATATTTAATTTTTTTGTATACTGTAATACAAAATAAAATTTAAATAAATTTAGTTATAATATTTAATATAATATAACACAAACACCATAGTTATAATGAACACCATAGTTATAATATAATATAACACAAACCGTATTCAACCTACTGTCCACCTACGTTTGGTTCACCGTGTATATATAAAGTAGGTATACAGTTGATTTATTTAATTAAAGTTTACACACAACATGTGTTAATCACGCAAGTGTTCATTATTATCTACCTTGAAAGGGAAATGCATTTAAAAAATCAACATATGAAACTGTATACCTTCTTTTGGGCCACCGTGTATATGTGGTGGTAGTAGTAGTTGCCTTGGTCGTTGAAAGCAAAGCATTTCAGCACTGTACTGAAGGTACCGAGATATCAAGCATCCGTTCGGCCAATGTTCATATTTGGGATATACCAAATACAAACGTCAGCCCAACGGGCGCCATATCCCTCGGAAGGAGCTGAAGTTGTTCCAGAAGATTCTGACAGTGTAAGACGTACGGAAGATTCCATTCTGCGATGGGCAAGGGAAATCTGGGGCCGATTAACGCGAGACATCACTAAGGAGTGAGGGGTTCTGCGAGAATGATACCACGCTGTGAGCTTGGCTGCCAGTATGAAGGTAAGAAAAGAACACTAGCATCAGCGAAGTGACTTTCCATTGGATAGACAAGGAAAGCCTGAGTACAGAATCTGATAGCAGAGTGCTATCTGCCTCTCTCACGTAACTACTAATCGGAGAAGGGGTTTTCTGTCAGTTCGCCCAGCAAGTGCGAGTGGATGCGGAAAAGACCTAATCGCCACAAACACTTATTCAAGTAGCGAAACCATGACTTTCAAGGAGATAACTTGAACATTTTCTGAAAGGGAATACGAGGTCCAGAGCAATTTATACACCTCGAGAAACGATTACAAGAACTTCCTTCGTGTCCTGTTGAAACGCACGAGAGATAAATATGGCTTTCACTCCAGGATTTGGTTTGAACATAAACTATGTGTACGGAAGTGTTGAAGCCTTGGATTTAGAAGGGGAGCAGAGACAAAAATGGCGGGATTATCAGTCCTTGAAGTTGTACCAGGTAAATGCAAAAGAAAGGAGAGTCTTGCCTTTAGCATGTGGAACAGCTCTGCAGTAGCGTAGGGGGAAGGGGACCAGAGAAGGCGGAGACGAGGGAAATGGAGGGTGAGAAGTTGCAGTCGGGCGGAGACATCCTTCGAAGAAGAAGAAGCGTCGGTTGATAGGAAAAGACGACCCTGCAATACAAGAAGTGAAACTGCATCATCATCATCATCAACAAATGCGAAGGCGGAATGAGAAAGATTTAATTTCCTTAGAGCCACTTTTGCATCAGTGACTCCAAAATATTCACTATTCGCCACTGCATTACGTTAAAAGTGGATTTACCTACAAAAACAAATGATTTCTTATGAAGTAATTAAATATAAACTGTAGGAGCACTTAATCACATTTGGAATAGAAGTCCATTATCGTCTGCGATGCAAACACTAACTTAGGGTGGAAGTTGCTCCCTTCTACTGAAATTTACTAACCGGAGTATTAGCTACACTACGCAAAGGACCTCCCACATTTCTGAATAATATTCAAACATCTTCATTATTATTTTCTTCCTCATTTTCACTTCTTTGAATCCTGTTTACAGTTCTCGGTCACACTTACCTGTAAATGGAATGGCTTATTGAGGTCAAATTCTATCAGAAGAATTGGCTTCTTGTAAAATCTCGTCATAGACTGCGCTTGATTGTAAAGACGACCCGAATTTAATGACCCAATGAGATCACTGATGCTCTTCCTTTCAACGCAAACTTCTGGTGTCAAAATATAATCACCCACCTGCAACGCATGCGTAGAATAAGTATTCAGAAGTGTCAACATCTTTTGTTTAGGACAATGTACAATGAATTCATGAATTTAATTTTATTGTTTTATAACCTCAATGGTCGCAGGGTCAATGTCGATGCCCCTTTTGTGCAATATGGAGGGCAGCTCACTCCTGAACTCTCTCATGTCGACGATCACTCTGGATACGCAGATATTGTCTGGAGAGGCACCCCCACCCTTACGTGTGCGTGAATTGTTTGTCTTCTCTTCCTCCTCCTGAGGGGCGCCCCTCCGAAGGTCAGGGTGATCGTCTTGTCGTCCATCGGCATACTCTGGTATTACCATCGACTGAAGGGGAAAAAATAATGGTCACTGACTGAACTTGACCATTACTGATGAGGAAAAACCACACAGTGTCCCAAAATCAGGCAGACAGACAGAACTTACATTGCACGTCATCTTCAATTTAAATAATTTGCGCAGTAACTATGCACTGCATAGGCCTAATCTTTAGGAAAATGCAGATAGTGGAATGATAAATCAAATACTTAACACTTTACCCATAAAAAACAATGCGACAACGACGTAAAACCCAACATAGCTCGCCATAACTTTCAGTCGGCTCACAATGAACACTCAATCCTCACTTACTACTTCAGAAGAATTCGTTAACAACAGAGAGAAAGGAATATACCAAACTTACGGATTTCTCCTTTATTAAGTATTCAAACGCATTTTTCTCTCTCTTTATACTTGTAAGATATATTTGTTCTTCTACAGTTCCTTTGTAAATAGGAAAATAGATACGACACTGAACCGCAGGATTCCTCGCTTGCCAAACCTGTATATTTCGAGACAAAATTTGTTGTTTACAAGTTTAATGTACATTAACATTTTTACCATAAATCAAAGCCTATAAATATATCTAAATACTGGACTTTTTAAAACAACAATTACCTCCACCTGACGTACGAACTCTAAATCAGAATCGTACATTACTATGTAACTTGGATTAAGTTGTTCCATGATTTTATTCATTTTTAATGGGTCATTTTGGTCCTGTGGAAAGATTGAAAAAAAAAAAAATTTAGTAAACAGGAACCGCCAATTAAAACAAGAACTATGCAGCTATGGCTGTCAGAAAGTTTACGCTAATAAATCATGTATTTAAGTGATTTACAAAACATGCATACAAACATACCAACGATGGCATACCGATATAGTTATTGGTGCGAGTACAGAAATAACTTTTCAAAAAAGTACAGAAATTAGTGAGAATAATCAAACCACCAAGTTCATGGGTTAATCTACTGTTCCCTTTATGCATATGTCAATTAATGGTTTCGATGGTCCATTTCCCATTTAATTTGCTACTTTCGTCGCACCACCCAGCAACTCATTGTCCTCCCCCAACTCCATGCCGGGGGACCAACGCAAATAAACGGATTTACGTCTCGCATGGAGAAGTTAGCTACATACGGATTCACATTAATATAGGTGGTTGAAAGTGGAACTGCGGATGCTCATAATGGTAATTTTGGAGTTCCTACAGGCTTTGTGTTCTGGAAGGGAGTATATCTTCTATAACGCCACAGTATAGCTGGAAACGAGGGAAACAAACCTGGGTTAAAGTCGAATTCACCACTCCGTATTCCAGAGCTCTATCTGATCTAGAACCATCGGTATGGTCATCACCGCATTTTGATAAGCATCGAACTGATGTTCATATAAGAGTAACCAAGGAAAGCTCATAGAATGGAAGCCCTAAATTTTTTAAAAAGTGGAAACAAACATTACAAAGAAAATTTAGTAATTTATTTTCTGAGCATGATGATTTAGTACAGTACGGTCCGTTTAAAAAGGGCGACCCAAAGTCTACTACATTACTATGTGGTGCCACTCTTCTAATTGAGGCTCTGGATTCCAGCAGACTTCAGCGATTGAACCCATTCGATCCTTATGATCGGTGGAAGTTACACCTGTTGCTCACCCCACGCAGAACTACTCTAGAAAATATCTCAGGGTAGACCTAAACACGTTGAAAGTGTGTGTGTCTGTCTCATGAGGGAGTGATTGATGTTTATACTGTACACCGTGCAGACTAGAAGAGGACATTTTTTCTTCACTGCAGTCTTTTTCGATTTTCAGAAAGCATAGGACATCACGTGCATTATGGTGTCTTCTGGGAAATGTTCTTAGTTACGCATGTTTTGCTGTACACAAGTGTCTTTCTTGGAATGTTCAATCTATCCTCTATGAGAATATAGATGACTACGTTATTTATTCTGCATCCACAATCTTTATAAAGCGACAAATGCAGAGGGTCATCGACGTTACTGTGTGGTAGGGAGATGAACGTAGTTATTGCTTTCCAGCTGAAAAAACAGTTGCAATGAAGTTTAGCCGTAGATGGCGGTGTTGCTCTTGAACTTTCCTTACGGAGTGTAATTGCGCTGAGGTCTACAGAAACGCCCCTTGGATTCACACGAGGCGAGGTTGCAAGGGAATTACAAGTCAAAACGACAGAGAAACACGTTGGTCGATAAGTTAACTCTGTCAATACAGTATGACTTAGCTTGAGCATACAAGCCAGAAGGGTCCAGATCCACAGTTAAAGGTTGGCAACCTGGGATTCACGAGGAGATATCGCTGGACGACGAGTGAGCTCACTTCCTGCTGAAACAAAACACTGCGAGTACCTAGCCTTCCGAGAACCATGGGGATAATTAAAAGATTTAGTTATCTTTACAAAGCAAAAGCGTGGAAACTATTTCGTCAGGTCCTTCCGCGACTACTCCTTTATGGTTGAGAGCATCCACTGGCACAGTCTAACAGTCTATAGGTTCTTCAGGACACGTGGTTCCCCCGGGGGAGGAAATTTTATATTAATGCACATCGTAAAGGTACAGAAATGTTGAAGGTATAGGTAGAGGAATTTCTTTTTGAAGTATACAAATAAATTTATAATATACCATTCCCGATACATAAATACTCGTACATACAAAAAAATATTATTATTATTATTAATAATAATAATAATATCTGAAAATTAATTTCCCATTCTCCACTGGAGACACTTTAATTCATTATAGTTTATACACACAAGGAACACCACTGAGAATAAGATACAACCCCAAACTTAAGAATCCAGTGTTATTTTTCATGATAAGGTTAGGGCTGTATCTTTAGTTATACATCAGGCGAGACCAACGTCTCCTCACAAACAGCTTTTATTCGTCTTTGTTTCTCGTTAACTCTTGGGCCATCTTCATACGGCATCAACACATTCATTCGTACATTAGCAATTACATCCTTCCATCTTTTACGCAGACTGCCTCTACTTCTCACACCTACACATTCATTATTTTATATTTTTTTCACAATTATACGACTGTATTATTCATTTTGCTTAAAAGGCGTTACCAACATAGCAATGCTACTCCCATTTCTTATATGGTCAATCTGTTTTACACTAATCCTACTACTTAAATTATTCATCAATTACTTTCACTTCTGCCAGTGAACTATCATACCAAACAAGAATCTCAAATACATCTCTTGTCAGTCAAAGCATATTTAAATTCTTTCACAACCTCTTAAGCTTTCTCGATTCATCACAATATTACACACAAACTCCTCTCCTCTCAACAGCGAGAACCTATTTATTCTCTTTCAATAATCTTAAATACTTTAAAAAACTACTAATAAACATTAATAATCGTTAGGGGTAGATGACCTATCGAATGAGCACTTAAAATATGCCAATGACGTGGTATGTCTCAATATATATCATTGCTCTTATCAGCCATGCTTGCTCATAGCTATATCCCTGCAGAGTTCATGAAGGTATATATCTTGCCCTTGGTCAAAAATAAGTATGGAGACATTCTGGCCAGCAATAATCGAAACTACTAGAAAAACTCTTGTTACTCCGATTAAATCATTACCTATGGACATCTCCTATCAGTTTGGTTTTAAAAGGTCCCACTCAACTGACCTGTGTATCTATGTACTTAGAGAAATAATATCTAAATACACTGACAGTAATTCAACTATTTATAGCTGTTTCCGAGATATAAGTAAGGCATATGATAGAGTGAACCACAATATTTTACTTAAAAAGCTAGAAGACAGGAAGGTTTCCATGTACATATTAAATTTATTGAAATTTTGGTATTCCCACCAATCTTTTACCGTTAGGTGGGGCAATGTACTATCCGAATGTTCTGGCTCCTCTTGCGGGGTGAGACAAGGCTTCTTGCTCTCCCCTATGGTGTTTAATGTATATATTGACGGATTAATTGCTCCACTTAATGAGGCAACAGTGGGATGTTGTATAGATAACACAAGGATAAATAACTTAGTTTATGCCGATAATATGGTGTTAATAAGTCCCTCTGTTAATGGTCTGGATCGGGTACTAAAAGTCTGCGAAGTGTATTCGCAGAAACAGAAACATGATATTCTTTTTAATGTTACAAAAACTAAGGTTATGCAATTTCATCCTAAAAGCTGTAATCAGCCAGCTGAGATTAGGTTTAAAATGAGAGGTGAAGTAATTGAGTAAATACAAAAATGTAAATATTTAGGTCAAACTATCACTAGCTCCTTGAGTGATGACTCAGATATAAGAAAACAATCTCTAAGCCTTTGTGCTAAAGCGAATATGACTATAAGGAACTTTCGGTTCTGTACAAGTGAAGCTAAATACACGCTCTTTCGTACTTTCTGCAGTAATATATACGGACAGGAACTCTGGGTGAATTATAAAAAAAGGTTCTGGCAGAACCCTAAATTTGCTGTACAACCGGTCTTTTAGACTCTCATATAAATTACCCTCGAGATGCTCAGCTTCGCAAATGTAACAAGACGCGCTCAATACAGTCTAACGCAAATAATTAAAAAATCAACCAACCCGAAATTATCCATACCCATGAGTCCTGCCGTTTGTCGTCTAAGTTGTGGAATTCTTGGTACGAAAACGTCTGTTTGTACCTCCACTTAACTTTAACATTACTGTATTATTTCTAATCAAGTATATATATTTCTATCCTTAGTATGTGAACTGTCATTGTATTAATAATATATTTGTCATATGGACAAGAGTCTGCCAATAAACATTCATTTATTTTAATTTGGCTTCAATAATTTGAAACTATTTCAATTAAAATTCTAAATTAAAATTTACAATGAGAAGTAAATTTAAATTTACAATTCATCCATTTATATGAATCTTTGTTTCATAATTAACAAATAAAAAGTGTCGGGGAACAAACCAACCTTCAATGAATGAATTATAATTAAAAGATTCTCCTTCCCTTCCTTCTCTCCACCATCCGTAGGAGAGCTCTCTGCCTTCCTCGCCTCTTCCTCTTCATTGTTGGGGTATTTTTTCGCTATCTGAGTAAGTGACAGCTCTCCTCCCTCTTCCTTTTCTTCGCCCTTTCCTCTCTTCCTTTTGGCCCCTTTACTATTCACTTTTTCTATTTGAATCTGAACAGCGGACGAGTTATCCCCGTCCTTCCTCCCAAAAATAAAAGGTGGCGGAGTCATTCCGAGTTTAGCACCGAATGACCGGTAAAAATTCGCCCTCAAGATTTTCTCTGCTCCATCCAACATATACTGTAAAATGTAAACTCCTGCAGTAACTGGTATCGAGGTAAAACTAATAAATCTATTACTTTCTAGCAAACTATTTATTACCTACGACTCATTTTCCACGCACAAAGGAATGAATAGCTAACTATTTCTACTTTCAAATTTCCTAGCCCTTAAAACTGTGCTTAGCCTACCTGTCTTACTAATTTTAGGGTTAGATCCAAACTGGTGGGAGAGGGAATTCCAGTTAGTTTCCAGGATTCTCGAGTGAATGTGGCAAAGTTTATAAGTGAAAGCAGTTGGCTCTTGAGTAAAACCAAATTTTCCTTATTAACGCGCATACAACCTTTCAAATGTTCCGTGCGATGATTCCTCATTTCACGAAGGTGAAGCTTGTCGCCCCTCCTCTCTCGTATATACGTATATACATTACATACATACATATATCAAAACTCTCATTTCCTAAACGAGTTGGGGTGAGAAGGCAGACATGTTCGGATATAAAATATAGAAAGTAAGAAAGAGAAAAGATAGAAACTAAAAGCATACACATTCATTCACACTGGCATCTTGATGGACCAGCACGCGACTACATGGCTAAATTCCACACCTATGGCGCTTCATATGCCGTGTGTGGTGGTGCTTCCAAGCTTTTTTCAAAAGTAAGAGAGCGTCCCGAACTTGTATACCTCTAACAAATATTCCAACTACTTTCAGCCACTTCTCGTACATCACCCAGATCAGGTCTACGTTTCCTCACGCAATTATTCACCATATCCATGTCGGCCTCCCCCTCCTCTTTCCACGTTCCCAAACATTCTTATACACTTTTTCATAAGTGTCATCTTCCATTCTTTCAACACGTCCAAACCACCTTAACACATTTTCCTCAATTTTCACTTTCAGTGACTTCCACAGACTACATCTGTCCAGAACCACACAATTTCTCACTATCAATCCGGTGCACACCACACACACTAAGTTAGCCATCTCAACTGCTCTTACCCTTGACTTCTCTCTTTCGTGCCATGTAAATGTTTCACACCCATACAAAAGTGTCGGTACTAACACAGTTTCACGTAAACATCTCGCAACACCTCTACCCAGTCTCCGCTTCCTCGCAACCGTTTTCAGCGGACCCGCCACCTTTCTCCCTCGACTCACTCTAATATTAATTTCATCCGCACACGTACCCCTTTTGTTCAAAACATCCCAAATACTTAAAAGATTGTACTACATCTAGTGTCTCATCGTCCACCATCATACAGCATCATCCGCATACAACAGATTCATTATTAACACTTAAAAAAGGACGCGTGAAGTTACTAAGAAAAATTTGGAATTACTACATTGAACGCAGATCCTCGAATTACGCGATTCTATTAAGCAAAACAGGTTTTAAGTTTTTCCATTACTGGTAAGGTGTGCGCCAACTCGTTCTTACTGTTAACACTGCCTCTAAGGCCCAATGGCTAAGAGCGAGTAAAGAACGAAGCATTGTCACACCATATTGGAATACAAAAGAGCATTTTCAATCGTATGAACGGGACTCCAAACCACCCTACACGCCTAAATGAATTACGTATGGTACGTTACCTTCAAAGAAATTTGCAAAAACGAGTTTCATACTTAATTTCTCATTAATAAAAAAGCTTCTTAAATACATTATAACCGTAGACATACTACGCCAATAAATCCGTTGCCTATGAAGTTATTAAAAACATTAAAGGAATCCGAAGAGGGGAAAAATTTTCAAAGGAACTATACAGAAACAGGCGCGAAGAAAATTTAGCGATATTTCTGTTAGTTTAACTTTAATAGCGACAGGCTTAAATTCATTAAAACGGTATAATCAAGTCTGCAAAGTGCTTTTACCACCGTTTACAACAGGGTTTCTCGAACTTTTTTCAAATTGCGATCTCCTTCCAACTAGAGGCAGAAAGAGTACCAAAACGAGTACCGTACCAGTACGATTAAGAGTACCGTATTTTTTGAGTGGTCGAGTACGGTTTTTTAGTATTCGAATACAGTTTTTTAGTGTTCCAAGTACGAGTACGCGTGTGGTTTTAAACTTTAACTGGTGCTTGGCTACAAGTTGTATCCAAGCGCTTTAAAGTTTGAAACCACTCTCTTACACGCGTACTCGAACACTCAAAAAATACGATACTCTTAATCGTACTGGTACTCTTTTCACCTCTACTTTTAACATATGTTATCTACTCGCGACCCCCCCACCAACCTTTGTTTCACCACTTTGTCATTTCCTCCTCCTTTGTTTTTACTCCAGGAGACCTCGCAAATTTGAGAAACTGGTTTACGCACATGTACAGCTTTAAAAAGAGAAAACATTTACCTCTCTAAGTTGGTTTGACGTTCGGTCATCCTGCGTAACAATGAGACACCTTCTCCTCTCCTTTGAGTCTTCCGTCTCTTTCTTCACTTCATCCAAGACCTCAGAAAGGACTACCCACTTTGGATTCACTTCAGGACTCGGATCTTAAAACGGACATCTTTATATCAGGTGGCTTTTTTTTTTTAACATCTGACATAAAAATATGGAAGTACAGATGCAATCTGAGAAACTTTAACCACCTTGAAATGTGTCTTTGGGAGTAAATTGGAGTCTTATGGCACTTGGCCAACTCTTGACAAAAGTTTGTGTCATTAAACTCAATCATAAAAGAATATAAAGCAACTGAGAAAAACAGTGTGTATGAGAAAAAGCATTTAAATATGGGATATGTTCCACACTGCAGCACAGTAAATGAGCTTCAAGTGCTCTTGAAAGTTTCATCCATAATGAAACTAAGTCACCACAGGCAGAAAGGAATATTAGAGAGAAAGAAAGAATAGAAACTAAGGCAAATAACACAAAGTATATTGAGGAAAAAGGTTTAGGTATCATCAAAATTTAACAGATCCTAGAGATGTTTCAGAATAAATGAGGAGAAAAGGAAAGACGACAACATTTGCAGAGGACCTATCAAAACTGTACAGGGAGTTTACAAAGGATAAATTGAAATTACAACACCCTTTCAAAAAGAATTAGTCACGCAGTTCTGATATGATAGTGTCCTTGTAGTTGTGTATAACTTTGTATTTTTTGGATTAAACTTATATTTGATGATAATGGCTTATTTTGAGTTTTAGTAGGAGGGTCCCTGCAAACTCTAAGGCAGGCTTTGCTTGGCCCAGGTCAATCTTTCTGTTTAGGGTTTAGAGGCCATTTACCAAATGCTCACTTTCAGAATGTTCTGCCCAATGAATACTTTCTTTAGTGTATGTTGGGTGGAAGATTCTGTAGAGATATTTTCGTAAATATTGGTTAATTACCCAATATTAAATGGTTTCTCTATATTATCATCATTGCTGTGTTCTTCAATTATTGTATACATGTAATATAAAATGAGTATAACCCTAACCCATGAACAGGGCTAAATCAAAATAGAGCATGTTCACATGAACTAAATATTGATGAAATTGCTGTAAAGGAGTGTACTGTAATAAAATTTCTTGGTGTAATGCTAGCTAAGAATTTGTAGTGGAATAATCATGTAAATTATATATAAAAAATGATTTCAAGCAGCATTGCTTGATATATTTAAACAGACACATAGTCACTAAAGAGGTTTTATTAACTATCATACTCTTGTTCTTGTTGTTCCTTGGGTATGTACTGCACCCTTGTATGGGGAAATTCTGCTAACAACCCTTTAAACAGTCTGTCATTCAAAAACGAGCAATAAGGTTATCTGATATGGATTTCCATGATCATTCTAGTGCATTATTTAAAGAGCTAAAACTACTAAAGCTCAAAGATGTAATCAAACTGACACATTTTATTTTTATTCAGCTACAAGTTAAGAACAAAATCATTCACTGACAATTGGTAAATAAATATTTTGTGACTCGTCAAAAAATCCATTCAGATCAGGCTAGAAATAAATTAAAACATGTTATTCCTCAATTTAGATTGTTTTCATTTTAAAAGTTACCAATTTTCATTGGACAAACTAAAATGATTTACACGAGCTGATATAAAGTAATGTGAATGTAAACTTGTTTAAAAACAAGTTGAAATCTTGATTAATAATGGAATACTAATAAAAATGTAGGATTAAATGTACATTACTCATTCATCTGTTGTATCTAATACTGTATTGATTTCTTTCTATAGTATTCATATATCTTCAATGACGACTTTATTTATAGTGTAATAATAACTTACTGTAAGATTAATACATACTGTAATTAACAGTTCTTATTCATGATTCTATATTATTATTAATAATAATTGTTTTATTTTTAATTAACAGCCCAGTAAAGCCTAAAGCTTAAGGGCCAAATAAAATAAAGTCCAATTTCACATTTATTTATTTTGTTGAATTTACTGTAACAAAAACTGTAGAATTGTATTTATTTTATTAATAATAAAGGTTATTCAATTCAATATGACATTTTAACAACTTCTCTACACATCGGGAATTTGTTCCCTAGTGCAAAAAATGCTCTCTGTGACGCCCTCTCAACTCACGATATTTACACTATACTTTCGACAGAAGAGACCTGTCCAACAGATTTCCTGTGGTTTATGATAAAGGAATATCATGGCCACCACCATCACGAGATCTAAACCCCCGTGACTTTTATCTGTGGAATTATTTAAAAGAATGAATATTTAAACAGCATCAACTGAACAAGAAATTTCTCAGATTTCAAGATACTGTCCAGAGCACTGCAAAATTTTGTTCCGTGTGCAGAGAGTTATGAGCTTAGAGGACATCACATAGGACATGTTTTGTATTAGGGGACTAATTCTCCACATGTAGAGAAGGTACAGTAAAAATTTCACGCTTCTACTACATTTAATAAAAAAAATAAACCTTTTAAAGTGTCAAACGTTTAAAGTATCACCCGATATTTAGCTAAAGAGAAAACACACGCGTATACCCATTTCCGCAGCATCGAGACGGCAACTTTTTAAAACATATAAAAAAAGCTAATTAACCAAACCTAATTTAACCTAACTTTAGTGCCATCGAACCGAGAAGGGCGTGGTAAGTATTTCGGACGCAACTGAAGCCTCGAAAGTTTCAAGTCATTAAATAGGGAGGTCCTCGCTAATCTAACCTAACCAAAATCAACATACCCTACCTATTTTCTGATGACAAAAATTTTTCGATTTTTATATAAATGTTTTAATATTCCGAGGTACCAAATGCGTTACGTCACAAAAAATGCCCCTCTTCATCTGTGAATTATTGCACACTTGACCTCACATGCCCAGTTGACTATGTGCGCGCACATGATCATGTTGCACCCATTTTTAATGGGGATGGACATTAGATAGTCCAGTTGTTTGTAGCCCTACAATGTACTGTCATCTAATTTAGCATTACTTACTATTATATCAATGGAGAGAATGTGATACAAATTGTTTACAATGAACTGTGGATTTTTGCCCCTCTTAAATGGGAGTCTATTAATAAAACATTTTCATCATTCTATAATAAGATCTGTTTATCAATTTCTAACCACCGAAACATTCTGAACAAGAAAATGATAGTTTAATTTTCACCTTTAAATTGCTCCTTCGCCACTTGACTGTCATTTTCTTTCCTTTTTTTCAAAGGGGACTCATCTCGACTGACCTCTCCAAACACTCTTATCTTAGCATGATGAAAGAGTACTTCAGCTGCTGGCAAGAGCATCCAACCCGCACTCTGCAATGCCTTTTCTGTGGTTCTCAAAGAGTTGACCAGATTGTAAAATGTAACCGAGTCATACTGGCTCAAGAACCTGTAACACAAATTACGTGATTCAACTACAGGGTGGGCGGAAAGTAGCTCCCTATTTTGGATTGGTAAAAAAATACGTATATTATCCATTTATTTCAGAAGAAATAATATGAAAAGGTAGGCATACATGGTAGGTTTTCTCTAAAATTCAATGTGGGCTCCAACTCTTTCCACCAGCTTCTGGAGCCGCCCAGGAATGGCGTCCACTGACTTTAGCAGGAACTCCGGCGGGATGGAGGACATGACTTCCCGAATTCGGTCCTCCAGTTTTTCCAATGTCCTCGGTTTGGTGCGGTAGACTTCTTCCTTTACCCACCCCCAAAGAAAGAAGTCGCACGGTGTCAAGTCGGGGCTCCTGGCTGGCCATTGATGTGGACCACGACGACCCATCCAACGCCCAGGGAAGTGGGCATCCAGCCACTCACGGACAACAAGAGCGAAGTGCGGAGGGGCGCCATCTTGCAAAATATCAGATCGTCGATGTTCTCCCATGTGCTGACAACCGGCCAGACCTCGTTTCGCAACATAGCAAGGTACCGCTCAGCATTCATGGTGTTGCGCAGAAGGAACGGGCCCACAACCTGATCTGAGGTCATACCACACCACACCGTTACACTGAATCGATTCTGCCGTTTTTCAGCGGTAACAGTGCGACTTCTTTCTTTGGGGGTGGGTAAAGGAAGAAGTCTACCGCACCAAACCGAGGACATTGGAAGAACTGGAGGATCGAATTCGGGAAGTCATGTCCTCCATCCCGCCGGAGTTCCTGCTAAAGTCAGTGGACGCCATTCCTGGGCGGCTCCAGAAGCTGGTGGAAAGAGTTGGAGCCCACATTGAATTTTAGAGAAAACCTACCATGTATGCCTACCTTTTCATATTATTTCTTCTGAAATAAATGGATAATATACGTATTTTTTTACCAATCCAAAATAGGGAGCTACTTTCCGCCCACCCTGTATATTTACGAGAGACATTCTATAATTTCTCAACTCCTGTCAAAACAGTTCCGCACGAAGGTCGAGCTTGTTACCTTACTTTCAACCTACATTTCAAAACCTGAAATTTGAACAACGACCCCATTAAGGGAGATTCAGTCTTAATCACTTAAATCTGAAGGCACAAAGTTTGATTCTAGATTCGAACCCACATCCTTCAGATTAGCAGCCGGCGTCCTAACCACTGGGCTAGCTGGCGGATATTTAAGATAATTTACTGCCAATGGAAAGTTATGATATAAAACTTAAGTGATCGTGTCTCTATTGCCTCAGCGAACGAGAAGGATGATGTAATGTAACAAATCTTATCCGTTTGGTCCCTATAGTAATTAAAAAACATTAACATAACTCACATCAGGATTGTCCTTAAAACTTTCAAATCAGCCACTAACTGCCTCGTTCTGGTTGAGAGTTGATGCCAAATGGGATCCAGCTGTATTCTTATCATTTTCTCAAACGATTTTGAAATGGCATTCTCTGTACAGAATTCTTCAAAATCAATTGCTCTATTTGACAGTTTTATTTCTTGTAAAGTTGATGTAATAAGATCCAGAACAGCCATTTGAATTTGATTCATAGCTGACGTCATTTGTAAGTGTAATTCAATAACATCAGGCTAAAAAAAAAAAAAATAAAAAAATTAAAAAAAAATACTTTTTGCCTTTCATTTTTACCATTTAGAGAAATTACTCCTTTATTTAACTCAAAGTCTACCAAGGAAATAAGAAAAGTAGCCAATTATACTTCATAATAAATTATATACTTGTCTGGTATCTACTTTACAGTATAATATTACCATTAAGTTGCAAAATGTATCACAAAAATTAAAATCAAATAAGCAGACCAGAATGAAATATTAAGAGTTAAAATTGTTTACGAAGGAAACGAGTGTAGCTATGAAATCATCAACTAAATCCATTGCTTCTCTTACCTCGCACTTATTAAGGCACTGGCAAACTTCTACATGGAAACGTGGCCAAAGGTACAATTTCTTAATGAAGAGATTTTTCATTACTCTCTCCACATGACAAAAACCAGTAGTAAAAGAAAGGGGGCTGTTTGATAAGGCCTTTACAAATCCTGTCTGATAAGTAATACTTAAATAAATAATTGAAATACCATTTGAATTTTCAAATTAGAGCAGCCTAATAGTTCATTAATATCTGATCAATGTGTTCAAAATTCCTCTCCCCTTTCCCAAGGCAGATTTCCCATTTATGAGGGTGTAAATTCCTACAGATTGTAGTGTGAGGATGCAATTTTAGGGTATCAAGTTTGAATAATGTCATGGTACTCAAATTTAAACAAATATAAAACCTAAAGAAATAACTTGGATTGGTAATGAAGCACATTTGCTTTAGATAATTGGGACTAACTGCGCATTAACACAACTGAATCTAAACCCATAATTTACCTTGTCTGTAGTGTTGCCAACACCAAACTATGATTAAAACTTTTAAAAGAAAGAAATTAATACTGGTAACATCTGCTGTACTCTACCTTGTTTTTCTGTCTGTAGAGCCTCAGAATAAAAGCTTCTTGACACGATTCTAAAATTTTGTGCGCTTTCCAGATAACCATTCCTTATAAAAAAAAAAGGGGACTAAAATCAAATTAAGACATTTCCTATCTGATAAGCAATCTTTTTTAAAATATTTTTTGTTGACAATGCATCTCAAAAAAAGAAAAAGTAATCTACAATTAAACAAAAAGTATGATAAAAAGAAAAATAATCCTAAAATTGTTTACATAAATATTTACAGACCTGTTATTAGATGTGCAGGTACTCTTTCCATAAGAAGATCCACAACAAGAATTCTTGATGTGACAAATAAACAACCTCCTTCCAGATACAACTGCGTTCTAATACCAGAAGAAAAATATGCATGAATATGCGTGAAAACTATAAGGTAAGTGCCTACTGTCTCATGATCTACTACTTACTTTTCAAAATTTGTTTTCAAGCTATCGATGTAGATCTGCTTTTAAATATGTAAAAAATAATTTATGGCACATTTAGCCATCTTCACATTTCACTGAAATGAGAGAGAAATGAGGCTACCTCAAAACAATGTACAGTTTTGGAAAAAAGTTCTCCCAGAAACAAACTTTCTTAAAAAAAAAACTGGTAATGTCCTGTTTTTCTTTGTATATTTTTTTCTTTTTGGTGCAAGTATGATAGTAAACTAAAAAAAAGTCAAATTGTTACCAATTAGAAATGTGTTAGGGTTTTTTTTTTATATTTTATGTTTCCAGATGAAACTTTTTCCAAAACTACATTGTTTTGAGTTAGCCTACCTCTCTCTCAAGCCTTCACCTATTCTTTCTCATGAACACACACATTTATCAAGTGTTCAGTATCAGTTATTCTGATAATGTTTTTCAATGAAATTAACTCACCAGTGATATATTTACAGTAGTATTCAGTGCCTTCATATTTAACTTAATTTACCTTGCTTTAGTATTTAATTATGGCAAGGAATAGAGGGAAAAAAATCCAATCCAGGAGAGAATGGATTAAGGTAATCAACATGGTACCATAAAGCTTTTTTTGACACATCTTGAAAAATATTTTGCAGCAGGTGTTAATCCCTTTGAGGCAGGATGCAGACAGCATTAAAGCAGTTAGAGTAAAACGTGGTTCCATAAGGCTGTTTTTCCTTTGCCTTGAAGATTGTATTTGAGGTGGTGTTAATCCCTTCTGAGGTCATGTAGGCCAGACAGCATGGGGGAAAAGGGTCACCCTCTCAAAAAGAGATAAGTTCTCCTTTACTTTTCCCTTTCTTTTTACTTAAGTATCATTAACTGCAATAAAAATAGACAAAATATGACTGAGCCAGGTAAACTGGAAGCCAAATGTTTTAAATGTAAAGTTCAACATTGGTGTATTGCCTTTCCTGAAGGAAATTTTAGTAACATTACAACTTTTAGTGTATGTTTGTTTTGTAGATTTAGAGAAAACCATGAAAAGAAAGTTAAAGAGCTAAAGGAAATTCTAAAAAATCTTGAAGCTCAGATTGTAGCAGTGGAAATCAAAACCAGTGAAAACCCAACATCAGCTATAAACTCTTAAGACTGAACATTTAAGAACAAAACATGGCTCATGTATATACTTTATACAACTCAACTAGAACAATATATATATAGTGTATTCAACTTCCAAAAAGCCTTTGACAAAGTCTCTCATGCAAGATTGATGACTAAAGTTAGAGGACTAGGAATTAATGGGTTAATTTCCAACTGGATTGAAGATTGGTTAAGAGAAAGCAGAGAGTGGTAATAAATGGAGTGGCTTCAAGAATGGGCCCCCGTCACCAGTGGGGTTCCATTCTAGGTCCTTTACTTTTTATCATCTATATTAATGATATAAACACTAGACTCTCAAGTACAATTTCTTGATTTGCAGACAATACTAAATTAGGAAACTGTGTAAGTAATGTGCAGGGCGCAAAAATACTTCAAAATGATCTTGATAGGTTGGGCAAATGGTCTGCTACTTGGCAGATGTCATTCAACTTTGACAAATGCAAGGTAATGCACATAGGTTACAAGAACCCAAAGACCAATTACTCTCTCTTGTGGAGGAACTTGGCCAAAACTGATCTAGAAAGACTTATGAGTTTATATTACTGGTACTAATGATCTCAAACCATGAAAGCACTGTGCAGAAGTAAAAATGATGGCCTTAAAAATACTAGGTTATATTAAAAGACAATTCCAATTCAGAAACAAGGAGATTGTAATGTCTCTCTAAAATTCATTGGTAGACCTCAACTTGAGTATTGTATGCAGCTTTGTTCTCTGTCCCTTTGAAAGGATTTAGAAAGGTTGGAAAGGATACAAGCAAGGGCCACAAAAGTGATCCCTTCAATGAGACTGCAAAACTACCAACAAAGATTAGAATCTGTTTACCTTAAGAGAACAGGAAGTTGCAGTCAGCTTATTCAAGTTTTCAAGATGCTCAATGGAATAGAGAGGGTAGACTACAGGAAATTTTCTTCACTTAATACCAATCTGACAAGAAATAAGTGTTTTAAACTGGAACTTAAAACATTTAGTATCTCCATCTGTGGTAATTTCTTCTCTTATAAAATAGTTAATATCTGGAACCAACTCCCTTTAGATATTAATTATTTTATAAGAGAAGAAATTACTACAGATGGAGATACTAAATGGTTAATATCTGGAACCAACTCCCCTTAGAAAGACTATAAACAGCATTACCCACTCTAACAGCAGCATTCACACCTTACACATGGCTATCTGTTGCAGCCAAAATAATATCCCAACATATACACAAGCTAACATTCTAGTTAATCACTATGCAAAGATAAGTCACTTAAACAGAGACAACAACCAGAGAAACAAACAGCCAGACACAAGGAAACCCACAGACTCGACATGACCATTACACCCTTCAATACAGACCAGACTACCAAGGTCATCAAAAACATCAAGAATTCAAAGGCTACTGGACCAGACAACATATCTAACATACACCTTAAACACTTGGGCCCACAGGAAATGCTAGCTCTCACAAACATCAGCACATATTCATACCAACACTGTATTATTCCTGACATATGGAAACAAAGTAAAATTATTACACTACTCAAACCAAACAAAAACCCAACAGAACCAGCTTCCTATAGACCCATTACTTTACTATGCACAGTCTAGGCCGTTTCAAAAAATCGAAATTTATGATGGCTCAACGCACACATACTAAAAAAGTAATATGTCATGAATAAAGACTTCATGCAAAATATTAAGACAAGAGCTTATTGTTATCCCACCCCTCAATGCATATCTATTTTACCCCTCATGAGAAAATTTTCATTTTTCTGGCAAAATATTTATTTATTTTGTGATGTCCTCTTAAATTTGGTATATAAAATTCATAAATAAAATTGGAAGATAAGTAGGTCATTTTCAGGAATGGTCCAGTAACCCCCCTATATTCTTTAGAGAGAATTCTAGAAAATTCTTCCTTCAGGATAACTATTCTAGAATTTCCATTTTTCCCTTTATGGATTATATGTTTTATTTGCTTTTTCATCTATAATTACTGATATTTTCACAAGTTTACTGTTCTAGAAAGGTAACTTCATGTTACTTTACAACTTTCTTACAGTAATCAAGTCATAATATAATTTAGGTGAGTGATTAATGATTATATATATTATTATTAAGACTAACAGGTGGTAAAACTTTTTCCCTCAGAATTATGGCAAAAACCAGAAACAAGTATGAAGTCTGGTTGGTCGGACAAGTGCTGGAAGAGGGTTTTTCTGAGAAGCAGCTTCCAACTAACAGTGATGTCCTTAAACGTCTTTTTTATCACATTAAGGTGGGAAAGCAAAATGTCTCTGTAGCTTGCGCAACTGTAGCCAATGAAGTTATTGCTATGTGGGAAAAAGCCTCCTTAATTACATCCCACAAGCCTTATATTGTCTCAAAGCTTAAAGGCTTTACAATAAGCATGAAGGGCTGGTCAAGAACCGAACTCGACGAACTCCTACCCAAGAGAAGAATGAAGCAGAATTTGTCACCAGCTTAAAGAAGCTTTTCAATGTAGCTCATTCAGAAGTGGAAACAGAAATAAAATTGCAGGAGGATAAAGATTTTCTTAAGGATCAAAGGAACGATCGGAAAATGATTATGGGTCCAGAAGACAAGGAGTTTTCAAGAAAGGCAAAAGCACGACAGATAAGCATGGAAAGAATGGAAAAACTTCGCAGGAAATCAAAGGAAGAAATGAGGCAATTGACAAAGGTTGTGGATCTCAACCAATGTGAAAATTCCGGTTCAGGAGGAAGTGAAGAATCATCTGGTGATGAATTGTTCTACAGAGCACTCTCATCATCATCTTCAAAAAAGGAAAAGCTTGAACCAGGTGTAATTGTTAGGGATAAAAGTTCTTGGCTGCTCTGGACCGCACTGGAACATCTGTAGAGCTGCTATGCACATTGTGGCACCTGCCCTTTCAGCTGCTGGAGTGGAAATTGAAGAGATCACACTTTCATCATCCTCTATCTACAGGTCTCGGCGATCAACACGGATGCAGATGGGAGAAGACATTAAAGCCAGTTTCCAACCAAATACCCCTTTAATAATTCATTTCATGGAAATCTTCTTCCATCCATGCATGGGGGTAAGATTGATGTAATGCCCATTGTTGTGACTGGTGCAGGCGAATTAGAAAAATTACTGTCTATTCCAAAGCTTATTTCTGGAATGGGAGAAGAAATGGGGAGAGCAGTTTTAGATGTCTTGAAGCAATGGCCACAAGTAAATGAGTGGGTAGCAGGCCTTTGTTTTGATACTACTGCAAGCAATACAGGTATCCATGCTGGGGCTTGTACCATCATCCAAAAGGCCCTTCAGAGATCACTCCTTTTTCTGGCATGCCACCACATATCCACGAGTTCTTATCACTGCAGTTTTTGACATGTTTTTCTCTTCTTCGGGTCCACAAATTCCCTTATTCAATCGATTCAGAGATTGTTGGATAACATTGATCAGCAGAATTACAAGCCCTATGAACCCAATGATCTCACCTCAGAATCTTTAGATCATTGGATCTGAAGCACAGAGACAAGCTTATTTCTTTCATCAACTCCAAACTTCAAGAGGGCCACACTCGAGGTGACTACAGGGAATACTTAGAACTTGCACTTATCTTCCTTGGTTGTCCAATGCCTAAAACAATAAAGGCTCTGATAGCAGATTCCACTACCCAGGAGCTTACAGCAGAGCTAGATGGATGGGAAAGGGCATTATCCTTAAAAATTTACTTATTTAGGAACCAATTCCTTCTCACCCCTCATGAAAAACAAGCTCTGATACGAAATAAATGCCTTTTCAGTGACAGTTTATCTTCAAGCTTGGTAACATCTCACAGTTGGAATTGATGCTCCAGCAAATGATTTGGCCCTCCTCAAGATGCTACATATCTACAAGATCCAGGTGATAAGGAAGTGGGTGCTATACAGCCCTCAAAAAACTTCAGAACCATGGTTGGTACTTGAGTGAGGATCTTGTAGGATTTGGCTTTTTCTCAAGCCTCGGTGATGAAGATGATAAGGTTCTAATGCTCAACAACCTTCACCACGCGCCTCCTCGAAAAGTAAGGGCAAGAAAGGTGGACCCCCCCAAATGTTGCAAAACCCCAATGACTTAAAGATTACCAGTTTTGTCACAACTCAAACACAAGAACTTCTTCAAGTGTTTGAAAATAGAAATTCCCAAGAAACTTGAAGACATTGAGGAGCACCGTAATCGGGTCATGGCAGTCAAAGTAATCAACGACTGTGCTGAATGAGGAGTCAAACTGGCTACAGAGTTTAATGAGAAGCTCACAAAGAGTGAGGAAGAGAGACAACTGGCCTTTCAAATCATTGAAAATAGAGAAAGGACAAAGGAGGTCCCTCAGCCACTGAAATCCCTATATTCTTAATCAATATATGCCTTAAATAGAATTTAAGTCGCTTTGTTTTAAAACATATTTTTCGTTCAGTCTTATATTTGCTCTAATTATCCATTAATGTAAAAGAAGTGCCACCTGAGGGGTGCCTTTTTATCATTCAAATAAAATGATATTTTGTCTATTTGTTTTTCTTCCTTTATATAAAAAAATAAAAGTGTGTGCGTTTATCAAAATTCAATTTGAAAAATTACCATATAATCGTGAAACGGTCTAATGCACACCTTTCCAAACTAATGGAAAGACTAATCTTACAAATCACCAACCCACACATACCACTATCACCTACTCAACAGGGATTCAGACCTCACCACTCAACCACGACATTACTCACTAACCTCACGCAGCACATCATGGATGGCATCAACTCCAGATGACCAGCTCAATGTACACTATTAGCAACATTAGACATAGTAAAGCATTTGATGCTATCCCACGCTTCTCTCTCATAAACAAAATACTCAACACAAACACGCACAATAACACCAAAACATGACTGAGCAACTATCTTTCAGGAAGATATGTCACATCCAAAAACAAGCTTTTTCCAAATGGGGTCCCTCAAGGCTCTGTTCTCTCACCAACAATGTTCAACTTATACATGCATGACATTCCAACACCCATAGATAAGCTTACCTTATCATCATATACAGATGACATCACACTAACATCCATCCACAACAACATCGACACTGCTACAAATAACCTACAAACATACATAAACAGTATACAAGACTGGCTCACACACAATAGACTCAAAGTAGCACCCACAAAATCAACCATCACTTTGCTAACAAGCAACACAAACAAACACCAGATAACTCCACAGATTACACTAAACACCACCAACATTCCACACACTCACAGGACCAAAATACTTGGGGTCACATACAACACTATCTTTTGCAAACCACATTCAGGACATTAAAAACAAATGTACATCAAGACTTAACACGCTTAGGGTACTAACAGGCACAAACTTTGGACACCAGCAGGAAATATCACTCATATACAAACAATATATTCGCTCAGTTATGGACTATGCTAGCCCATGCTGGGCACCCATTACCTCAAACACACACAAACACCTTACAGACAATACAAAACAATGCACTTCGTATCATTACAGGATGTACTCAAACAACACCAATAGAACACCTGCACACAGAAACAAAAATACTGAAAGTTAGGAACACTTAGACATGAGGGAACACAATTCATAGCAGCAGTGACAACTAACCCATAACACCCTTGCCACTATATGTACAATCATGCACTAACACCTTGCACCAGAGACACATTATAACCAAATACTCCATTCCATACCACACCCCACAGTACAGAACACACAACACACACACACACCCCTAACCCACAAAGCACTGACATGACTCAGTCTAAATGCAGTCCTAGGTGCGAAGCCACCACCCATTGACAGATCAGAGATCAGCCTCAGCAGATCAGACTGAGTTAACTTAGCACAATTCCAATGTGGACATCACCCCCAACTTACAGATATATAAACACAGACAACTCCACAGACAACACCTGCCACCTGTGCCAGGACACACCACAAACAACTGAATACATTATGACAGACTGTACCGCTCTAGCACAACATAGAACACAATGCAACAAGTGTGCTGAACCTCTGGACCACTCCAGAGAGGGCGATCGGTTACCTGTGTGCCGCTGGCTTGCTCAATCAGGGTGGGCTGATCAGCTAACCAACAACAACAACAACTCCTCTTAGAGGTTGTTTCAAGCCAAAGTGTAAACATGTTCAAAAATAAGTTGGACAAAGTTCTTAATACACTTGGTTTAAGACTGTCCTCACATATAATATAATTCAAGAAAATAGTATTATAATGTAACCCTGTGTGAGTTTGTTTAAACACTTCCTACACTTATTCTCCACCCACTTTAGAGATATCTGGTTGATTGTGCCACATATTGCATGATCAACCATCAAGCACCTTTTTTTTTTTTTTAATCACTTGCTTCATGAACACTTCCAAGTGGAAAATGCTTGAATTTGTTGTAACAATGGGTGATCACCCCTGAAACACTTTCATTCTCCATAAGAGAAGTACATGGGGATAGATACAGGGATGGATGGAATAGGTGAGGTACAGTAGCATTTCTGCCATCACTTCCTTTTTCTCTTCTTTCTCTTGGGTGGCTGGATGCATATGAAAAAATCTGACTTCTGTTGTTAATTCCTGCAGAAGCATTACATCACTTTGCTGGCATGATGGCTTTGCACATAAATGGGCGTAGACATGGAGTTTAACCTTTACCTCTCTCTGAATCCTTTTGGGACTAGCCTGAAGTGGGTCATGGGGCTTTGTTGGAACAATACCTCAGTAAACAGCTGTAAATATATTTTACAAAATCAAAACTATGTTTAAGGTTTTTGTGATGATACAAAGGAGTTGATATGTAATTAGTACAAGTATATTATTGGTTCGTTTGTATAGCGATACTATCTAGTGTACCTTTAATCTGTGTGTGCATAGCGTAACTGTAGGGTAGCTTATATATGCTTTCCTGCAAAATTTCCTTGGCTACTTTTCCAGGGTCAAGAAATTTTTTCAACCTTTTTCCATACCTACCTCTGGCAGGGAGGGAGTGGAAGGTGGAGAGAGTGTCTTGTGCTTTTCTATCCAGTTTTCCACTACTGCTAGCATAGTTAAAAACAGGGCTGTGGAGTCGGTGATAAAATTTGCCAACTCCAGACTCCAAAAATTTTAACATTCTGACTCTGATGGAATGTTAAGGCCAAATTGATTATGATTAGCTTTATTAGGTCAATGGAGATTCATAAACAAGGCATTTCGTCACCACCCCATGACTCATCAGTTACTTAGTGGCTGTAACTATGCCTTAATGGCTTTTTTTCTCTTTATTCAAAAATTACAATAAATCCCAAAATACAAACTGATTGAAGCTTAAACAAAAGATTATTATTGGTTTAGCAAATTAATAAGATGTTTAAATTGTATTATTATAAACATCCGTAATACGTAATATTTTCCATCAGCAGTGAGTGAAAAATATTCAAAAACAGCAGATTTATACTTTTGATGTGACATTACGCTGTTATCATTACTTATCAAATTGAAATCTAAAAATCTGAAAAAGATTTCAGGTTGCTAGTACAAAATTTTTAAATTTCCTTTTATTAATTATGTTAATTAATTAATTATAATCTTTATTAATTATAAGCAACTATATTTATATATTATTTATATTATATATATATATTAAAACATTAGGTTAAATCTATTTTATTCATAAAACTGAGCTAGGCCTAGGCCTAGGCTGCTATGGTTATAGTTCAAGATTTGCTCCGACTCCAACTCCATCCAACTATGCACTTCCAACTCCACTCCACAGCCGACTCCCTGGTTAAAAATTAATCAGTTTAATAACAGGAACCACCACAAGTAGACTGAAAGGTCTGAGGCTTCCTCTTGTCCTTTTATTTCCTTTAACACTCATTTTATGAAGACAAATAAATATTCCTATATTGTGCAGACCAAAAATATTTTCTTATATATTCAAAAGCAGGATACAATATAATGAATTCTCAAACTAAAATGTCATAGCAACACTTACTGTATTTGATGGCTTATAAGACACACAAGCATATAAGACACCCACATTTCAGCAGGGAATATTTAGGAAAAAAACTTTTGAGTGCATTTAAGCATTTAATGTTTACTCCTACTAATATGGAACATGAGCATGAGATCAGCATAGCAGAAAAAGTCATTTACAATGAAAATATCTTACACGAATCATATAACATTAATTCTGATAGCAGAATTCAAAAAAGCATTTCACTAAATGCAGGATCTTTTTAAATAAACAAATCTGCATAACAAAAAAATAATTTCAGTTCAGTTTTACTGGTACTCAACATTAATAGATGACATTAATAGATAGTCACGTTTTAAGAGTTCAGAAATGGTTACCCTACTGCTTAGCTCCGAATAGTTGGGTGCCATACAGACAATAATTGTCTCGTAATATCATCATTAGTAGTTATAAATCCAGCTTTAATATTTACAATAATTCCTTTTTTAGTTAATTAAAAGAAATAATAATGTAATAATAATAATGTGTTTAAGTAAACAATAACATTTTTAATTCTGAAGTTGGGCTAGGCAGAATTTAGCCTACTAGACAGCTACTGGGGGGATTAATTAGCCTAAGGGAGACTGCAACTTTACATATAGGATGCAGGGTGATTTTTTGACATTTTTTGAAAAAAAAAGTGTCTTATATGCCATCAAATATGGTAACTAAATTTTGGGAGTATAATAGGTCTATTAACCCCTTCAATATGGTGACATACATGCATATGTCCAATTAGCATGCTCCAATATACGATGACATACATGTGTATGTCCAAAACTTTAAGAAAGCTAAATTATATGAAATTTCTGCTTTTTGTTACAAATCTTTAAGTTTTGGACAAATGTGCGTATGTCATCATATATTGGAGCATGCTATTTGGACATATGCACATATGTCACTATATTGAAGGGGTTAATTAAAAATATTAAGGCAAGTTATATATATATCTGGGCCCAGAAAAAAAAAAGATTTGAGTGAGTTATTGCATATTTTCCAACATAGAGTGAATCTGGCATGATAATATAGTACATTATTAAAGAGTAAAAAAATCTACTGCAGTAACCTGGATGGTGGTTGCTATATGGTAGACCTGATTAATTTAAAAATATATAGCCTAATACAAAAACACCTGCCTTTATTTTTCTCACCTGTTATTAACTGAGCACTCTGCAGTAATACATTTTGGGAGAGGTGTGATTCCTCTCTCTCTCATATGAGAAATCATGAATTCCCCTTCATGATGTGATGTCCCTATCACTAACACAAGATTCCCTTCATCTGAGTAACTACAAAGCAAATTAATCAAAACTTGCTCTATGCCAAGTCCTCTGAAAGAAACCATTAAAATATTACCATACTTACTTGAATAAATCAAATATATATATACAGTAGCTAATGCCTAATGATAATTTGAAATTTATAAACGTATTTCAGAATGATGCAGGCCCTATATTTACACATCTCTATATAAAAAAAATTCTAAATGAACCAATATGGCTATTTGTACTATTATATTAAACCATATTACTATGTAAGCATTCGCCCAGTTTATGCATTTTTATATTTACGAGTAACAAAAACGATGAACTTCAAATATTCATACAAATATGTTCCTTTTAAACCTAAGAAATGTAGCTATACATTTAAAAATAAAAATAATTTATGATTTTCTAACTGAATACCAATTGAATAAGTTAAATAATATTTTACATTAATTAATTAACGAGTTTAGAGGTTCTTCAATAAACCAATCAAATGATGATCAGTTGATTAGCCTAATCCCTTTTCTTCTGCCAGTATCTGTGTAACCCTAATATTAATGAGTAAGGTTTACTGCATCTTATTCATTTATAGTGTTTGTAATGTACCGTACTCTGTATAATAATAAGTCCACATCAAGGTCTATTTTATGTCCTATATTCTAAGTATTTTTTATCATACCTTGCAGCAATGAGAAGTCCATCTTCATGAAGAATATCAAGAAGCATTTGATTTTCATATTCAAGCATAATGCCAAGTATATAACTTGTATAACTGATAAAATTATTATTATAATAACTAGCTGTACATACACTCCAACTCAAACTAGCCTTCTGGTGCTTAACCAGATTTTAAAAGAATGCATATAATTTATTGCTAAAAACCTGTAATCCATAATACTTTTAAAGTGATTCAGGGGTTTCAATAAATGCCTCTCTCTTCAATGAGACCCCCCTCCCCCACCAAAAATCTTGTACCCCAATATCTAAATAAAATTTTTCCTTCCCTTAAAAATCCTTGGTTCAGAAAATTAACATTTAATAAAACAATTAGATAGACTAAGGGAGGAAAGCTGCCACAAATTAAAGCATTTGTGAATACAAACCTTTTATTTAAATTTATAATACAGAGTATTTCAAAAATCCTATGCACTGGTGTATATATACTCTGAATAATAATACAAGTATTATTCAGAGTACAGCAATACTTTGCTATTCGCAATTGATATTTAAACACCCATATTCGATATTTGCAAAATGAATCCTCAAATCATACAATGAGGCACTAACTAACAAGGACTTGATCGAGTTGGAGCAGCATCTAGCAGTGGATGAAGAGGAGCAGCAGGCTGAGTCCCCCTCCACATTGACCTGAATGTAGAGAGGAGCACCACTGTCATCCACAATGTCAAGAATGACATTCAAGCCTACTATGAGCTTCTGGAGGAGATGAGGAAGGTGGCTCACCAATTGACACTTCATGCATTTTTCCAGCCCAAATCCTCCCCTTCTCCTGATGTAGCTGCCACTCCAACTTCTTCAACCTCCAAGTTCATGTTCCATAAGCTTTTTAGTTCTCATTCCTACAGCAGCAGTGTCAGTGCCATCTCGAGTGGGGAGGCTGATGACCCTGGTCCCTCTTCACCCAAGTAACTCCTCACCCTCTCCTTCTCTTTATGCCAGTTCTGGTACACTATTGACACTCACAGCAAAGGTAAATGCTAGTTTAACTATTTTACATTCATTGTAATTATATTGTAGTATGTATGGGAATGCATCCCCCCTAATTACATTGATTCTTCTAGGAAAAATTGCCCTGATATTTGCAAATTTGTTATTCGCAATAACCAGGTATATATATATATATATTTTATTTTTTTTTTTAAGTTCAGGAAGAACCGATTCGCCTCTATTTAAAAGGGCATATCTCAGCGGAAAAACAAAGAAAAAGTGAGAGGAAAGACAGAGGAAAAAGAAAGGGTGGAGGGGACAGTTGAAGTGGAAAAAGACCAAGGATGACAAGGACTGCAGGGTCGAGCCCCATCATCCTTGGGTGCTAGGGCCGGGAGGGCGCACGTGAAACCTCCAGGAACAAGCACGTACAAACGAGCACAAAGAGCACTCAAGAGCACGAGCTTAGAACCCCCTTGCGGGGGTATATATATATATATATATATCTATATATATATATATATATATATATATATATATATATATATTTGTACAGCGACTTTTGAAATACTGTGTACATCACATAACAGACTGCAGGTTGGATATAAACAAATGTTACCTATATATATATAAACATAACCTATTTTATAATTACAAACTTCTTTCTAATTTCATAAAATTACTAGTGATACAGTAAAGTTTCTTTCTTCTGCACTTTGTATGTTTGGTGCAACTATATCATGCATTATACCATTTTGCAAAAACAAATTCAGGTCAATCCCAGAATAGGCACCTGATGTACCTCAATCCCAGAATAGGCACCTTGCAAGGAATTAAATAAAAAAAACCTGATGATTACAAAATTTATTGTTTATACAAAATTTATTACAAATGTAATAAAGGCAAAGTTATAAAAGGTTTAAAGTGGTTTAATGAATAAAGAAAAATTTTAGATATTATAAATTCCTGCAATATGAGCCCGAATGTTTCTGAATCCATCTGAAGCAAATCTATCTTGCCACATAAATTGGTATAGATATAGGTTAGGTTAGGTTAGAGTTGATTTTTTCAAATATTGATAAAAACAATGAAATTATATCTCTAAAAACTGTTTATATTTTTTTCTCCTCAATCCCAGATTAAGCACCTATGTTTTGCCTCAATCCCAGATTAAGCACCTAAAAATGATTTCAGGTGCCTATTCTGGGATTGATCCACAAATTCTATATACAATAACTTTCTGTTCAATACTGCAACAACATTGTTTACCCAATGTTTTTATATTTATATATATATAGGGTGGCGTAAAAGTTGCGCATCATAGGAATTTTCAGTGTTCACTATAATATATTATTGTTTTTCTTTTAGGTAGGGGATGGCTGTGAAATTAACAATAAACAAGAGAGTGAGCTTGGTTTTAATGTATGGAATACCAGATAGCTATGTATAACAAATCAATGAATTAGTACAGAATTTAAATTCTGTACGTATTCATTCTGTACCTATTCATCAATTTGTAGTATCTGGTATTTCTATACATTAAAACCAAGCTCACCCTCTTGTCTATTGTTAATTTCGCAGCCACCCCCTACCTAAAAGAAAAAAATTATATATAATTAACACTGAAAATTCCTGATGCATGACTTTTGCACCACCCTATATATATGTGGCTATTTCTTGCTTAATAATAATATTAATAACATTTTACATAACTAGCTATATATTAATTTATAATACTATTTAAATCAATAATAATGTGTCCTATATGTATAGGTGGTAACAAAGATGTAGCAAAAAACTATAAGACAGTAACTTTAACATCCCACCTAATAAAAATAATAAAGTAATAAGACAAAAAGTAATTGAACACCTAGAAAATATTAGTTCCTTAAATAATGGCCAACATTATTTTAGTTGAGGCCATTCCTGCCTTTCACAGTTGCTGATGCACTATGAGAGAATATTGGAGGCCATACAAAAGGCTACAATGCTGGATGGGAGCAAAAAGTAACAGCGCAAGGAAACCTGTCAGAGCTAAGCAGAGTTATAAGCAGTGTTCCCCAAGGTTCAGTATTGGACCCCTTGTTGTTCTTGATCATGGTTGGGGAAATCAATGTTGAATGTTGATCTATGACACCTAAAGGCCACTTCCTTTGCAGATGACACCCAACTAAAATGGCTAATTCATTCACAAGAAGATGTAGAATTACTACAGAAAGAACTGAATAGTGTGTTGATATGAGCAGAGAAACAATGACCCTAAATGGTGACAAGTTTGAATTCTTATAGTACAGCCAACTTGAAGACATCAAGAATTCATACAGTATCAATGTAACCCCCAATCATTACAGCCAAAGATCATGTTAAGGACCTCGGTGTTCAGATGAGCAACAATGCTTATCACACCATTTGAAGAACCCAACAAATACAGTAGGAAAACTGATTGGTTGGGTACTTAGAACTTTCAGAACCAGCTCATACTGTATGCTGACACTCTGGAAATCCCTGGTACTTTTGCAGCTTCAATACTACTGCCAACTGTGGTCACAAAGTGAGGTAAATCTCTAAGAGCGCTCCATTTTTCAATATTAAACATATACTCATGAAACATATACCATTTGAAAGCTGACATTTTTCTGAGTCTAAAAATATAGTAATCCAAAAGTATCAATATCAAATAAAAAGTAACTAGGTTTAAATATAAAACCCTATACCGATCAATTTGTGATGCATGATCTTTACGGGGGCTACCCCCAAGACCTAAATTATACAAATGATAATGTAATAACATATTCATGTTAGGTTAAGTTAGTGTAACAATTACCAAAAATGCCATCTTACAACATAGACTGAAGATTTATAACTTAGCCAACCTTTATAATGTAGTTAATGACGTCACACGTCAAACAATTAATTAAATCTAGTTACCGTACTTTTTATTTGCTATTGATACTTCTGGATTACATTTTTAGACTCAAAAAAAATGTGAGCTTTCAAATGGTATATGTTTTATGAGTGTATGTTTAATATTTAAAAATGGAGCACTCCTAGAGATTATCCCAGTGATATTATGAAGATGGAAGCATCCCAGAGAACCTTCACCAGCAGAATATAGGGGAATGCAGCACCTCAACTACTGGGAGAGGTTGCATCAGCTGGGGCTCTACTCTCTGCAAAGATATACATCATAAGACTGAATAAGGCCTAGACTCTGGCCTAACCTAGGTTTGAGCAAGTCACAGCAACACTGGTATTGGTCAATATAGGCCCCAAACTGCAATGATTGAAAGAAATTCTTTACTTTAGGCTTATGAATGTGTAAATTTAATCTAGCACAGCCTTCTAACATCACTAAAATATATTTTCTCTTATAATAGGCATAAATAATACGAGTTCTTGAAATAATGTTGACTCTGCAGACAAGAAGTTGTTTGTTTACAAAAAAGTTGCAAGTTTTTTCTAGCAACATTAGGAACTAGCTTCGGCAAAACTCGAGTCAAGCCTGGTCGGATTAAAGTGCTGGGATCTTGAGTTTTGGACGAAAAGAACGCGGTAAACTTGAGTTGATTTGACTTGACCTCAAGTCAGTTAGGCGAAAAGTAAACGGCTTAAACTTGTCCCTGACTTAAGGGGTAATGGTTACAGGAATAGACTAAAGGAATTAGGAACGTTCTCTTTTTGAAATAAGCTGTATTACGTGCAACATGACTGAACTATACAAAATGTTCGCAGCATAGGGTAGCTAAAAAAAAAAAATCTTTTCATTAGAAACTGAAGAACTTGGGGTCACAAAAAAAATTGGGAAGAAAACTTTAGATTAAATTTACGCAGGGTCGGATTGAGGCCCTCGTAGGCCCTAGGCACTTTTGTTTCGTAGGCCCTTTGGTGGATGCATTTTTATGGGTGTATCGATTTCTATGGGTAGATGGGTGATCAAAATTATCTTGAATAATTTTTTAATAATAATAATAATAATTAATTTCAAATCATTTACTCGTATACAATTTTGTTGTTTTTTCTCATTTTGGGTGATCCAACCCTTCCCAGTCTTCCAATATATCAGATGGATATAAAAGAAAGCATGAGTCAGGACATGAGAATAGGAATAAACGAGAAAAGAAGGATGAAGCATTGAAGGGGATCAAGGGCTCTATTCTGAAGTTCATAAACAAGGATGTGAAAAGTGGTAGTGCACAAACTCCAATGGACTCAATCACCATTAATGATACAGTTGGATCAGGATAATAGTGAACCTTGAGAAAATGTTGTTCTTGAAGCAGAATTTTATTCTCACATAGAGGGTAGATCAAGTGAAGAACATGCCAATGTCCCTTTGGAAGCAGATGATGCGGTAGAAAAAATTACAGACTCCAAAGCTAACATCAGATGCTGACTTTACTAGTAGGCCTAAGCCTGCCAGTGATCCTGCACTCTGGAAAGAAGTTACTGCAGATTTGAGATCCTATTTTGCTGATATCATCCCATTTCAGAATATTGGTGATTCTGGCTTTTCAATGTCAGGTAGAAAATTTGGTGTAAAGAAGAGGTATGTAAACAAGGAATTGTTCTGCAGGCACTTGGCAAATGGAGAAACTGTCCAGAGAGACTGGCTCATTTACTCACCTTCAACTGGTCAAGTGTATTGCTATGTGTGCAAACTATGTGGCAGCAGCAAGTGTTTTAATCAATTTCAAAATGGCTTTGATGATTGGAAAAATGCAAAAACCAGGATTACTGCTCATGAACAGTCAAAGGATCACATCAAAGCACTGTCCATGATGCTGGAGCACCAAAAATTTGTCAGAATTGATACAGAACTGTAAAAGATGAAAGAAAGATTTTGTAAATACTGGGTTGAAGTTTTGAGGAGAGTTGTTGCAGTAGTAAAGTTCCTTGCAGAGAGAGAACTGGCATTTCGTGGTGATACTGAGGTGCACAATTGTCCAAATAATGGAAACTACCTGGGTTACATTGACCTCTTAGCAGAATTCAACCTATTTCTTGCAGATCACATTCAGATGCATGGTGATCGAGGGAAGGGAAATGTGTCTTACCTTTTGTCAACCATTTGTGATAAATGCAAAAAACTTCACTTTTCTACGTGAAGGTCAAAATATGATAATAAAAACCCACTCTAATATACAGAGTGTTGACAGATTGTTGTGGAAATAAACTCTGTCTATTAGAGTGGGTTTTTATTATCATTTGTGATAAATTTATTGATCTGGTGGCATCTGAGGTTATAAAAACCATAGTATCTGAAATCAAGACAGCTAAGTATTATGCAATCAGCATTGATTCTACTCCTGACAAAAGTCACACTGATCAGCTGACAGTGATATTCTGCTATGTCACCATTGATGGAAATGTTGTTGAAAGATTTCTTCAATTCATCCCAATTCAACAACATGATGGAAAGTATTTATTTGAGGTTCTCCAAAATGTTCTCGAATCTCATGGCATCAATATGGCAGACTACAGGTCACAGTCATATGACAATGCCAGTAACATGAGTGGCATATACTCAGGAGTGCAAGCAAGATTTCGTGAAGTGAACTAGTTAGCTGAATGGGTCCCCTGTGCAGCCCATAGTCTGAATTTGGTTGGATCATCTGCTGCTGAGTGTTGCACTGAAGCAGTTGATTTTTTGTCATTTTGCAATCTTTATTTGCATATTTCTCTGTTTCACCAGAAAGATGGTCAAGATTAATCAAGAATATGAAGAAAAATGCCCATGTCATTCAAAGTGTGTCAGAAACAAGGTGGTCAGCACGAAGTGATGCCACTAGAGCTCTATATGAGAACTATTCTGAAATTCGGCAAACCTTAATTGACATTTCTGAAAGTGACACACAACCACCTGCAGCTGTTCATGAAGCAAAATCACTGGCACAGAAGCTTGACCAATTTGATATTGTGGAGATGGAAAAACGGCGAGATGCATATGCCAGATTGAATGACCGATTCAGTTTCCTTGTAGATAGATCACTGTCCACAGAGGAAATTGTTTTGCGGGCCAATGCATTGGTTGCTGCATATTCAGCAGATCTTGAAAAAGCATTCACTGATGAATTCCTGCTGTTCCTGCATTTGTATGCAGAGAAAAAAACAGTGGCAGGTATGCTCAAAGCTCAAATATCTGACAAGCGGATCAGCAGCTTTCTGAATGTTTACATTGCTCTAGGGATGTATCTTGCCATCTTGGGAACGAATTGTGAAGGGGAGTGTTCTTTTTCGAAGCTAAAGCTGATAAAAAACTGTCTCCGATCAACCATGGGACAACAAAGCTTGTCTTCCCTTGCACTACTCTCTATTGAGAATGAGATTTTCAAATGATGTTTTTCGCACAATGTTATTGCTGATTTTGCAATGAAAAAAATCTCGAAAAGTTCATCTCTGGTGTTAATTTCTTGCACTTTATGAAAAAAAAATGATTGACATGACTCTGCCTCTTTGTATATACACTGTGCTCCCCCAAATGACGCCTCTGAAAGTATGACGAGTTTAAGCATCTTTTCATAGAGCATCATTCCGCCCATACGCCCACTTCAGGATATGAACAGCTCGCAGCAGCAGTGCCAAGCAAATAAAGTGTTAATCCACATTCTCTTCACGGAATTTTCGTTAGTTTGTATTGTAGACACCTGCAGTTATTATCAGTCCTGTGTATATCTTAATTTTCCATTTATAACATATGAGAAAAATGACAAAGCTATATATGTTGGGACGTTTCATGTAACATTACAAATGATGATAGAATCCAGGCAATAATGCTATTAGATATTATGGAACATTACGCACTTATCCAGGAAATCTATGAAGCCACAAGAAGAGAGAACGTTTTGGATTTAATTTTAACAAATAACAATGAGATAATAAATAAAATAGTGACGTACACAAATTTCTCTGACCATAACCTAATCGATATGCAATTACAGTTAGCAACAAGAGGTCCAAAAACGCATCCCAGAGAGTCAGAAAGAATATTTGAATGTTGAAATATAAATTCAGGGTAGATTGGGAGACTGTAAATGAAGATCTAAAGAAAGCAAATTGGGAATTGTTACTTCACAAAAAACTCCAGAAGAAATACTAGAAATAACAGAAAATGAAACTAAACCTATATTGCTGAAATATGTCCCGAAGAAACAAAAACGAAAACGTAGCAAGCTCGAGAGAAAAATCAGGACACTATTTAGACAACGGAAACAAACTAAAAATTCCCCATAGGCACACAACTGAAGCACTCAAACTAGGAAAAAAAAACTAAGCGAAATTGAAGTGGACCTAAAACAAACATTTATATATAACAGTGGTTCCTAACCTTTTCACCACAAAGGACCCCTTTTATTTTTATTTTTTTCCCACGGACCCCATGTTTTTGAAAGATTCCGTCTACCAAACAAACTGTTTTTATTAACTAATAATTAACTCGTTTTCTCATTTTTCACTATCAAATAAAGGACATATAAGAGAGTATGCAATTAAAATACAGCCTATTAAAAAAAGTATTAATAATTCCAGCCAAGAGCAAGGAAACTTGAAATTTTAGCCTAAGCGCCCTTATCGTGGGTAAATGTACGATTTCCATTGGAGCCTCTCGAAATATTGAAAGCTCACGGACCCCCAGTACTACCTTCGCGGACCCCCAGGGGTCCGGGGACCCCAGGTTGGGAACCACTGATCTATAAGATAGACGAGAAAAACAAGGTAGCAGCAAACAAAAAATAACCCAAAATACTTCTACATGTTTATGAACAGAAAAATGCAATGAAGAAAATATTGGTCCGTTGATAGATGGCGACCGAATACACAAATGACCCAGAAAAAATGAGCGAACTGCTTAAGAAACAACTTACAGTAACTCTGTCTTTAGTACTCCTGAGTCCAAGAAGAAAGTAAAAAATCCAAATGAATTTTTTGACCTTGATACAAATCAGCCAAGAACAAGTTCGGGTACAAACTTATTAATGGACTTAAAGTTCTCGGAAGATGTAATTAAGCCTCTATCACAAATGCGAGAAAATTCGGCACCAGGGCCAGACACATGAAGTGCCACGTTTCTGAAGAAATGTAAATAGAGTATTGTCAAGCCGTTATGTTGAGAAAATCACTCGACACAGGACAAATTCCATTAAAGAACGCGAACATTGCCCACTTTTTAAAGAAAGTAACAAAGCAATACCTAAAAATTATCGGCCAGTAGCTCTCACCTCCCACCTTATAAAGTGCTTTGAACGTATAGTTAGAGGAAAAACTAATTACTGCCTACAGCAAAAGAATTTATACAATCCAAACTAATATGGCTTCAGGGCTGGAAGATCATACCTATCACAACTATTAGACCACCAGAAGAAAATAATGGAAACATTGTGTCGAGGAAAAACCTAGATGTAATATATACTGACTTTGCTAAAACCTTCGATAAATGTGACCATGGAATATAGCACAAACTTAATACAGGAATTACTGGAAAGCTGGAAAGATATATATTTAATTTTGTCTCAAAGAACACAGTCTTAGTAAATGGAGTTAAAGCCGAAATCTATGAAGTCATGAGCTCTGTCCCACAAGGCACAGTATTAGCTCCCTTGTTGTTCATAATGATCGCAGACATTAATGTAGATATTAATTACAGTATTGTATCATGTTCGCAGATGACACAAAGATATGCAAGGAAATATCAGACGAAGGTGACATAGGAAAATTAGAAAATGACATTGAAACATTATTCAACTGGGCAGAAGACAATATGAAGTGCAACGAAGAAAAATTCCAACTTCTAAAATATGGTAATAAGGTACTATAGAATAAAGGGTACAAAACTCTACAAGCCAAACAGTAACATCAAACCCACAAACAAGTCAGGGATCTTGGAGTAATAATGTCGTCGGATGCAGAATTCAGAGAGCACTATAACATTAAAATTACAACAGCTAGAAAAATAATGGAAATCATCTGAAAGAGCTTCCACAGCAGAAAAGCAAACGTGCTAAAATTATGGAAGAGTCTCGTCCTACCAATAATTGAATATTGCTCAGTACTCTCAAGCCCAAACAGAAAACGAGACATTGCAAACATAGAAGCCATACAAAGGAATTTTACGTCTAAAATAGAGGAAACGAAAGGTGGAGACTACTGGTCGACTATAATCCCTGAAACATTTTTCTAGAACATTTTTCCCTGGAATATTTTCTATAACTTTAGAAACATACTGTAACGAGAGAAGTGGCAGATTTTGTATGTTCCAGCTGCGGTGGGACAGGGGGCCATGAAAACGAGGATAGAAAATATTCTCAGACGACGGCCCAAAACTTTTTAATGTCCTGCCCAAAGAACTGAGGAACCTCCTCAGGAACCACCAACCTGACTAATTTCAAGAACCAGCTGAATAGGTTCCTGTACAAAGTCTCTGACTAGCCTCGCGTGGCTGGCTCCGAGGGTAGGAGGAGAGCGGAACGTAGTTCCTCCTCCACAAAATCCAGCAAATGAGGCGGGATGCTGCAGAGGGGTCGATGGCAGGGCGATCCTGAACTGTCGTTCAAACTCTCATAAAGTATTATAAGTATTAGCCATATATACACATTTTTAAATTCATTTTACAAAACATTCTGAAAACTCATCAGAGTATATGAATAAATAAGCAGTAAAACAAAACACTTTTTCTCTGCTTTTAGTGTTTCGAAGAGGAGCTAAATTATTTGCGAAAGAACGTCAACTTAAATTATATTTTAATATTTTGCATTATATAATTCAATGTAGTAATAAAATATAGAACAAGTTAATAAATTAATCTTATGGACTTTCACTGTTTGAAGACTGATGTGATAATATTCAGTTTTTGGTAATATACTTCTAAATTACGAAAGTATATGCCCTTGTGCAAAGCTTGGTTCTCATTCCATTCGCTAGGTGGCGACTACCTATTACAGTACTCGCTCAGTTACTCGTCTATTGAGGGGCTGGCCATAATCACGGATAACTCAATTTTGCGGTTAACTCGGTATACCCCTCCGGTTGGTGAGTGGTACAGCCGGTGCTGCCCGCACCTCGCGCGCCAACACTGACAGTATTATTCTATTACAGTATAATATACAATTAAGTAGTTTGTATTCATCACGAGACGTGATCATGCCTCCCGACGTTTGTAACTGCTAACATTATGAGCCGCGGATGTAAACACCATCGCCAGATTACGGTTAACTCTGCATCATGATCACGGATAAGTGCACGATAGTCCCAATTAGTAAAGCACGGTTGACTCGATACATAGTTGAGTGAATCATAGATAACTGTTCTAAGGATTTTAAACTCCTTAGAACAGTCGTTTTTGGTATGCTCAGTCTACGTGATGCTGTGCAATTTGACATTCTAAGATTTGTTTCAAAGGCATCTCTCACCAATTCGACAGTTTCTTGAGAGGTACCTGGACGTCCAGATCTTGCTTCATCATGAACAGAGCCTGTTCTTTTAAATTTAGTGACCAGCTCGCGAATTGCTTTGTCTGTAGGTCCTGGTTTGTGAAATCATCTTTCGAATTTTTCTCGAATTTCTTTGCACTTCTTCCCTTGGATACGTAGTGTTACTATCATCACACGTTATTGTACATCCATCATCATCTATGGCCTGTAGAAAATAAAATAGAAATATATAATTTCAGCAAAATAGATAGGGACTTTTGGACCACTCTGTATAATTATTTCCCAATGACTTACAACAATGTGGGAGCCAGCCGAGACTCTTGAAGAATCGGAAGAATTTATTGAGACATGCCACATACATTTAGAAGGGACCCCATCGCAACTCAGCAATGTCTGAGTTTCTCGCCGACCCGACACCGCGAAGATTACACGAAGTCTTTGATGCAGGGAGCGGTTACACGAATTATTATTTATTAGTTATCCAAATTCCTGATATACCAGAATTTTCGTTTAAATAATACACCTTCAAAAGGTAAATAAATGTTCCTCAATGTTTTTACCCATGCCCATAAAGTATAAACGTTATTGCTTCTACTACTTTATCTGATGTAATTGTAATCTTTTCACGACTCTTGAGACTTACAAACCCACCGGAAATAACGTAAGTTGTACGACAATGCAACCTTTTCTCCAAACGATTCTACACGTGTCGTTTAGTTGTCGGAAAAGGAATCCAAAATGTGTGTGCTTTAAGTAACTAGTTACTAAAATATTTGGTTTTGAATAACAATGTAGCATGCTTTTTGGTTTAAAGAAAATGTATACTACGAAAGGGTTAATTATTATTAATTGAATAAATTCGTATTTCTAGTATGCGTTTTAGTTCTTTTCTATCAAATGGAGCTTATATTTGTCAGAGGGGCTGCAGACAAGATAATATAACGCATAACGGGATCAGTCACTGCCAAGGGGAAAAACAGCTGTGTGCATGTTTGCCATTGTTTGACCATGGAGCTTTGATGCGTAAATGCATGATAAAACCTAAACTGACTCGTAAACCTGTATTAAAAGGAATGAGTGATTATTTATGACAAATAGGAAATACAAATATTCAAAACTTTTCAAAATACTGAAGAGTTTTATCACATTAAATTATTTATATATATACTGTATATATGTTACAGGGAATCTGTGTAACTAGGGATGTCATGAAATCCCTAAAATGTTCGGGGATTTCGTGTAACGTTAAGTCGTGATTTTTTTCGTTAAACCTACGGGAAAATTATTGAATGCCCAGTTATGTTAATTGAATGCCCGGTTAGGTCAACTGTATGCCCTTGACGAGTGGTTAGGTTAAGTCGTGATATTTTCGTTAAAACTAACGAAAATATCACGACTTAACGTTACATGAAATCCCTGAATATTTTAGGGATTTCATAAAATCCCTAGTTACACATATTCCATAAACACACACACACACATTATATATATATATATATATATATAGGGATGAATTTCACAATAAAACACGTGAAATGAATGAATGCTGCAAACCCACAAGGAAAAAGAAAAACGATTCCAAGGCCTTTCGTGTATTCAAAGCTACACCTCGTCAGGGAATGAAGATAAAGGCGAGAAGCCCATAAATATATACAACGTACAGGAAAAACAAAACAATTAGCACATACTTAACAAGGGTTAATGAGAGGCAAAAGAAATTTTAACATGATATCGTCAATTTTATACGTCCCCGCACTGTTATTGAAAGTGTTTTTAAAATGAATAAATGCACATTCTAGAATATTTCTTTCTATTATATCTCTGTTTTTAACAAGCGCTTTAGAACTATCCCACTTGATGCTATGGTTCATCTATACATATGGTTAAATAAAGCAATGGAAGTATTAGCTGTTCTACACGCATATTTATGCTGTTTTACCTAATATCTCACGTTTTACCGGTTTGGCCTATATATACTGAGTTACATTGTGTACATCCGATCGAATACACACAACCAACAACATTATCAGGGCTATTCTTTATTAGGCGTGATTAACAGTATTATTATACTTAAAGATTACATTAATGCCAATTGCTTTAAGTACAGTTGGAAGGTATTGAAAATTAACATGGTAAGGTAGGCTAAGGATATTTTTACGCTGAAATTCCTTTACAATTACATTATTATAATACCTATTCTTGGCTTTCTTAAGACAGTTATCTAAAAATGAAATAGGATAACATAATTTAGTACCAATATCATGATATTGCATAACTCGGAATCTAAAAATTCAGGACTGACAACTCTCAATGCTCGAAGAAACATAGCAGAGAAAATAGAGGATTTAATCGAAGGATGATGGTCAGAATAAACACATAAGAGTTATTATTAGTAGGCTTACGGTAGACTTCATATTTGAACTGATTAGAGCGTTAGAGCGTCTCCAAATTTTTAGATCAAGAAAAGATAGGCTTCCATCATTTTCTTTTTCAACTGTAAACTTAATAGATGGGACTAAATTGTTGAGCCTATCAAGAAATAAGTCCACATCCAAATTATTAGGCCAAAGGCATAAAATATCATCTATATACCTGTACCAAACCAGGTTAAAATTAACAATCGTAGGCAAAATTCTACTTTCAAAAAATTCCATATATAAATTAGCTAGTACAGGTGAAAGGGGATTTCCCATAGCCAATCCAAACGACATAGCATAAAACTTATTTTCAAACTGAAATTTACAATCTTTGACACAAAGCTTAATTAACTCAATAAGAGTGTTGTGTTGAACAGGGAAAGAATATTCAGAGATCTTATCTTTTAAAAAATCAAGTAGGTCATCAACAGGACTTTTGTGAATAGCGAGCATACATCGAAGCTTACCAATTTGAAATTAGGGTCATTAGGGAATTTCAGTTTGTCAATAAGATCCATGCTATTTATAATATGTGACTCAGAAATAGCCAACTAGCGGCGTTAATAAACTAACTAACCATTTTGATAGCTTATAGGTTACGGAGCCCACTGAGCTAACAATAGGCCTCATGGGATTATTAACTTTGTGTTTTTTACTAAGCCGTACAGATATGGTAGTGACGGATTGATACTAAGAAACTGCTGTGAAAGCCCATTATAGTTATTTTTTAATATTTCTCTTAATTTTCTGTTAAACATTTTATTAACATCCTCCAATGGGTCTCTATTTAGAGGTTTGTACGTGTCACGATCACTTAATAACGTATTCATCTTTTCAACATAACTGTTTTTGTCCATGATGACGATCGAATTGGATTTGTCCGCTTTCGTAATATGTAATGAATCATTATTTTTCAGTGTTTTTAGGGCTTTTTCAAACCTCAAATAGTGATGTAGGTCACATCCGCATCCGCATCCGCATCCGCATCCGCGGAACATCCGCACATTTTCTCGCATCCGCGTCCGCACTTTGGACTGCGGATGTCGTGCGGATGTGGACCGTTGAGGATAAACGTCATTAATAAGCGGAAATTATCAAATTCTACTATATTAATAGAACTAGTTCATTGTGCGCAAAAGTGATGCAAGCGACAAGACGAGAGGCTGTTCTTGTATGAAGTTACTCTCTTGCAACCTACTTAGATCCACGTTACAAAGCTAAGTTATTTTCACCTAGTACATTAGAACGAGTTAAATCATCACTTGTCAAAGCAGTTGAAGAGCTTCAATCTCTTGAATCTGTCGCTTCGCCACCCACCAAAAGAATAAAAGTTTCAGTGACAGAACCAACACCTTCAACAAGCAAATCTATCACAGAATCTGTCTCTCAGTTTCTTGAGTCAAGCAGCAATGACGAGACCTACGCGATGTCAAAAGATGTAGTGAAAATGATCGAGAGCTATCACCAAGAAAAACGCCTGGCTGCATGTGACAATCCTATTAGTTGGTGGAAAAATACGCAGAATATCTATCCATACTTGAGTAAACTTGCAAGGAAACATTTAGCCTGTCCTCCAACAAACGTACCAAGCGAGAGATTATTTAGCAGTGCTGGATTAATATATGATGAAAAGAGAAACAGACTGGCAGCAGAAAAGGCAGAAAAATTAATGTTCCTTGAGCATAACCTTCCTATAATTAAGTTTGAACATTAAACGATGAACATCTTAGTTTACTTTATTTTAATTACTCATTTATAAATATGCCTAATAAAACTTTAAACTTAATATAAATAGTTATCAAGCTAAAAAAGATCTCTTTCTATAAGGGTGGAGGTTGGGGAAAGAGGTCGGTGGGGGTGCATTTGAGTTGGGTTCACGTCCCGCATCCTGGTAACACAATTATGGTTTCTAATTGTGGCTGAAACTCAACAAAATATAACGAATTTATTTGCAGACGAATTCACTAATTGATTTCTATATTAGTTAGATGCTTTATATTATTTTATATGTTCAGAGAAAAGTACAGCAATTATTGTACAATTAATCAATTATACTACATTATAGCACAGCTCTCTCTATATAATAACTTATTATATACTACGTTAAACACAACAAATCTCGAATATATCCTAAAAAATAACGAAAATGTAGACATCCGCATCCGCATCCGCGGATGTTGAAATCAAACATCATCATCCGCATCCGCATCCGCGGATGCGAAAAAAATGACATCCGCTACATCACTAACCTCAAAGGATAATTCGATTCAAACCTCGTATTAAAAGCACTATACACACAACCTTTGGCTAAAGTCACCTCACTTTCGGATATATTACTATGTTTTTCAAAATTAATAAAAGACTTAGCAATCAGTAAACTGCTGGGCTTTTTTGGGACTGAGAAACCTAACCCAAAGCCTAACGCACATTTCGTATTGAAGTCTAGCTCTTGGGACGACAAGTTAACAATATTACTAAAATCACTTTTTTTAGTCCAGTAACTATTACGAATTAAATCCTCCAGTCTATTGTTTAATTTCCTATTCTGAGTTCTGCATCTTCTACGTAAGTTGTTGTAAATATCATCCAAAAGCGTACTTCTCCACGCATGAGGAACGGTGGAAAAAAATATATTTTTTCTTACTTCGGACTCTCTGAAGGCGTTCTTCACTTCAATGCGGCTATATTAATATGTTTCTTTAAAATAATCCTTTCAATGTCACCAAACGGCGTATCGTCCAACATACGGTATCGTCTTCCAAGCAGGGATTTTGGGATGACTTTTTCACTAACACTTCCTAAGGAAATCGAATTGATTCTTAAGAGAATGTGCATGAGCAATAGCAGAACGGTAACTTCTAAAAATCGATCGGAGAGAAGGGAATATGGTTGTAAAAAGAGCAACAGTGAAGAGGACACGCGTGGGCTCCATTATATGGGATGAATTTCACAATAAAACACGTGAAATGAATGAATGCTGCAAATCCACAAGGAAAAAGAAAAACGATTCCAAGGCCTTTCGTGTATTCAAAGCTACACCTCGTCAGGGAATGAAGATAAAGGCGAGAAGCCCATAAATATATACAACGTACAGGAAAAACAAAACAATTAGCACATACTTAACAAGGGTTAATGAGAGGCAAAAGAAATTTTAACATGATATCGTCAATTTTATACGTCCCCGCACTGTTATTGAAAGTGTTTTTAAAATGAATAAATGCACATTCTAGAATATTTCTTTCTATTATATCTGTTTTTAACAAGCGCTTTAGAACTATCCCACTTGATGCTATGGTTACATCTATACATATGGTTAAATAAAGCATTGGAAGTATTAGTTGTTCTACACGCATATTTATGCTGTTTTACCCTAATATCTAACGTTTTACCGGTTTGGCCTATATATACTGAGTTACATTGTGTACATCCGATCGAATACACACAACCAACAACATTATCAGGGCTATTCTTTATTAGGCGTGATTTAACAGTATTATTATACTTAAAGATTACATTAATGCCAATTGCTTTAAGTACAGTTGGAAGGTATTGAAAATTAACATGGTAAGGTAGGCTAAGGATATTTTTACGCTGAAATTCCTTTACAATTACATTATTATAATACCTATTCTTGGCTTTCTTAAGACAGTTATCTAAAAATGAAATAGGATAACATAATTTAGTACCAATATTCATGATATTGCATAACTCGGAATCCCATGAGGCCTATTGTTAGCTCATTGGGCTCCGTAACCTATAAGCTATCAAAATGGTTAGTTAGTTTATTAACGCCGCTAGTTGGCTCTATTTCTGAGTCACATATTGTAAATAGCATGGATCTTATTCACAAACTGAAATTCCCTAATGACCCTAATTTAAAATTGGTAAGCTTCGATGTATGCTCGCTATTCACAAAAGTCCCTGTTGATGACCTACTTGATTTTTTAAAAGATAAGATCTTTGAATATTCTTTCCCTGTTCAACACAACTCTCTTATTGAGTTAATTAAGCTTTGTGTCAAAGATTGTAAATTTCAGTTTGAAAATAAGTTTTATGCTATGTCGTTTGGATTGGCTATGGGAAATTCCCTTTCACCTGTACTAGCTAATTTATATATGGAATTTTTTGAAAGTAGAATTTTGCCTACGATTGTTAATTTTAACCTGGTTTGGTACAGGTATATAGATGATATTTTATGCCTTTGGCCTAATAATTTGGATGTGGACTTATTTCTTGGTAGGCTCAACAATTTAGTCCCATCTATTAAGTTTACAGTTGAAAAAGAAAATGATGGAAGCCTATCTTTTCTTGATCTAAAAATTTGGAGATGCTCTAATCAGTTCAAATATGAAGTCTATCGTAAGCCTACTAATAATAACTCTTATGTGCATTTTTATTCTGACCATCATCCTTCGATTAAATCCTCTATTTTCTCTGCTATGTTTCTTCGAGCATTGAGAGTTGTCAATCCTGAATTTTTAGATTCCGAGTTATGCAATATCATGAATATTGGTACTAAATTATGTTATCCTATTTCATTTTTAGATAACTGTCTTAAGAAAGCCAAGAATAGGTATTATAATAATGTAATTGTAAAGGAATTTCAGCGTAAAAATATCCTTAGCCTACCTTACCATGTTAATTTTCAATACCTTCCAACTGTACTTAAAGCAATTGGCATTAATGTAATCTTTAAGTATAATAATACTGTTAAATCACGCCTAATAAAGAATAGCCCTGATAATGTTGTTGGTTGTTATGTATTCGATCGGATGTACACAATGTAACTCAGTATATATAGGCCAAACCGGTAAAACGTGAGATATTAGGGTAAAACAGCATAAATATGCGTGTAGAACAGCTAATACTTCCATTGCTTTATTTAACCATATGTATAGATGTAACCATAGCATCAAGTGGGATAGTTCTAAAGCGCTTGTTAAAAACAGAGATATAATAGAAAGAAATATTCTAGAATGTGCATTTATTCATTTTAAAAACACTTTCAATAACAGTGCGGGGACGTATAAAATTGACGATATCATGTTAAAATTTATTTTGCCTCTCATTAACCCTTGTTAAGTATGTGCTAATTGTTTTGTTTTTCCTGTACGTTGTATATATTTATGGGCTTCTCGCCTTTATCTTCATTCCCTGACGAGGTGTAGCTTTGAATACACGAAAGGCCTTGGAATCGTTTTTCTTTTTCCTTGTGGGTTTGCAGCATATATATATATAATATATATATATATAACGTAAAGAACGACGCTTGTATAGGAGAATAATCCGCGCAAGATGAGGAGGGAGAACGAAACAAATGAAAAATGAGGTAACCACCCGGGAATCGAACCCGGGATCTTCCGATTGCCGGTCAGATATGATAACCATTACACCATGGGCCTCACTCGATCAAATGCCGTAATTCTCCTACATACGCGCAGAAATATTCTCCTATACAAGCGTCGTTCTTTACGTTAATTATACTGCGTGTTTGCAGTTAAAATGTATATATATATATATAATATATTTATTAGCTTCCAACCGAAGTTCGGTTTTGGTTCCGGCCCGAAAGTAGACTTTCGGTTTCGGACTCAAAACCGAAAGTAAACTTGACCGAACTGCCCTTCGAGTTCAGTGGAATCGGAGCGACTCTTTTCTCCTGCAGGCAATGTCATCAACACCAAACTGGCGAATTTGACCCCAGTAAACGGTGAAGATGTCATCGTCCTTTCAAAAAACTTGAAATATTTGAACTTTGAATATTGAATGACTCGAAATGTTTTAGTTTTCGTATTAATTTGCATAAATGAACATTAATATTTTTGGAATGTTTTTTGAGTTTTCTTTAATTATTTGCTACGTTTTTGCATGAAAAGGAATATAAAGCGATTAAATTACATTAGCTATAAAGTATTAGTATTCCATTTCATATTACGATACTTTCATATAAATACTCTACTTTCCGTTTCGGTTCCGAAAGTAGAGCCAACTTTCGGTTTTGGTTCCGAAAGTGCCGATGTATTTTCGGTCGGTCCCTATATATAATCTTGACTTATGATGGTTTCGAACGACGGTTCAGGATCGCTCTGATGCAAACCCACTTGGAAAAATAAAAAGCCATTCCAAGGTCATTCGTCGTATTGAGTAGTACACTTCGTCAGGGAAAGGTTTTGGAATCGCTTTCCATTTTTCCTCTAGGTTTGCATTATTTATTTTCACGTCTTTAAATGTGAAATTCATCCCATGTGTGTGTGTGTGTATATATATATATATATATATATATATATATATTCATCGATGCATTCATGGTTTTAAGTGAAGTATGAAGAGTTAAACATCTTTTTACAAAGAGCACCATTCGACCATTTCAGGGTATGAGCAGCTCGCTGCAGCATTGCCAAGCAAATGGGGAGTCAAAGTACTGACGAGGCTTTCGTATGTAGTTCATCACCATTCACCACTGTGTTAGTCTAGTCGGAAGAACATCCATATCCGTATTCAATTTATTGCAATTTCTGTTAGTTTCTATTGCAGACCCTCCCACCCCATAATTATCATCAGCCCTAGTGCATAATTCTTCAGGAGTAAGATGTACCGCAGGTTTGTATTTTCTCTAAGGCAGCATAATTTTCTTCTATCAATCACAGTCACACTCGTACTACCTTAGGCTCGCTCTACACAAACCGAACCAACCACCACAAGTATCCGCAATCGCAAACCGTCTGCATACAGCCTGTATTTAGTTTAGAATAATATTTACACACACACACACATTTTATATATATATATATATATATATATATTAGACTCAACACGGAAAAGCGGTTTGTAAACCCAAACGGAATAGAATTTAGAGAACACTACGTCGAAAAGTAAAATAACCTCCCCAAGAAAAACAAACCCAGAATAATATTGGGAAAACTTTTAATACTTTACCTTTTCCTCGTTTTGTAGTTACGATTTGAATATTTTTCGAGTATACGAGTACCTCTTTAAAATCCAGTTTACTACTTCTTTCCTTATTCCTGCAAGTATCATTGAGTTTTTTTCCACCATTATTCCTGTTATTACAGTTACCATCATAATCCTTATTATTATTATTATTATTATTAATAATATAGTTTTTATTATTCATTCCAGACAGAATACTTTTGTGTATGTGTATGTATATATACAGTATATATACTATATATACAGCATATATGTGTAGTGAAGCGTGCAGCCCGAAGAAGGGCTGGTACTCGCGTCAGAAGTCAACGCTCTGAGTCCGACATCTTATTATATTATCGAGGAATCCAAAAAATTTGGCTTTCAAGTTCAGCTTCTGAAGGGGCTTATTTCATCTTGAGTTTTTTTGAAAAATGCAGTAGTTACCCTTCGCTGAAATTGGTATTTTGCGACGCGAGTACGAACCTTTCTCCGGGCCGCACGCTTACTTCAGTCTTAGTATATATAGCCTCTATACATATACACACACACACATGTCAGAAGTGGGATTCGAACCCACGCCCCCAAAAGAGGACAAGAATTCTCGTAACCCTTATTAGAGGGTAAGTTACCTTGAGTCTGGCACCTTAGACCACTCGGCCATATATATATAGGGTGAGTCGAAAGTCTCCATACATAGGCAAAATGGTCATGATAAAACTAAAAGCAGTTTCCGGGTCACTGGATTGGCTGCCGTGGTCCCGTGGAGTGGTCTCCGAGGTCCCCAGACCTCACCCGCCTTTGATTTTTACTTGTGGGGGCACTTGAAGGCCATGGTGTACCAGGTGAAAATACAAAACACGGACCACCTAAAGGAACGCATTCGTGATGCGTGTGCATGCATAACACCAGACGTGTTAACGCGCGTTTGCCATGACTGGGAGGAACGCATCCGTATGTGCATTCAATGTAATGGTGCCCACATAGAGCATATTTTATGACTTACAAGTGATTGCATAATAAAGTGACCATTTTGCCTATGTATGGAGACTTTTTACTCACCCTGTATATATATATATATATATAATTGAACAACTTTACTGCCAGACAATAATCCATATAATAAACAGTGTTTATTCCTCAATTTAGATTGACTTCATCTCAGAAGCTACCCATTTTCATTGGCCTGAAACTAACTATGGTATGATTTAAGTGCTCATAAAAAAATATTTTAAACGTAAACTCGTTTAAAAAACAAGATGAAATCTCAATTAATAATGGAATATTAATAAAAATCTAGGATTAACTGTCCATTACTCTATTACTTGTTCATTTTTCGTGTCTATCAATTCTTTGAATTGTATTGGTATCATTACAATAATGACTTATTTGCTTCAAACCTATAATGACAACCAAGATTAATATATACTGTATTTTCACTATTAGTTCAACCGTGTATTAATCATAATTTAAATGAGACATATCATGTATTTTATCTCTAATTAATGTGAGCCCAGTAAAGCCTAAAGATTAAGAGCCAAATAAAATAATAAATAGTTCAACTGACACTTATGTTAACACTAGCTGATGTGCCCATCCATGACGGACATTTTCTACCAGTAGAACTATTGGTAAAAAGCTCCATGACGACGTCAAGGCTGTCTACATACATGGAGGTTTTTTTTGGGGGGGGGGGAAAACGCTCGTCATTTGGGTAAATAAAGTTGGAGCTGAAAACCATGTGGAAAGGAAATAAGCAGCACGTGAATCAACGGAAAGATAAATTAACATCTACTTTTTTATTTAATTTTTTATTTGGTACTTGATAAAGTTTTATTAAATCTACAGAACAAAATAGAAGTTTGATCTGGGCAATCATACTATTGAAGGACCTCTTCATACATTACATGGCTCAAGAGGTGCGATGTAATTCCCTGAAATTCTTGTAAGAGGTTACTGGACAGTGTTGGTATCAGAAAGAATATAGATATCTGTTAAGGTACCAAGCAGCGAGCTCAACAAAAATGTCCTCAGCCCATTGGTGTGGGTTTTGCATGGAAAGCAAATACTCATTCGTTTGGAGGATGGTCCGGTGGATAATCAGCAGGATTATATTGAGCCGTAACTAAAGATAGAGGAGACCCAGGAGTTGCCTGACGTGATGCTTGAATTGCATCTAACTACAGTTGTACGTAGAGCAGGGGCGTACCTAAAGTATTTGACACCCGGGGCGGATCCTTCCTTTGGCACCCCCCCATAAATAATTTTAAAATTTAAATACACAGAAAAATATATTATGTTTGCAAGTACATTTTTAGACAGTACAGTACTGTCATAAGCAAATTGGAAATAAGAAAAATGCAGGACATTAAAAATTCAGTGAACAGGTAATACTGCATTTTATTTTATAAAAAAAACAGGAAATCCAGTCTCAACGCTCAGCATATTCTTCAAAGGTAAATAGAGAGGATTCACAGTATCTGCTTTCGAGCCTTAATTTCTGCAAATTGATCAATGACCTCATCAAAATTCACCTTCTTTGCATATTCATATTCAATTGAAAGTAAAGCCAGATTTGTCAATCTTGTCTGACTCATGGTCGAGCGAAAGAAATTTTTTATCAATTTCAGTTTGGAAAAATTTCTTTCACATGAAACAATAGACACACAGACAGTCAAAAAGAATCTCAAACACAGTGACAAGCTTGGTAAAGATTCACAAAAATCCCATTTCACAATAAACTCCAGAAACTGCAATGCTGTCCATTTCTTTGCCTCTTCAACGCCGATTTTGGCAGCTTCCAAATGCCTCCGAAGTCGTCCAATTTCCACACTGATATCTTCATCAGAGAATTCATCGAAAATCTGAGTCAAATTTGGAATATACTTCCGAAGTTCTTCTTCTGTTGCAACAACCAAAGTGTTTGGCTGAATAACAGCGAAGAAAATTTAGTTATAACTAAAAAAAAAAATAATGGCTGGAAAAAGGATGTAAGTAACAATAACAGCTATGAAAATTCACAGAAATAATGATAGTTAAAATACTAAAATATGACTCAAAACAAAACAATAAAGAATCCAAACAATTTGAAAGAATCAACTGGCGAAGTGATCAAATGCTAATAGAATTATTCAGAAATAAGCTATTTAATTGCGAAGGACTCTTAAATTGGACACATATCTAAATAAGCATTTCCATTTATGTAGACAACCTTGACGTCGTCATGGAGCTTTTTAACAATAGTCTCCTGGTAGAACATGCCCGTCATGGACGGGCACATTAGCTAGGCTTTAATTAAAGTTATTTAAAAGCAAACCAAATGAAGTATAAAGGTTACGTTCAAAATTCACATAAAATAAAAAAATTCGGATCACCTGAAGATCAGGGCCCCCAGCCTTCGTTAATTCGCTTTATAAGGCTAACTAACGAAAATATCACGACTTAACCAACCAATCGTTAGGTCAACTGTATGCCCTTGACGAGTGGTTAGGTTAGGTCGTGATATTTTCGTTAGTCAGCCTTATAAGGCGAACTAACGAAGGCTGGGGGTCCTGATCTTCAGGTGATCCCAAAACTTTATGATAAAATTAAATACTGTACAGTATAATTATCATTTCATAGTTACTGTAAGCTTAAACATACTTTGGATTTACACAATTAACACTCGCACACTTCAATACCAACAGCACTCGATCTCAAAACAAAAAAATATATTCATATACAATAGTTTACTTTCATACTACGACACGTTTTCCATTTAACACAATCGTACAACCACCCAAACAGCACGTCACACAATGATCCCAATCCTCGAATAAACGAGTACGAGTATATAATATATATAATCTTTTTACATTATTAGTATTTGTTTTTGTGAATTTTCATAGTTCGTATTATTGTTTACATTTTTTCCAGTCATTATTTTTGTTTTCTTTTAGTTGTTATAACTAAATATTTGCGTCCCACGATCGCACGCCTTTACAGTTTTAATAATATAGATTATTTCGCGTATAATACGTACAAATGAATGGGTTGGGCTTAGTGAAAAAGCGTATTATTTTTACCCAATTATATGGCTTTAAATCTCCCACCAATCAACATCCCAAACTTCACCAGTGAGCTTTCGACATATACATACATAGCCATATAAGGACGTTAACGAACTTCCTCCGCAGTTGTATCACAAGAGGGCTTATAAAGAGTGATGTAAAATAAATTTAACGTTACACGAATATATTAATTTTATTTTAAACTAATAAATATAATGACACATAAAATTCAACTGAACTGATTGTTATAAGATCGAATTCGAGTTGAAATAAGACCTCACATACTGCTCGCGCGCGCGCGCGTGTGTGTGTGTGTGTGTGTTTAATTGCTACTGAAAGCCAACAAATTATGTTTAAATAAAAATAAAGCAAACTTTGTGCTAATCGCAAAAAAGAAATCAGTACCCGATTTCAATAGGAGCTATTGAAGAATAGGAACCCCAGCCTTCTTTAGTTAGCTTTATAAGGCTAACTAACGAAAATATCATGACCTAACCTAACCAATCGTCAAGGGCGTACAGTTAACCTAACGACTGGTTAGGTTAAGTCGTGATAATTTCGTTAGTTAGCCTTATAAAGCTAACTCAAAAAGGCTGGGGTCCCTATTCTTCAAGAGCTCCCTTCAATATTACAACTGACTCGCAAACGGTATCACGTGTTAACAAAGAGAAAGTATTAGTAATTGTACTTCATGACAAACTATCTTTCCCACATATCAAAAATATAGATTATAAACTCGAAATTCTCATTTATTTTAACAAAATTATATTTCGCACTCACAAATACACGTAAAACCCCCATAACACCTCACCTATAACATTACTGCATTTGGAAGTTCACGTGATTACATCATTAACCCTCTAATAATAAATCAAAAGAGAATTATAAGAAAAATAGACAAAAGCCATTATTATGCTCATACTTCAGAACTCTTTAAGCAGCCTCGTATATTAAAATTTAAGGACATATTTCAAGTACAGATGCGCTTCTCGATGTTCAGAATTACAAAACAATTTGCTCCGACAATAATAACCTAAAATATAATAAATGGACGAACGTGTCACGAATATCGAACAATATCTAAATAAGGAAAGTGAATATAACTCAAAGGCAAATTATACTTTAGAGTGTAGTAGAAATTCTTACGCTTATTTAGTAGTGTGGAATTATGAAACAATCTAACAAATGAATTAAAATTAATCAATGTTCATTCATTTTTTATAAAGCAATTAAAACTTAACAAACTTCAAAGGTAGTTAATGAAGGCCTTAGGCCGGCCCAGGATCGTCTTGCGATTGACGACTGACGACTTGGGTCGTGACGACTCGTGCCGCGTGTGATTTTACATTGACAGAATGGGAACCCCGCACCCTGCAGCGAACGCGAAGCGATTCGCCTATTTTTAGTCTTACGCACTAAAAATATGTAAAATAAATGTCGTTCCTTTCCGAAATACCTTCAAAAAAGGAAATGGTGATAATTATCATTATATTATCATCATTATTATTATTATTATTACTGTTGTCATTATTAAAATGCTCATTATCCTTCTAATTAATTCTATTAGTATTCATTTCATATTCATACTCAATTCATTATTCTTTTTGTCATTATCTTTTTATAGTTCGACATTCATCATCCCCTTTTGTTATTATCTATTTATAATTCGGCATTTGCAAATAGAGGCGATACGCGTAAGTACCGTATCGTCATAACTGTTATATACACTTGACAAACAGGTTTACCATAATTGCTAAAATTGGAATTTATTATCCATATATAGGCTGACCATACGTACCGTTTTGAACGGGACAGTACCGTTTGTTTTATATTTCCTGGCCGTCCCGTCGTTTTAATAAAAATGTCAATTTTGTCCCGGTTTATGTACTTACTTTTTCATGAATACAGAATATTACATAACCCCCGTCCCTTTTTTGCCATCCCAATGTCCCGTTTTTGTCTCAAGGAAATATGGTCAGCCTATCAGTATTATAGTATATTGTAGTATACAAAGACATCAATATTATAGTATATTATATAGTATACAAAGACATCAATATTATAGTATATTATATAGAATACAAACACACCATTGCCAAAAATGTGTAACAACCTTATTATGATGATAACCTTTTTCCAAATTTATGTTTTTAAATGTAAATGTTTAAAATATGACACAGCGTGTCCTACTCCTAGCCAGTAAGTTCTCTTTAGGCTTTAAATCTTTTATAGAAATCTTATAATTATATCTAAATGGTAGATTTGAGCCTGTAAAGCGTGTACGTTTACTAAAGGCAGTTTACAATTGTATACAGTATATGTGGTGTAATAATGAAATCGTATTTATTTATGTAAACTCTGTATATATTTGTAAATAAAGAACTGAATTTAATTAAATTAGATTTTCATCATAATTTGTCACTAACATATACTGTATGTAAGTATGTATAACTCATATATATATATAGCTAAGCCAACAGTTTTTTTCACCCTCAAGCATTTCCTCCAACAACACGGTTCGAGTCTTTCGTGGGAGATCTCTACACAGAAGCATTTGTTTGCGCGTTTTCCTTCTTTACAAGATTTCCTACATGGGCACACCTCGGCTTTCGAAGTATACCTTCGAGGCATTCAGCTCAATCTATTTACTTCAGTCGCAAGCGTGCCACCGTGTGACAATAATTTTTAACGCATATTTTGCCATTTGTATTCTAACAGCTTTTCATTCCTCGAAAGATTAAAGGGTGAAGTTTCAAACCACTGTCCATCTTCAAGCATCACCGTGTAAATACCCTTCTAGGTCTCGGGCTCTATAGCCTATAGTCCTATACCTTTCATATAAACTCAGTGTCTATAACCCTTTGCATAGGCCTAAATCACTTTGCCTACAGTGTTTTACAGGGCCGTATTAGCCTATAATATTCACGCAAACAGCATTTTTTGTGTAACGTTACTAATAATGCACTTAGGTCTATTATTGTTTATTACGTAGTACCATATTTTATCATCCTGATTATCGGATCACTGTACTTTTGTCCTCCATGTAATGACTTTTTTGTTCTCAGCATTCGCCAATGGTAATATTTGCACATTTCAATATAAATTATATAATTGTTAATCGCTGTAAGTAATTATTCTTTATTTTTGTTAATTAACCAAAGAACCACTGAAGCTTATTAATAACCTTTCTTTATTATTGTCATTTATTATTCTGATTGAAAGATCGGATAGTGACCTCAGCCAAATATACACTTCTTTAATTAATTTAATTACATTCACGAAGACCTAATGTCAGTTGGCTACAAAATATACAGGGTGTCCCATAATTTCGGTCTCATAGGAAAATTTATTTTAAATTAAATTTACAAAAGTAATACATTAAAACTAAAACAAGTTTGACTCGTGAGGAAAAGGCCTCCGGAAAAGGCCTTTTCCTCACGAGTCTAACTTACTTTCATATTAGCCATTGCTTGTTAGTCTACCTGCAACAAAAAAAAAAGGGGGTCCCAAAACGAGACATCAATTTGAACATTTGTTTTAGTTCTAATGTATTGCTTTTGTAAATTTAAAATAAATTTTCCTACGAGACTGGACTTATGGAACACCCTGTATATGCAGGATGATCCAAAACGGTGTTCCCCAAAGTAATGTGCAATAAATTATATGTTGGAACACCTCTTTGGATCACTCTGTATATAACCCTAAGCTATTCATTAGTTTTACCATGTCATCTAAACCAGCGGTTCTCAACAGGGGGTCCGCGAGTTGTGTTTAAGGGGTCCGTGAGTTGACTAGATTATATTCAGTAAAACAATTTTTTTTCCCCTTTTTTTTGTGTTGGCTAATTTTGACCTCTAACCCAGTGCTGTCCAACTTCTATAAAGCGCGGCCAAGATGTTGCCTATAATCATACACTGTTGGTTAATGCGACTTAGGAACCCGCTGAATGTTGTTCTCCCTGCTAGAAATGACAAAATAGGAAAGAAAATTTAGAAATGAAATTTGGCAAACGTCCATTCTGCGGGCCGCAAGTTGAACAGCGCTGCAGTCTAACCGATAACATTTACGGTTACTTGAAACGTTAAAGTTCCTATAAATGTTGTTTTTTTACGACCATTTTATGTTTTCAATTCATGAACTGTGAATTTCTGGCACAAATGAGCCCCTTCCATGTTTTTATGCTGTTTTTTTAAATTTAAACAGAACAGCGGTAAGTTTTACGCATTTTTATTACATTTTTACTCCGATTTTGAAGTGTAAATCAAGACTTAAAAAAACTATACTAATGTGGATACCTCAATTTGTCTATATGCTACTTAATCATAATGCAAAAGATAATTTTTGGGGAGGGGGCACCAAAAATATCAAGATTTTGATAAGGGGTCCGCAGTACAAAAAAGGTTGAGGAACGTTGAATTCTAAACTATGGGCTTCATGGTACGTAGGGCGGTTCTTCTTCTTCTTCTTCTTCTTCTTCTTCTTCGAGAGAGAGAGAGAGAGAGAGAGAGAGTTTCACATTCACACACGTCATGCAGATTTCCACACTCATCTTTACTAAGGCATTTATTTCCAACTAAAACGTTTGTTGCTCCCACAATTTGGCTGTTATAATTCACACTATGTTCAATACCTAATTTATTAGTACAGCTATTATATAAATCAAATATCTCAATAAATAAGAACATTTTCAGATATCTTGTTTTCAGTGAAAGCAATATAGTCACTTTTACAGATGGTTTTATTTGCCCTTTGCATACTCCATCTAAATGCACAATATATATATATATATATATATTATATATATATATATATATTCGAACCCGTGACCTCTTGATCAGAAGTTGAGGGCGCTGTCACTGAGCTATGTTAGGATAAAAGTTAATAATAACCTGACGACAGTTCATCACCCGAGGAAATACGTTGTTAACCCCCTGCATTCGAGCCAGTGGCAACGTCCGCAACTTCTGATCAAGAGGTCCCCAGTTCAAATACTGGTGGGGGATAAACTTTAAATACAACATTTACTTTCACTCAGAGGGACACGTCAAGAATTGTAAAAAACTAAAAAATTCTGGTGCTACTATAGCGTGTGGTCTATAAAGATATCTTTAGTCTACAAAAGAATTTGCGCTGAAGTGACCTGATATGACTTGAATTTGTGCTGACCTAACCTGAAATGACTTGACTTTATCTTTGGGAACGAATGTGAGGGCAAGGCGGACTATAAAAGGAGGAATCGTGACGACAAATATTAGTTCAATTACATTAAAACAAAAAAATTTAAAGGACAAATAAAATAAACAATTCATTCTATGGGATATAATGCCAGGTTAGGTTAACTGAATGCTCGGTTAAGTCAACTGTATGCCCTTGACGATTGGTTAGGTTAAGTTGTGATATTTTCGTTAAAATTAACGAAAATATTACACAACTTTTAACCTAACCAATCGTCAAGGGCATACAGTTGACCTAACGGGGCATTCAATTAACCTAACCGGGCATTCCATAGAATGAATTGTTTGTTTTATTTGTCCTTTAAATTTTTTGTTTTAATATAATTGAATTTGTAAACATGTTGCAGACCGCACGCCATAGTGTAAATATCTTTGTAGACCGCACGCTATAGTAGCACCAAAATTCCTCTCCTGTTAACTTAAACTGTTTAATTGTTATAAATTAAATTATTTGCGCTTCCATTATTTTAAAGCACTACTTATCATTATATGCTTAAACGACAAACTGTTTCGTAAGCTGTTCTTGAATTTCGATTAAAAGTCTGTCTCCGTCATTGCATATATGCCTCAATGGAACTACAGTTACGGTGTTTTGCAAATGCGATTGAACAAACCCTAAATGCTTTCGACAACATTCATTTCACTTCATGAACGCATCGATAAATTTGACAGAAAAATTGTATGAATAGACCATCGACCAAATGGATCTGACATGCGAATTGTTTGTACTCTAAGCGTATCCTAGCTTTTCAGGGTTTCCCCTCCCAGTCCCCCTCTGAGGGGGAACTGAGAGGAGCGGGTGTGTTAATAAAACTATCGCTGGTTCTTCCTTAATGTGTATACTAAATGTGTACACGGCGTTTAGGCGTATATACACGAACATAGAACAGACAGCCTACTACATCATAATCATCATCATAGATCTTGTTTTCGACGCCATAGATCTTGTTATTCGACGCCATAGATCTTGTTATTCGACGCCATAGATCTTGTTTTCGACGCCATAGATATTGTCTTCGACGCCATAGACTTTGTTTTCGACGCCATAGATCTTGTTATTCGATGCCATAGATCTTGTTATTCGACGCCATAGATCTTGTTTAACTAATTTGTTAGAATTTTATAACGAAATAGTGCGCGAATACGATAGGCATAGAGCGGCTGACGTTATTTATTTAGATTTTAAAAAGGCGTTCGATACAGTTCCGCATAGGAGATTAATTGCGAAGGTTAAAGCGCACGGTATACGCGGTCAGGTAGCTAACTGGTTAGAGGAATGGCTTCGTGCTAGGAGACAGAGGTTCGTTGTTAATGGTAGTGAATCGGGGTGGTTGGATGTAGGTAGCGGTGTCCCACAGGGTTCAGTGTTAGACCCATTGCTATTCGTAATTTACATTAACGACATAGATGTAGGATTGACTAGTAACGTGTCAAAATTCGCGGACGATACTAAAATAGGCGGTGAGGTTGTTAACGAGGACGATAGAAATAGGCTCCAAGACGATGTAAATAGGATTATGGAGTGGACGGATAAGTGGCAGATGCAATTTAACGTAGACAAATGTAAAGTTTTGCATGTAGGTTCTCGTAACAATAATTACAGTACACGATGGATGATAGAGTTAGCGAGCGTTGACGAGGAAGTAGATTTAGGCGTACGCGTATCTAAGGATTTAAAAGTTAGGAACCAGTGCCTGGAGTCTTGCGCAAAAGCTAATAGGATGTTAGGCTTCATAGCGCGTAATTTCGAATTTAAATCGAAGGATATTATATTGCCCCTTTACAAGTCCCTAGTCAGGCCTCATTTAGAATATGCCGTTCAGTTTTGGTGTCCGTATTTGCGTGAGGATATTGATAGGTTAGAAAGGGTTCAGCGTCGTGACACGAAACTAATTCCGTCATTGCGCAACAAGCCTTATGAAAATAGGATTAAAGAGTTAGACTTGCATTCACTCGAAACTAGGAGATTAAGGGGGGAGCTTATTGAAGTTTTCAAAATCGTTAATAACATCGATAACGTAAATTTTGACAAACTGTTCACTTTCGATAATAGCAATACTCGTAATAACGGATTTAAGTTGCGTGGCAGACGTTTCATTACTAATATCGCTAAAAACATCTTTATGTTTAAAGTAATTGATAAATGGAATAATCTTCCCGCGCCCGTCGTGAACTCTACCAGCGTTAATATGTTTAAGAACCGTCTAGATAGGCGTTTTAAAAGTATTACGTTGTTTAAAATAAAAAAAAACAATTAGCAACAGGACCTCTGGTGGTGGTGGTCGAGGATGAGTCGGTTGACGATAATGCCAGCTTGTAACATGCCAGCGTGTGATATGCCAGCAAAAAATTAATAAAAAAAAAAATTAGACTAACACGAACGTAGATGTAGCTCGTAGCGTAAACTAACCCACTTTTTGTTTAACTTTACCTACTTTTTTCTTTTTCTTTTTCTTATCCTCTCCTTACTTGCATGTCTGTAACTCTCTTTACTTGCATGTCTGTAGTTTGCATGGTATGACAGTGAGTTAAGACTGTGTTTGCATGGTTTGTAAGCGTTCTTATTTTACTTCTTTTCATCTTTCACCCCTTTCCTATTCTCTTCGACTATTTTTCCGACTTGTCAGCAGTGGCCGGCGGATGATGATGGTGAGTTTTTTTCTCTTTTTCTGAATGAATGTTAACCCACGAGTGATAGGTGTTGCTACTTACTTAACCCCTTATTCTCTTCTCTTAACCCCCTACTCTGTCCTTTCTCTCGGGCTAACCTTAGAGTGGATCTTAGGGTCTTTGTTATTTTCAATAACTTTTTTGCGACAGTTTTTACCGTAGAAGATGTAAATAATGTTCCCGACGTGAACGATATCGTTCCATTTAGTAGCGAGACTATTTTGGATGATATAACTGTTTACGAGGCTGAGATTGCGCATTATATCGATAGGCTAAAAGTTAGCAAGGCTCCAGGCCCTGACGCGTTTTATCCCAGACACTTGAAAGATTTGAAAGAAGTTATCGTAGGCCCCTTAACGAAGATTTTTAATCAGTCACTCGAAACGGGGATTATTCCTGAAGACTTTAAATTAGCTAACGTCACGCCTATTTTTAAAAAAGGCGACCGCGCAGTAGCTAGTAATTATAGGCCCATTAGCTTAACGTCAATTGTAGGTAAACTTTTGGAATCCGTAGTTAGGGATCGTATCATCGATCACTTAGAAAGTAGAGATTTGATTAATAGTAGTCAGCATGGGTTTCGACGCCATAGGTCTTGTTTAACTAATTTGTTAGAATTTTATAACGAAATAGTGCGCGAATACGATAGGCATAGAGCAGCTGACGTTATTTATTTAGATTTTAAAAAGGCGTTCGATACAGTTCCGCATAGGAGACTAATTGCGAAGGTTAAAGCGCACGGTATACGCGGTCAGGTAGCTAACTGGTTAGAAGAATGGCTTCGTGCTAGGAGACAGATGGTCGTAGTTAATGGTAGTGAATCGGGGTGGTTAGATGTAGGTAGCGGTGTCCCACAGGGTTCAGTGTTAGGCCCATTGCTATTCGTAATTTACATTAACGACATAGATGTAGGATTGACTAGTAACGTTTCAAAATTCGCGGACGATACTAAAATAGGCGGTAAGGTTGTTAACGAGGACGAAAGAAATAGGATTCAAGACGATGTAGATAGGATTATGGAGTGGACAGATAAGTGGCAGATGCAATTTAACGTAGACAAATGTAAAGTTTTGCATATAGGTTCTCGCAACAATAATTACGCGTACACGATGGATGATAGGGAGTTAGCGAGCGTTGACGAGGAAGTAGATTTAGGCGTACGCGTATCTAAGGATTTAAAGGTTAGGAACCAGTGCCTGGAGTCTTGCGCAAAAGCGAATAGGATGTTAGGCTTCATAGCGCGTAATTTCGAATTTAAATCGAAGGATATTATATTGCCCCTTTACAAGTCCCTAGTCAGGACTCATTTAGAATATGCCGTTCAGTTTTGGTGCCCGTACTTGCGTGAGGATATTGATAGGTTAGAAAGGGTTCAGCGTCGTGCCACGAAACTTATTCTGTCATTGCGCAACAAGCCTTATGAAGATAGGATTAAAGTGTTAGACTTGTATTGACTCGAAACTAGGAGATTAAGGGGGGAGCTTATTGAAGTTTTCAAAATCGTTAATAACATCGATAACGTAAATTTTGACAAATTGTTCACTTTCGATAATAGTAATACTCGCAATAACGGATTCAAGTTGCGTGGCAGACGTTTCATTACTAATATCGTTAAAAACTTCTTTACGTTTAAAGTAATTGATAAATGGAATAATCTTCCCGCGTCAGTCGTTCATTCTACCAGCGTTAATGTGTTTAAGAACCGTCTTGACAGACATTTTAAAAATATTAACTTGTTTAAAATTAAAAAAGAAAGTTAACAACAGGAGCTCTGGTGGTGGTGCTCGAGGATGAGTCTGTTGACGATGAATGCCAGCTTGTGACATGCCAGCGTGTGATGCCAGCAATTAATTATTAAAAAAAAAAAATAAAATAAAAAAAAAAAAAAAAAAATTAGACTAACACGAACGTAGATGTAGCTCGTAGCGTAAACTAACCCACTTTTTGTTTAACTGTACCTACTTTTTTTTTTTTTTTCTCCTTTCTTGCATGTCTGTAACTCTCTTTACTTGCATGTTTGTAGTTTGCATGGTATGACAGTGAGTTAAGACTGTGTTTGCATGGTTTGTAAGCGTTCTTATTTTACTTCTTTTCATCTTTCACCCCTCTCCTATTTTCTCCGACTATTTTTCTGACTTGTCGGCAGTGGCCGGCGGATGATGATGGTGAGACCTTTTTTCCTCTTTTTCTGAATGAATGTTAACCCACGAATGATAGGTGTTGCTCCTTATTTAACCCCTTCTTCTCTTCTCTTAACCCCCTACTCTTTCCTTTCTCTCGGGCTAACCTTAGAGTGGATCTTAGGGTCTTTGTTAGCCTTAGCTTCTGTAGATCTGTAGATCATCATCATCCCCTACATGTTATAAAATGACAATTCAGTAGGGAAAATCCCCTAAAATTATTATGAACTCAAATAATTACTAATACGCATTTTGTTTCTTAAGAATCTATTTACACATTAAATATTCCCCCCTTTCAAGTACCATCCCCCTTTTATGATTTGAGTCTATAAAAGAGCCTAAGCATAAAAGAGTGCAGAGGTAGAGAGAGGCGAGAGCGGCGCACGACTCAGCGTTAAGGCCAAAGAGAGAGAGGCCTATCGAGCTTATTTATGAAGCTCAATCATACTTGTCAATCAGATTTCCTATACTAGTTAAATAAAACTTTATGTACATTATCAAATATATCTAGTTATTTAAACCGTTATTTAAACACCTAGTGTGCAGATAATTTAGAAGAACCAGACCAGAGAACTAATCAAAGAACCCCCCCCCCCCCCCCCCCCCCCCCCCCCCCCCCCCAGAAAAAAAGACACTTTTTACATTTTTAAGAAAAAATTTCAATAATAGTGTCAGAAGCATCACAAGCTACGTTTTTATTCATCTGGTATTCCACCGTTTTTCACCCGTAAAATTCTTTGAAGGGAATTGGTTTTTATGTTGATTATGTTAGAAAATTGAAACGAAGAATTAAGCCGAAGAAGAAGACGAAGCTTTTATTCGCCGAAGAGAAGATTTGTCGATAAGACAATTTTCTGAAAAGAAAAATACAGGGAGAACAAATAAGTGAAGAAAGAAGAAGACGACAAGGAGAAGATAAACGAATGGGAAAATACGATTACAATTGGAGAAGCACGAGGCTACTGATGGAGAAGACAACTAGTGAACGATTATAACACTTCATGACTACAATAATTAAAATATAAGGTGAGCAGAAATTTGCATAACGAAAATGTGTTTGAGTCCGCTTATTTGCATACGTGAAAGAAACATTCCGGAGAAACTGTATATAAAAATTCAAATAAATTTACATCAGATTAAAGAAAAGAATCAAACAGGGTGGGTAAAAAAAAAGTGACCCCTTAGAGGTAAACTGTCATATTAAATAAGTAAGGGAACTAGAGCTCCCAAACTTCATAGATGCTTACCTTAGCATATTGTTCGTCTTAATTGAGAAGTTGCTCGATGTGTTCCCCTTCCTGTTCAACGCAGGCCTCGCCTCCAAACGTGGACGCCACTGATCAATACACCTGTTTACATATAGTTGAGACACTTTCTCCCAGCCGAGCAGAATTCTTTCGCGTAGTTCATCTGTCTCTTATATTGGTACCAGGGATGTAAACTTTGAACTTCAGGGCTGCCCAAACACCATAATCCAATGGTGAAAGATCGGGGCTACTAGCCGGCCACATATTGGGTTCGATAAAATCCGGTGTTTCGTTCTCAAGAAATGTGACAGTTTGGTGTGCTCTGTGAGCAGGGGCTCCATCTTTTTGGAAAGTATATCTTTAACCACTAATTCGTCGAATATCAAGTAGATACAGTGAAAGATATACTTTCCAACAAGATTGAGCCCCTGCTCACAAAGCACGCCAAACTGTCACATTCCTTGAGAACGAAACATCGGATTTTATCGAACACAATATGTGGCCGGCTAGTAGCCTCGATCTTTCACCACTAGATTATGGTGTTTGGGAAGCCCTGAAGTCCAAAGATTACATCCCTATACCAATATAAGAGACACAGATGAACTACGCGAAAGAATTCTGCTCGGCTGGGAGAAGGTGTCTCAACGATATGTAAACAGGTGTATTGATCAGTGGCGTCCACGTTTGGAGGCCTGCGTTGAGCAGGAAGGGGGACACATCGAGCAACTTCTCAATTAAGACGAACAACATGCTAAGGTAAGCATCGATGAAGTTTGGGAGCTCTAGTCCCCTTACTTTTTTTAATATGACAGTTTACCTCTAAGGGGTAACTTTTTTTACCCACCCTGTATATAAAAAAATTATCATAATAAAGAAAGAGAATATTTACATTACTGATTCCAGTAGATACCTCTTGTCATTAAATTCTGTGGAACTTCCATTGAATTTTGGTATAAATTTTTTCTTTTGTTATTTTCAGTACTGAAGTTTTTGAATTTGACTAAAGTAGATGTAGATGTAGATTTTGAAATAGAACTTAATAATGGTGTTTATACGGATTATTTAGAGCGTGAGTAACATTTGGGTTTTGGCTTAAACTTTTTACATGAATTCGACTAAAACCATAGAACATGAGAGAAAAAAATGTAGTTCTTGAAATAAAACTGAACGATTACTGTATGTCCATATAAATTATTCAGAGGGCGATAAATATTTGGAGTTTGGCTCGAGATTTTAGAAGATTTGCGATATACTCGTATTTTCTGAATCTACAGGGGTTGGACAAAATAATATGAACACCTTCATAAATGGCGGGTTTTATTCTTAATATGGAGTTGGTCCTCCTTTAGCGGCAGTAACAGCTGCAATGCGTCGGGGAATTGATTCATACAGCTTTTGGACAGTGGCTAGAGGAATCCTGAGCCATTCTTCGAGCAAACCCTGCTCCAGTTCCTCCAAAGACGCCGGCGGTGGGAATCGGCTTCTGACCTGCTGCTCCAACTGACACCACAGATGCTCGATAATGTTAAGATCCGGGGATTGTGGAGGCCAATCCAAGCGTTCTACTTCACTAACATGCTCTTCAAACCAGTTTTTAACGACCCCAGCGGTGTGGATTGGTGCATTATCATCCTGGAAGACGGCGCCGCCATTGGGAAACAGCGTTTGGACCATGGGATGGACCTGGTCAGCCAATATTGACAGATAGACCTGGGCGTTAACCCTACCATGCAGTACTACAGCTGGGCCAAGAGTATTCCACGATATTGCTGCCCAAACCATCACAGATCCGCCTCCATGCTTAACGGTTGGGGTCAGGCAGTCGGGGTCATAAGCATCTTTAGGCTGTCTCCAGACGTAAACTCGACCGGAACATGGAAATAGCGTAAAGGAGGATTCGTCGGAGTAGACTACATTCTTCCACCGGTCCATTGACCAATTCTTATGGTCATTACACCATTTTCTGCGCCGCTCAATGTTGATGTGCGAAAGGAAGGGTTTGGCAATCGCAGCCCTCCCATGGTATCCAGCTCCATGGAGCTCGCGACGTACAGTTCTGGTCAATACCGGGCTTGCAAGATGCTGGTTAAGCTCTGCAGTCACTTTTGGAGCTGTGGTCTTATGGTTCTTTGTCACAATGCGCTTTAGCACCCGGCGGTCTCGATCACACAGCTTCTTCTTGCGTCCACTATTGCATTTGTCGGTGCTTGTCTTTCCATGGTTTTGGTATGCAGACATGACCATAGAGACAGTTCCTCTGGATACATTGAACATCTGAGCGGTTTTCGTCACCGATGCACCAGCCCTCCGCGCTCCGACAATTTGCCCTCTTTGGAAGTCTGACAGGTCTTTCATAACTGCTAATTCATAATTTACTCAGATCTGTAAAAACAACGTGAGGGTTATAACATGACGTATACACTCTCTGTTACGCATTTAAATAGGTTTGCCAGTCATTTGACCGTTTACTTTGTGTCTGAGCAGTCCGTAAAGATAACCGGTGAAATCGGTGGGTGTTCATATTATTTTGTCTAACCCCTGTATGTCTTAGTCTGACGTAAATTATGTTTGTGGGTTGCAAAGCACGGAAGCTTTTGATCGCAAACCTATATACACTTTATGTGAAATAATTCAGTCTGATATAGAGAATAAACTATGCTATGTTGATTCGCATACAAAAATTTACGATTCCTTAGTGCGTGTATGCAGAGAATGAAATAAATGATTATTTAGAAATTCCTATACTCGTCTCTGAATTGGATGCTATTAATGATAGAAGGAACTCTCACCCATGCATATCCATTCAGGAGAGTAGGTGAGAATAAATATGATAAATTTGCTAAAAATGAGAAATTGGAAATGAAAACTAGAATAATGATTGAAATAACGAGACTGAACGAAACATTCGCGTCAGATATAAATGAAATCTCGAGAATGATTAACAAGATGAATGATTTAGGTTTTCAAACTTCGAGTTTCTGTGAAAAGGAAAAATCCAGGGTTGAGAAGGATTATCAAGCTTCTGGTAGGAGGAAAATTTCGTGTTACAGTGGGACTGTAAACGATGAAACTAGAATATATTTGGAGAAATGCTTCGAAACGGAAATATTTGACGGCGTCAGTCAAACTGGAACTAAAAAATTGGAAAAAGTTTATAAATAAATTTCTTTGAGAAAGGATGCTGAGGTAATAGCTCCTGTGAATTGAGTTAATGATGTACATCTTTTAGGAGGGAATTCTCCGGTTGAGGATATTGCTAATGTAATATATTATCCTACTGAATTTATAAATAAGAATTTAAAAGACGAATATGCATACTATGAAAGTATGGTTGATTACGAAATAGATGAAGCGAAAATAGCAAATTGTACGTCTGGTATTTTTTTGCATGAAGTAGTTGGAGAATGGTTAAGTAATTTTTTGCACTGTCTCGAACCTGAAGCATACAAAGAATTTGCCCAAATAGTATTAGGAGCACTCGAGAGGAGTAAACATGAAATTAAGGTTAATGAGGCGCAAATGAAGGGAGATAAAATGTTTGTACATTGTCGTATATTATGTTTCACGTATATATTTCTCAAAATAGTACAGCTAATATTTTCATAAATCTATAACGCTTAAGGAATGTAAGTATACGTATGTGCGTCTGAAAATATATAGTTTGGTTGGAGTGAAATTTCAACGAAAACGATCAAATTGCCTATTATAATTGCTATGGGAGGCTGAAAAGAAATAATTTGCATGCATGATAAATTGCTTTACATTAATATAGATTAGGGATATATAAATTGTTTTATACTATTAATACTACTACTACTAAGAAGAAGAAGAAGAAAGTAGATTAAGGATATATAAACTGCTTTACATTATTATAAATTAAGAATATATAAAAAATACGGAGCTATTGAAGAATAGGGACCCAGCCTTCTTTAGTTAGGCTTATAAGGCTAACTAACGAAAATATCACGACCTGACCTAACCTAACCAATCGTTAGGTTAACTGTACGCCCTTGACGATTGGTTAGGTTAGGTCATGATATTTTCGTTAGTTAGCCTTATAAAGCTAACTAAAGAAGGCTGGGGTCCCTATTCTTCAATAGCTCCAAAAATACGTTAATGTAATTTTTTAAAAATAAGGTAGAAAATGTAACTGGAAATTTTATTTAAGTAATTTAATGGTACTTAGGTATTATAGAGACTACCAAACTGTTATTATGTATTTTTGCTCGTCATTTTCGTTTAAACTAACGAAAATATCACAACTTAACCTAACCAGTCATCAAGGGCGTACGCGTACAGTTGACCTAACCGGGCATTCAATTAACCGAACGGGTTAATATTGGTTATTTCACCTAAATATCTTCTGATCTTTCGTATTAGGCACTCACTGTCACATTTCGGTCAACTGAATGCCCGGTTAGGTCAACTGTACGCCCTTGATGATTGGTTAGGTTAAGTTGTGATATTTTCGTTAGTTTAAACGAAAATGACGAGAGCAAAAATAAATAATAAAGTTGATAGTCCCGATAATACGTAAGTACCAACTTAATTAACATTTTATATTGTTACGTGTAAGCAATTTAAATTAGCTCTAGGTTAATTTACTATAAAGTAAAAATTACAAATAACGAACATTTGTTTACTTTTATTTAGCAATAACCTATTATTATGTAGCATTACTCTTGTATATAATAATAATAATAATTAATAATAATAATTAATAATAATAATTAATAATTTAAAAAAAAAAAGTTCATAAATTTATGCTGTTTTGAAATTCTAATTTTATAATCCTTATAATTTTATAATTTTGCTGTTCTCATTGTCCTTCAAATTCTATAATTGTCAATTTAAAATTTTATCATGCTATAATTTTTAATTTAATTTTAAGTTTTTATAATTTTATAATTTTATAATTTTTAACTTTACAGTCTCACTGTGGATGCGTATATAATATCAGGTTCTTACGTACTGTACGTTCTTGCTTTACTACAACCACTTTTCAGTTTATTTGTTTATGTATTTTTTTTCATATACTGTTGTAGATGTGTATGTTATGTATACTGTATGTATGCATGTATAAAAATTATATTTATATATTGTATATGTATGTATGTATATGTGCTGTATGTGTGCTACATATATTTTTTCTTACCTGTTATCATTTCTATTACCGTATTACCCTAATCTTCACATCATGCTCAACACTTTCAATACTTTCAATACTGATTGGAGCTGAAAAAAAACCTTGTGGCTTTCAATGCCTCAAAAACTCAGTTCCCTCATTTGTCTACTCGTCACAATCTTCCACACAACTATCCCCTCACCTTCGACAATACACAACTCAATCCTTCCTCTTCTTTTAACATTCTTGGTGTCTCCTCTTCTCGTGATCTTTTCTGGAAAGATCACATATACTCTCTTTCTAAAACAGCTTCTAAGAGGTTAGGTGTGGTGTACCGGCTTCGCAGTTTCTTCACCCCCACTCAGTTGCATTAACATTCTAGGAAACACAAGCTACCGTGTATGTAGGGCTAACAATAGGCTAGGAAGTGTAAGTATATTTGTAGACTCAAACTACGAGAATAAAAGTATCAAAGAACTGACAAGTATAAACAATACCTCAGAAAGAACTGCAATTGAAATGTTTATTCATAGCACCCAGTATTCAATTTTGACCATTTATCGATCACCAACCGGCAACGTACCAAGTTTTATTACAAATATCGATAGAATTCTAACCTCCAATTATATTGGTAACAATTGTGTTATTGCAGATTTAAATAATGATCTCACAGAAGAACATTCAAATAATAATGCAAGTTTTCTTCACAACATCATGACACAAGTGGTTTTAAATTAGCTATTACAAAGCCAACTAGACTTCACAATGACATTAGAAATTCGATTATGTTAGATCAGATCTGGGTGCGGTTCCCGCTTGACTGCATCTCGGGTATAATTATATTAAATATCACGGATCACTTGCCTACATACACCATGCTAATCACCCATTTCTCAGCGAAGGAATCTATAAAAGTTGACTGTAGATCTTATAGTTATAATAAATTAAAGTTCCTGAGAAAAATAACAGCTTTTAACCGAACTAGAATAACTAAATGTAACCATGACATTGAAAAGAATTTCGAGCATTCTCAAGCAACTAATGGATATATTCCACATAAACTTTCCTCTTAACTCAAAAGTAATATCTAAAACTAAATACGACAACCAATGGATTATACCAGCACTCATTGTGAGTATTAAACGCGAGGATACTCTCTTTAAGTTGTGGAAAACTGATATCATTACGATACAAACATACAAAAACTGCTGTAACAGACTTAATGCGAGTCATTAAAAAAGCAAAAGCGGATCATTATTGTTCAAAAATTGATGAACAAAAATCCAATCCAAAAAGGCTATGGAACCTTCTGAAAGAGTTAATTAACCAAAAGAAGGTTGAAACAAATTTCTTCCCCTCCCTCGCACAAGGCGAAAATTCTTACAGTGACCCTCAAAGACATAGCCAATTTATTAACCAACTTCTTTGCAAATATCGGCTCCAATACTGGAGCCTCAATTCCAGTTACAGACTCACTACCGACATCATAATTATGCCACAACCAAATCCAAAGTTATTTTTCTTTGATCTAGTCCTACCATACAATATCTCTCTATCAATAAAAAATCTAAAGAATAAAGATTCTGACAATCAATACAATCCCGGCAAAAATATACAAATTAGTATCCAATGAAATTGCAATATTACTCAGTAAGCTAATGAATGATTCAGTAACACTAGGTATATTCCGTGACAGTCTAAAGAAAGCCAGCGTATGCCTGTATTTAAGTCGGGAAACCCAAACACTCCATCCAATTATGGCCCCATTTCCGTATTGCCAACTTTAAGTAAAGTATTTGAAAAAGTCGTGTTCATTAAACTTACTAAGTTCTTAATCACATAAGATATTTTAACTAAAACAAAATTTGGGTTTAGAGGTGGGCATACAACGGAAGATACCATAAACAATTTTAGGGTGGCCCACTTTTCAATTTTTTTTGAAAAGTATAGGTGATCGTTGTTTTTCCCATTATTTGGCACTATACTAGCACATTGGTACCATTTTTACAAAAATTGATCAATATTTAGGGGTCTCGCATCGACCTTGAAATTACTAGTTTTTTTTTAAAAATGCGTACTTTTAACTTTTTACTGAATCAAGATAAATCATTAAGAAGGGATGTTTTCTGAATCCTCTTGATGAGAGAAGTCGTTTGGTGTGCCTGCCAATGTCATACGACTAACGGTTTAAAGGTTGTGCCTGTATACAGGTAATACCAATGTGCTAGTATAGTGCCAAATAATGGGAAAAACCACGATCACCTATACTTTTCAAAAAAATGAGTCACCATACCCGGGCGGAATGTATAATGTATATAGGTAATTAGAAAATGCACTATGCCTGTGCCAGGTACCTAACCTATTTCTTTTTTTGCAGATAATAACATTTTGAAATTCTGTCTGAGTTCCTCATCCTTTGTCATGGACAAATCGATGGCAACCATAACTGGAAGAACTCTTGAAGCTACAAATAGAGAGTCATCAAAAGGAAAGGCGAAAATAACATCGCTACCTTCTCTAAGATCAGCCTCGGAAATTTTTTTAGTTGGCCAACCGTCGTCCTCCATCAGTGGTAGCAAATTGCCAACAACACGGCAGGTTTTGTAATACTTCTTCAGTGTTATCCAGTACACTGCTAACAGGAAAGACGCATTCAAAGAAGCCGTAAACAACGTCTTAAAGTTTTGGAACATGGCCCGCATTAAAACAATCACAAAGCTCAACTGCGAACGGAAGCTAGAGGCATTGTGGAAAGAGTGGCACTTACTCCAAAAGAGCAGAAAACGAGAAACTGACGCCGGAGGAAAACGGCAGAAGTTTTCGGACAGTGTGGACAAGCTGTGGGATATCGGAGCATCTGACGCTGTCGAAGATATAAAGAAGAATCGACTGCTGTCCGACAAGGACAAGAAAGAAGACATTGACTTCTACCTCGATCAACGTGGTCCTCGGGTGGCAACGATGAGCGGGAACGATAAAGTTTTCGCTGTAAAAAGAAAGCTACAGGAAGGAAGAAAACGTCCTCGCCAGGAGCCGCAAACCTCAAAGTGTGCATACGAAACCGGAGATGAGGCCATGGAGAATGATGATACTGGCATGTCAGGAGAGTCGGAGACAGAACTAGCGTTCCCCCTGCCGAAAGAGCCAAGTGTGTCTGTCAATCTTCCTCGCCGCATCCTTAATGCACCTGCTGTCATGGAAGTGGCTGATCGTTTCCGCATGTCCAATAATCAGGTGCGTATTGTGTATAGTATTCATCGATAGCGTCAGTTTTAAAGTGTCCCGTAACCCACATGTATTCTTGACAGTTTCCTTTCCACTTTCCATTCTCTACATAGGTAGTAAGCATTGTGGCTGCTATCACACGTTCGGCGGATCCACCAGCAGACCTCAATCAGTTCAGCATCTCGAAAGAAACGGCTCGCCGGGGAAGAGTGTCACATCGCCGTGAAGTGGCGACGGCTGTGAAGGACTCCTTCACGCCACCGAGGCACACTGTTGTCCATTGGGATGGCAAAATGGTCAAGGTCAGTTGATTAAGTTTTCATAGCTATCAATTTAGTAATGAGATTCATGAAGCATAATGTCAATTAAAAAGAGAACTGAATGTGAACAAAAATAGGTTACTTTACAACCATGAAATTGAAATATATGGCATGTGTTTCAGAACTCGCCACGATGACATAGCACAGAGGGACAACGTTGCAGCCAGTGACGTGTGATAGTGGTCAATACAATGCAAAAGTGGTTGTTTAAGTTATTGTTTCTTTCTTCCTTATTTGTCTGCTATTTGCTGATTTTTTTGAAAAGTATAGGTGATCGTGGTTTTCCCATTATTTGGCACTATACTAGCACATTGGTATTACCTGTATACAGGCACAACTTTTAAACCGTTAATCGTATGACATTGGAAGGCACACCAAACGACTTCTCTCATCAAGAGGATTCAGAAAACATCCCTACTTAATGATTTATCTTGATTCAGTAAAACGTTAAAAAGTACGCATTTTAAAAAAAAACCTCGTAATTTCAAGGTCGATGCGAGACTCCTAAATATTGATCAATTTTTGTAAAAATGGTACCAATGTGCTAGTATAGTGCCAAATAATGGGAAAAACTACGATAACCTATACTTTAAAAAAAAAATTGAAAAGTGGGCCACCCTAAATTAAACATGCTATTAAAAAATATGTATTAGAACTTACACAGCAAAACAAACACAGTCTCGAGCTTCCTCGACTTGTCAAAAGCATTTGATACACTTTAGCATGAAATCTTATTGAATAAACTCATATATATATATATATATATATATATATATATATATATACAAACTCAGAATGGTCCCCTGAGAAATTTATATGTTAAACACAGACCGTGCATGGAACGAGGAACTCTTTTGGGAAAATTAAATCCACTATAGTCCGAATAAGTAATGGTAAATTACAAATACCATAGTTTTTCTTTTTCATGATGCTAGCCCGACGTGGGCAACGGGTCTCTCGCAAAGAGATCCCATAAATATAGCTTCCCTCACCAGCTATCTGCAAAGCAGACGTGTTACGTGCCTTGAAAAGTGGACGCTCAATGTCCCGGTTGAGGTTTAAGTTTTGGTTTTTTTTTGGCTAAAAATACAATAGTTACCCCTTTTTCTTTGTTTATTCAATCCGACGTGAATGCAACGAGTCTTTTACTTATATAGAGGTTCTGAATGTAGGGATTAGGCTTGCTTTAAACCCTAGGTCCATGTCCCAAAGCTGGATCCTGTCTGCTTTGCAGATAGCTGGTGAGGGAAGCTATATTTATGGGATCTCTTTGCGAGAGACCCGTTGCCCACGTCGGGCTAGCATCATGAAAAAGAAAAACTATGGTATTTGTCATTTACCATTACTTATTCGGACTATAGTGGATTTAATTTTCCCAGAAGAGTTCCTCGTTCCATGCACGGTCTGTGTTTAACATATATATATATATATATATATTATATATATATATATATATATATATATATATATATACGGAAAAAGAGGAAATATGTCCAATCGTCATCAGTACATCAGATTAAAAGATAATTTACCCGACAAGGCGATACTAACTAAAGGAGTCTCTTAGGGATCTATTTTTGGCCCATTACTATTTCTAATTCACGTGAACGATTTTCATCTCAACCACATTAAATTGCGTACAATACGCAGATGATACCATACTTACTTCTTCTCATCATAACGCAGACTTTCTGATTAATGAAACGAACAGGTAATTAGAAAATGTGTATAAATGGATGTGTGCTAATAAACTTTTAATGAACTTGACAAAATCATTTTATATGATTATTACCACGAGACATATTAATACAAACTGTCAAATAAAAATTGGAAATACTACTCTTGCAAGGGTGAACGAGATTAAAGTACTTGACATTAATTTAGTCGAAAAGCTAAATTTCAAAAGTCATGTACAACATATTTATCCAAAATATCAAAATTTCTCTTCCTATTTAAACTAAAAAAGACTTTTCCTCAAAACGCACTCCTTACCTTATATTATTCCTTCATACATCCACATTTATTATATCCTATTACAACATGGGATAGCTCAAAGAAATGTATAAAACATCCTTTGGAAGTAATTCATAAAAAAATGTCCGCAAATTCTCTCAAATAATGACAACAGAGAAAGTCACACTTCCCTAATTTTTAAAGAGCTAAATATTTTAAAACTAAATGACGCATACAAATTCAGTATTGCTATTAATATGTTCAAAGTTATCAGTAAAAATAAATATACATCACCCATTCAAAGAGCAATCATCCCCATCAAATACATCATCGTTATAACACCACATTGCCCAGGGATTTTATACACAAACCTAACTATACAATAGAAATTGCGGGAAATGCACTCTCTTTCAAAGGAGCAGATGTATGGAATGCAATTCCCACACATATGAGGCAGGTTTCATCACTAAATATATTTCGCAAATCTCTAAAAAACAGGGCTGGGAGCGGTTAACCGGTTAAAAATTTCCAACCGGTTAATTTCGATTAAAATCAGTTATTTCAATAAATCTGTATAAAATGCACAAATCATGGACAGATAGATGCTAAAATATTCTCAGGAAACAGGAAGCGCCATCATATTTTTACATGAGAACGGACAGTAGTCAAGTTTATATCGATGCCTGTTCTTGCATCTCCAGGTCGCAGCCATGGGCGTAAGTATCGATTTAATTGCATTTAAATGCCAAATACTTCTAATAGGAAGTAAATTCATTGTGTGAGGAGTTTATAAATAATTATGCAACAAAGTATATTGATTATTGATACGCATGCACTGCATGCAACTCATTCATGGACCGCACGCCACTGATATATATATATATATATAGATATATATATATATATATATATATATATATATATACACACAGTGGTGTAGTGCTGTGGGAACGAGTGGGAACGGCGTTCCCTTACTTTTTTTGGTAGACGGAACGGCGTTCCCTCACTATTTCAAATAAATCCGAACTTACAAATCTCTAACGTCATGAAATTTTAATTCCCACCCCCCTAGAAGAAATATGAGAAAGAATCATTAACTGCTTCATTTCTTTTAGCTTCGACTGAGGCAATGCTAGCCTATAAAGATCTGGTGAAACAGTCACCACGGCGTACCAGTTGTTAACTTTTTTTAGTTAATCATTCCAGTTGTTAGCTATTTTTATTGATCGTACTGGATGTCGTATATCTAATGACACTGGAAATACTGCATCTTCAACCTTGGAATATATCCTAATATCCAGTGCATATGACCTCAAAATATCCCTGAAATTGGTCAGATTTCAAAAGATTTCCTGGGGGGCTTACAGTGACCCCGGACCCCCAGCTGTATGGGCTCGCCGCGCGCGCCATTGTCCCCCCCCCGCATCTGAGTAACACTTTCAAAATGCGTTCCCTCACTTCTTTATTTAGCACTACACCACTGTGTGTATATATATATATATATATATATATATATATATATATATGTGTGTGTGTGTGTGTGTGTGTGTACTGTATATACCGTATACAAATTAACCGAAATTAACCGATTTTAACCGGTTAAATGAAAATGTTAATCGCTCCCAGCCCTGCTAAAAAAACGCTTCATTAGCTCCTACTGATATATAAGTTTACTACTGTTATTTTTACAATAGTAATGAAGTTCCCATTTTATAATTAACTATTTTAAATATGCTAATTTACAGAAAGGTACCATCATCATCTCTCTCCTCAACAACGTACAGATAGACAGTGTCGTTCTTTTTCTCATTTTTATTGAAAAAACGCCTGCTACTGTCCAGGGAGGCTATCTTGGATATGAATTTCAAAAACCCTATTTTAAAAACTTTATTATTAATAAAGGATTTAAGGGTAACCTTTGAAATCCTTTCCTAAGTGTATATACACGCACAAGTGTGTGCATTGTACATCATGATATATATATATATATATATATATATATGTGTGTGTGTGTGTGTGTGTACACATATATATATAAATTATTATATGCATACTCGTATATAAATAATAAATAATGAAGCTCGCAAAAAAAAAAAATTATAGATATAGAAAGACATAAACCGTATGCAAGTAATATAATTATCTTAATTCTGGTATTGGTTCGATTGAATATATATATATATATATATATATATATATATATATGCGTCACCATGCATAAGTTAAAAAATGATCTAAGCATGTATCCCTATTACGTGCATATGCAAGTTTTTCTGAAACGATTTTTTTGCCGGAAATCGTAAGAAATTTTTGGTAATAATATATTAACTATAACTGCGCACGTGCAAATCCTTGAGCAGGTAACAGGTGCAAATGCAACAAGCTCGAAGACTCCAGTTCAGTGTGGCAAAAGGTTCGGTGAGGCGAGACAGCGCTTATACGTTATAGGTTGTGTTACCATTTGCATCTCTTCGTTCCATTAAGTACCTCTCGCGATCATCTGTGCCATGTTTGCGATAGTCTATTATTAATAAATCGTCGCGGTCTATGTTAATATATAACATATATACTGGTCGATGCTTTAGGCGTTCATGCACTCTCTTTAGCTATCTCTAATATATATATATATATATATATATATACATATATATGTCTATGGATTGCTATATAGACATCCTTTCATGGTTTTCTATATCTTTTATATTGAGCTTTTGTCCTTACGAGAAGAACTGGAGTGTCTTTGATTTGATGCTGAGTTAACTCTTCACAAGATTACATAAATAATAATTTTACTAAAATTAATACTGAAAAATAACTATCGTTGTAGTAACTTCAAACGACTACAAAATACAAATAAATGAATTTGTATTTCTGAGATGTCTGTATGATGTAACTATATATAGATATATATGTGTGTGTGGATATATATATAATTCCCTAATAATAAACTTATAGAAGATATTGATTATGGTGTGTATATATATATATACACAAGTTGACTATATTTATTAAATAATTATTACCAGTATAAAATACTAAGTTCGAATGTACTCTATAGAATTTTCTAATTTATTTGTATTTACTCTTTGTTAAGTTGATTAAGAACGAAGTTTGTTGTGGAATAGACTGACTTTTAAAGCAATTTGGATAATCTCCGAAGTAACTGATCAAAATTTTGGAGTTTGGATTAAATCCATTGCTTTCAAAATGAGTTTCTTTAACTCGATTCAACAAGTTGTTTCGGAGGTGACGAGCAGCGTGTCGAATCTTGGTCTGTCTCCTCGGCGTTTCTCCTTCACTAGGGAGTCTTCGCAAGGGTCTCAGAAGTCTCAGAGCTCCCACAGTGGATCGCAAGAGGGTTACGCACCCCCGAAAGGAAGTTCTCTTCTTAACAGACCAGGCGGGGGCAGGCTCGGCCCTAAGTGCGTACCCGCTCCTGGTATCGGAGGAGGAAGTCTGCAACCGAGGGGAGCGATGGGAAGGGGAAGAAAGATGTCGACGCAGATTGTGATTGTCCAACAAGGCGTTTCTCCTCCGAAGGAAAGGGAGAAACGTCCCCTCCCCGTCCTACACTGTGGGGACAGATATACCTTTTGGCCCGAATACGACCCGTCTCAAACTTGGTTAGTTGTCTCAAATATACAGCGAAAGTTTAGGGTTTTTCGCTATAAAGAAAAGTTTATATAGTATTTGGTTAGAAAAATTTCGTATCAACACTTAAAATGACGAAACAATTTACACTTGAAACAACTCTGCATTTCAACATTTTAAATGTTTGGTAAAATACGAAAATGTTTTATATATGAACCTTTTTTTTTTTTAGTTGTAACTGCATTACGGTTTTAATTTAAATGTTGTCAGTATACAGTATTTTTAACAATTCACTTGTTGCAGTGAAATATCTCATTTCGTGTCCAGTTGTTGCGTGTTGTAAAAAGCGATTCGCTCGTTCCAGATGGAGAATGAATGGGCAGACTCATTTGCACGAAAAAAACTTCCCACAGAAGGTTTTTTACAGTTGAACCAACATTTTTCCTTGAGTTTGGAAACAGCTGATATATATATATATATATATATATATATATATATATATATATATATGCTTTGCGACAGCTATATAGTAGCCAGGGTTAACAACTTTATGAAGACTCATGCACATTATCATCAACAATACTACAACAACAATACAAAATTCCATTCTCATTATCATCAAAAACTTGTGTAAAAATATCAAATGATGCATATGTCGAGATTATATAAGCCCCTCTAAAATTACTTGGTGGGTGTAACCTTCATATATTGAAAAAATTATATAGCTAGGCGTTCTTTTTATGACCTTTCTGGAACACCCTGTATATATATATATCCTTGATTTGCGTAGATTACAAAACATCTTTTGGTTATTGTAATTTGTTTTTGGATAATGTTGAATTCAACCATTTATATTTGAGAGATGTTAGTATTTACAGCGAATGTAAATGATGGCACCATAATGGAGTTTTACTTTACTGAAATTTAAAGGTTAAAATTCACTGGAAAATGTATTTAGTGATGGAAAAAGGCAAAATTGAAAAATAATATATTCAAGCAAGAAAATTCAGGTAAACAAAATTGTTCTTTAATCTAAAATTCAGAATAAGCTTAGAATATTTATGAACAGTTAGGAAAGGTTATAAAGGTTTAAGCAATTCTCAGCCATTATCGACGAAGGATGTTAATTTTGCCTCTCTTCTTATTCTATGTGGGGGTGGGGCGCTTTTACCCTTGGCCCCTCCTGCCCGCATAATAAGAATTAAGATAATTTTTCTTTACCCTTAACCATTTAGTGCACAATGTTACTTTACTGTGATGATTAAAACCCACTCTAATAGACAGAGTTTATTTCCACAACAGTTTCGATGCCCACTGTATCCACCCGAAGAGGATGCCAGTGGGCATCGAAACTGTTGTGGAAATAAACTCTGTCTATTAGAGTGGGTTTTAATCATCATATTTTGACCTTCAAGTAGAAAAAAGTGAAGTCTTTTGCATTTGTTACTTTACTGATTTTGTTCTGGCTAATGCCAGGCCATTTTATTCAGTCTCAGAAAAGACCTCCGGACGCTAAAGGGTTAATTACAAATGGGTAAATCTCAAAAGGGAAAACGTCATAGACATACGCGAATTAAGTGCAATTAGTGAATACGCACTGAACGTGATCTGTTGCTTTGCAAAAACCTTCGTTAGTTTCCAAATACGTGACAGCCATTTGAAGTTGGCTCGACTCTTTGGTCTGTAGAGGGTGTTTGAAGTCTCTTAGCACGCATCAGAATTTTTTTTTTGAGGGAGGCATTTTAATGGTAATTTTTGGAAGGGGACCTATACCTATGTCGTCGACAAGACCAAACAATCGACACTCTTAAAAATTAACTTAACATGACTTAATCTAATCCACAATATACTTGTCGATGGAATAACAAGTTGATTAGATGTCGTAAGGCCGTAAATAATAGTAACCCGTGGAAAACTGTTCGAATGAACGCTTTCATTAACCCTTTCGATACTACATGTACGGGTGGAACGTATGCCCCGCAGACGGCGTTTCTTTTTTGCCCATTCAAATGCGGGCGTGAAAACTAAGATCGTACGGCGTACGAAGTTAGTTAGTGTGGTGATCATTCGTACGCCGTACGTAGTTAGGTCTTAAAAAGTTAAAAATGAATTTGGTAATATTTTGGTAAAAATAAAACAAACACATTACAATCTTTAGAAAAGCATGTCAGATTTTTAAAATGGTTAGGGGCCAATTTGTCAGGAGTGGATGAGCAAAATACCGAGTGTTGAGGGACTAGAATTTACGTTAAACAAACAAACAGTGTACAAATATGAATAATGGAAAGCATTTTTGCATATAGCTTATAGGGGGTTTAAACTTACGGGAATTTCGAAATGAAATGTGTATCATTCGATGGAAAAAATTTAGGAAACATTTATGCAAATTTTACACAAACAGTAATTTACATTGATTTTATATAAATAGTTTTCTGGGTGCTCTTCCAATATGTGCTCTACCGCGAAACTGTGATCTACCATATTCCAATACGTGCTCTACCGTGAAACTAGCCTTACAAGGCTAACTAACGAAAATATCATGACTTAACCTAACCAATCGTTAGGTCAACTATACGCCCTTGACGATTGGTTAGGTTAAGTCGTGATATTTTCGTTAGTTAGCCTGGAATATGGAATATTAGTTGGAATATGGTAGATCACAGTTTCGCGGTAGAGCACATATTGGAAGAGCACCGTTTTCTGGCGCGCATTAACTAATTAATTAATGCTAAAATGTTAATTTATATTCTAAGATGAGCAGAGGTGATACTCGTAATCGCGAGGCAAAATATGGGTGATGCGAGCACCGTGTTGTTGTAATACGAGGCACAAATGTGGGAAATTATGCGATATGAAGGATTATAGGATAAGCATTTTGAAGACGGAGAGAGAACACTATGCATGACAAAGTTCTTTATTTAGGCAAGATGTTAAAATATAAGATCAAATATAAATAATTTTTTTCTTTAATCATGAACAAACTTATTCCGAACATACAATGTTACACACAGACACACACACACACACATATATATATATATATATATATATATATATGTGTGTGTGTATGTGTGTGTCCCATATATATTAGGGGTGCACCGATTAATCGGTATCGGCAGATGGCATGCCGATTAATCGGCATTTTTGCCGATTATTTTCTTAATATCGGCCGATTAATCGGTATCGGCAAGCTTGGCATAGGTAGCGTCGACTGGGGCGAATTGGGTCACCAAATGGGAAATGATTTTTTTGCTGATACGACATTCTTAAAACTATAATTAAAATTGTTTCTAGTTTTTACCACTAAATCACAAAACTTTAACCTTTTGTGTCTCTTTTTTTAAATCCAGCATTTGCTCTATTTGCTATAATGTTATAAAATAGGGTACTATATTTTTGTTGTAAATAACCAACTAATTTTTGTTGTAAATAACCAAATAATATTAAAAAAACAATACTAATATTCAATCTTAAATGTATAAATTTAAAAACAAATTTGAAATAATTTTGAATGATTCAAGCTGATCAAGCAGTTATAAATAATGCTAAGCTTAAGAAAACCAGTTTAATAACACTTTCAAATTATTATTCAAATTATTATCCAAAATGGCAAAAAAAAATACTTCAAAAAGAACTACCTGGCCTACCAAAAAAGGCTCAACAGACAATATCACAATCACATGTAGATACTTGCTTTTGCTATACACAACCACAGTCCACAACTAACCAAGGAAATAATTTGCCATCCTTTATATAGGTACTATTTTCTCCCAAATCCGGAGTATTCCAGAATGTTCTGGAATCGTCTAGAATATTCTAAGACATTCTAGAAAGTTCCATAAGGTTCTGAAATATTCTAGAATTCTATAAAAAGCTGTAAAAAATCTAAAACTCTTTTAAAACAAAGAAAAAAGAAAATTCTCGAATATTCTCAGTGAATAATATTTTGGAGTATCAATAAAAAACTTATTAAGAAACAAAAAAGAAGCTCACATCGCTAATTAAGTAATAAGTTTTTATTATAGTAAATAAAAGTAAATAATAAATAATATATTAATTAATATACATTACATTGGGTTATACTTATAACTTTTCTAAATTGATGCCGATTAATCGGTATCGGCAAATTTGTATCGGCCGATTAATCTGTATCGGCAAAATTGAGGTATCGGTGCATCACTAATATATATATATTATATATATAATATTATATATATATATATATATATATATAATATAACCACTGTATTCATCGTGACGATACGAAACTTGTCGGAGACCACAAATCAGGAATTAAAAAGATATAAAGAAATGTTGTTTTGTCTGCGAGGGAAGTACTATTTTACATCATTCGTTCGTAGTAAAATGTGTCACAAAAAAAAGAAAAAACTCACTGAATGAAGGCCATTTCATGAATGCCAAAAGGTCAAACGTATCGAAGTAATTTTGCTTGATGTAAATAACTTTTGAATATTCGAATTTCACATCGAACGCATTCCGTATTTCATCCTCAAACCATTGTTCTCAGAGAATATTAAAGCTAGGTTAAAAGTTTCATTCCGTAAATATTACACTGGGCAACACGTATTTTATTGAATGATATCTGACACTTGATTCTAGGTAATTTGGGTGCGCTGAATACGAATTTCAACTCGGTTTGGCTCTATCAGGTCCTGATTCTTGTCGACAGCCTATGTGCCATTTTCCAGATTTTTCAAATTAGGACTAAAAAATTAAGTCATGTGTTAAATTTTTTTTTCAAGTTTCATGAATACAAGCAGTTCAAACTACAGTAAAATTACATTATAACGATAGAAATGACTTAAAATAAAAAAACAAACAGATATGAAGCTTTCACTGTGGCAAAAATTTTCTTTTGTAAGACTTTCTAGCGTATTTGCTTGTTGATGGCAGGTCTCTTTTCAAGCACCAGCAGTAATCAGCCATCATGTGGGAATCCCAGCGGCCTTGGTACCGTTCCTCCATAATTTTGATATCTTGGTGGAATCTCTCCCCTTGTTCGTCACTTACATCACCTAAATTACTTGGAAATTGGTCAAGATGGCTATTCAAAAAATGCATTTTTATGCTCATATTGCAACCTAACTCTTTGTAGTCCCTTAAAAGTTTTTTTACGATTTCTTTGTAGTTATCTGCCCTATAATTTCCTAAAAAGTTTTCTATCAAGTCCACGAATGAGAACCAGCCATTTTTTTCGCGTTCATTCATGACATTAGGAAAATTGCTGTCTTTAATCATTGTTCTTATTTGTGGACCGTCAAAAATTCCCGCCTTGATTTTTTCATAACTTAAACTTGGAAATTTTGAAGTTATGTATTTGAAACACTCGCCGTTCGTATCTAAAGCTTTTACATATTGTTTAATGAGGCCTAGTTTTATATGCAGAGGAGGAAATATGATTTTATCTCTGCTCACTAAAGGTGGATTAATTACGTTTTTTTCTCCGACAGTAAGTGATGTTCGTGCTGGCCAGATTTGTTTGAAATAATGTTCTTCCTTGGCTCTGCTGTCCCATAAGCAAAGGAAGCAGGGATATTTAGTATACCCTCCTTGTTGTCCTAGCAGAAAATTAACCATTTTTAAGTCAACACATATGATCCACTCGTGCTCCCTATATTTGATAAGATTTAAAACCTTTTCTATATGTTCATACTTTTCTTTTAATTTTGTTGAGTGCCCAATCGGTATCGAGCCGTATAGATTGCCATTATGCAACAACACACACTTAAGACTTCTTTTCGAACTGTCTAAAAACAAGCGCCAATCATTTGCATCGTAAGACTCAACCCCCATCTTCTTTAACAAACCAACTATGTCGCAGCAATATACTAAACTATCCTCTGTTCTAAAATATTTAACAAGTTCTTCTTCTCTTTTTCTGTAAAATGAAATGTATGTGTTTGAAGTAAGCAAGTTTTTCTCTTTAAGTCTTGAAGCTAAAATTTCCGCAGCCTTTTTTGGCAAATTTAGATCCCTTACAAGATCATTCAACTCGGCCTAGTTAAACTTTTGCGGATCGTTTTGACTTTCAAATACGCTGGGGTCAAAATCGGTGTCTGACTCCTCAAAGTGCATAACAATATTTTCAGGAACATCTTCAACTAATTCTTGAGTTGGCAGACCCTTAAATTTGGAATGGGGATCTCATTTGAATGTAGCACAGGTCATATCGCGGTGTCGAAATTTGGGTACTCGATACAATGTTTATTTTTCTTAGTGAAGCCCGAAGTCTTGACAAAGCAAAGGTAGCAATCGGTCTCGTGGTTAGTAGGCTCTCGCCACACCTGATATGGAAAAAAAATTGTAAAGCGTTAACAAAAGCGACGAGAGACTTGTTTTTATGAATTTATCAAAAGTTATCACCCAAACATTTAACATTTCTGTGTTTCAACCTTATGCAATATTTGAGATTCTTATAAACATTTTCTGTAAATTTTTGTTTATGTACCTAAGTTACAATTACATTTAGGTAAGTTACAGTATACTAGTGATTAAATTACGTAGTTTTATGAAATCATAAACTTACCATCGGAACTCCAAAAGGTATTTTGAATCCGAACCCTTCGTCCAATGTCGCAGTCTTTCAATGCATATAGTGCAGGCTTTATGTGGAGCCCACGATTTATCTTGGTCCCCCAGTTTTATGCCAAAATAAGCTAAGTAAGCTCTTTTACGAAGTCAGTTATATTTGCTCGTTGATGTGGAAGTGTAAAATTTCCACATATATAACAGAAGGAATCAGGGTTGTTTTTGCATTTGAACTTTCTAGTGCTTGATGACATATTGCTTGATTGTTCTGCCAATTTGTAAAGGTATTTAAAGCCCTTAATTCATATAAATTTAAGAAAATCTGAAATATAAACACAAAAATTAGTTTAAATAGGTACTTATTATGAAATAGGTACTTACAATCTATGAAATTAAACTAGAAACACGGATGAGTAGGTACAATATAAATTACGTCTAATTAAATCAACTATATTAAATCACGATGACAAAATTACTCACTAAATCATATGCCAATTCAAAATTATGTTAATGCCCAAACTTAATTAACTAACTCGACTGACTGACTGACTGACTGACTGACTGACTGAATTGACTGATTAACTCTGGAAACGAGTCGCTTTTATATACTTTAGTTTCCCTCTAGAATACTCTACAGAGAACAGGAACGCTCGAGAAAATTTTAGAATTCTATGATATTTTTAGCTTAATTTACTAATATTAAAATGGGTTAAAAATGACAAAATTAAAAATATTTTTAGGGTGTTACATATAAAAATATACATAATACAACAATACCATAACAATAGGTACAAATACCTAGATAAAAACCTAGTTGCATAATGTGTAACTGCAAAAAGACAGCGAGTATTGAGAAAAAAACCTTTTTATGAATACGACGAAAGAGGAGGGGTGTTGAGCAAAATCAGGACCTGATAGAGCAAAACCGAGTAAAAATTCGTGCTCAGCGCACCCAAATTACCTAGAACTAACTGTCAAATCTAATTCAATAGACAAAACTTTGAAATTTGTTCCCCAGTGTTATAGATGTATGAAGGATATTATATCTCACTGAACAGTTACCCGGCCTCTCAGAAAAGGTTTTGGGGAAAAAACATTTCCCTCATGAAGTTTTGTCTGACCTTGTTAAGAACTTTGAAACTTTTTTTACAGTAATTGACTTATAACTTCGACGTTTTCTTTTTTTATTATCTTAACTTCAAAGCGGTTTTCGTTGCACTTTACAAAATGATACCATCGTTGGTGGTAGTAAAATGTGTCACAAAATGGATTCTTTCACCACAAGTCATTAAAATGTTGTGAACAGGTCGCTTTGTGCGATGAAACCGTTGACCATATCTTAGATAGTGAATTTTTTCATTTATTCTTCGGACTTAAACATCATTTTAAATTTCTATCTAATAAATAGAAAACAATATACTGTACACACACACACATATATAATATATATATATATATATATATATATATATATATGTTAATGTAAAGAACGACGCTTGTGTAGAAGAGCGTTCCGCACAAGATGAGGAGGGAGAACGAGCAAACGAAAAATGAGGTACCTCCCAGGAATCGAACCCGGGATCATCCAATTGCCGGTCGGATATGTTAACCACTACACCAAGGACCCCGATTAGTCAGTACTCGTAATTCTCCTACATACGAGCGGAATCAAATGCTCTGAGGGGCACCTTCGCATGTCGTACATATATACATTTTAACTGCAAACAACACTGACTAATCGGGGCCCTTGGTGTAGTGGTTAACATATCCGACCGGCAATTAGATGATCCCGGGTTCGATTCCTGGGAGGTACCTCATTTTTCGTTTGTTCGTTCTCCCTCCTCATCTTGTGCGGAACGCTCTTCTACACAAGCGTCGTTCTTTACATTAATTATACTGTGTGTTGTTTGCAGTTAAAATGTATATATGTACGGCATGCGAGGGTGCCCCCTCAGGGCATTTGATTCCGCTCGTATGTAGGAGAATTACGAGTACTGACTAATCAAACGACTGGACCGATTTTCATGAAACTTGGTGACAACACCCACCCTCTGGGATTCCTGGAGTGTTTTTAGCATATTTATTTTCAGATCGGGCGTCCCCCAGAAAATTTATCCCAGTTAAACTTAAAAAAAAAATTATATGCTGAAACACGAAGCAGTTAAATTTCACTATTTTGCCCCATTGGTCTTGGGATGTGAAACTCAAAATTTTGATGGTTGCTTTCTTTCGTGAATTTGTTGATCTCCTGGCTCTTCTGGCTATTAGAAAAACATAAAATTTTATAGAAGAGTGGACTAATGGCCTTCCCTATCATTAAAGTCTACAAGTAAACCAAGTCCCAACACGCGTCTACAGAGTTTCATACACTTTCGTGGAATGAAGAAAACCAAGTTGGTCAATAAATTTGGAAAAGAATGTAGCCATCAAAATTTTTAGCTACGCATCGGAAGTCATGATAATGATAGGCAAAAACAAATGTGACAAGTTGTATTTGAAATGTAACTGCTTCGTGAGCTTCAAGTAAAATCTGCGAAGCTGCATTTAAAATTTAAGTGATTCGTGAGCTAATTGTAAATGTTAAACAAACTCGTTCAAAATGTTCTTAAAATAATTTTCATTACTTTTTATTGCTTGACAATTGTGTCAAAAAAGATATGGGAATGTTCTGAAAACTTAATCCAGACTGAACATGGCAAGAAAAAGGAAGCCATCACTTGGAAGAACTACAGTAAATATGTATTGCCCGAAGGATAGTAACAGCCTTCACGCAGGAGCTAGCAAAAATATCCCGCCCGTAGGACGGTTTTTTTTTTGTTAGCATTAATACTATAAACACCCAGGAATGTCTGTCAGTCTGTCACGCTCGAAAAGAGAAGATTCTTGATATATATGGGCGATATTTGTATTTTAATGCATTAGAAAAAGGCGTAATGAATTCTACTTTTAATTATAATTTTAAAAAGTGTAAAAAATATTTGCTTTTGCGTTCAGCTTTGAGCCGAAATTTAATCTGCGGCTAAGTTCAAAAATTTACCAAATGAGTTCTTTTTATGCACTTTCATACTGGTGCTGCAACCATTACAGAATAAACATTGTATCAATATTTGTGAAGCTTAAGATTTTTATGGATGCATTCTTTTCTATAGTTTTATTGACTGAATAATTGACTCCCCGGTAAATGGGGGGGGGGGGGCCTGCGGCTCCTCAATTACTGAGGCCAAAGGCCCCAGCACCACGGGCGTAGCTAAATGGGCCCGTAGGGCCCACTCTAGCTAGTATATATATATATATATATAATAATCTTCTATACTATAATAAGAGAGCTGTCCGTCTGTCCGTCCGTCCGTCCGTCCGTCCGTCCGTCACACTTTCAGAAATTGTGAGAAAAAAATTGTGAGAAAAAAATTCAGAAATTGTATTACGGGCGGCAATGTGAAGCTCAAGATTTTCATGACTGTGTTCTTTTCTGTAGTTTAGCCTGTCTGTTTGTCTGTTTGTGAAATTTATCCCGGGCAGTAATGCAGGAAGGGGGGGTGGGGGTAATGGGGGATGGGTGGGGTAATGGGGAGGGGTGGGGGTAATGGGGGAGGGGTTTAGACCCCAAGTTGCAGAATGGGGGTGAGGAGGTTTTGGGAGATACAGATTCAGAAATGTTGACACAAGGGAAGCGACGGAATTGTACTAGTAATAATAATAAAGCCAGTCGAACAAAAAAGCATTTTATTATGCAGCAGAGTTTTCGATAAGCTCACTTATCATTAAATATCAGTATATATACTAACCCGTTCTAAATTTTAATAAATACATGAAATAAATACAAATATTATAAAATAAAGTTAACATATGTTTCATTTAAAGTTGTGAAGTTACTATACCCTAAAAACTACCAGATTATTAGAATTTTATTGAAGTTTTGTACAATCGTATTATCAGTGAATATTTTCAATTACAACTTGGTTAACTATTTCGTACCTATCTTAGCCCCATTTAAAGAAATTAATATTCAGCTGATGACTCTTTCTCATTTGCAAAAGAAATTGTAAAAACTGATAATGCCTCATCTCTTACAATGGCTAGTTTTGATGTTCTCTCTCTGTTTACGGATATTTCCTTTGGATGAAACTGCAAATCTTTGCCTTGATCAACTTGTTTCGAATAATTCAACAGTTTTAAACTGGGGCATTGGAATGTTAAACGTCTTTTAGAGATAGCAACAAAAAATAAATTCCTTTTTGGAGGTGAACAGTATACAGAACAAGATGGCGTATCTATTGGGGGGGACCTCTAGTCAGGGGCGGATTTAGGGGGGGCGAGAGGGGCGATCGCCCCCCAAACCATGAAGCCTTTAAATCTTAATGGTAAAGAAAGGAGGAGATCGGAAACAAAGAAGAGACCATACAAAATTAGAGTGAAGCATCCTATAAAAATAATCGTTGTTGCTTTCCTTTGGTCAATTTTAGTAAGTGTAATACCTATATAAAGGAACGATCTCTCTGAACGTGCACACTGCGTGTAGAATGGTTGACTCAATTTGTTGATACCGCTCGCCACCACACTGTTGTCAGCTGGGAAAAAACTGTCCAAGGCTTAGGCGTGAAAAATAAGAAGATCAGAATTTGGATGTTACGTTTGGTAGGCTACTTTAACAGAGTTGTAGGTGTAACCCTTTCAAGGTTACTTTTCAAGCAATGTGCAATTGTTTCAGAGGTATTTTGTGAGCTGGACCAGAATATATACAACATGATAACATTGCCTGTCAGTGTTGCAAGCTCAGAGAGGTCGTTCTCAACTCTAAGGAGACTAAAGACATGGTTACGCTCACAAATGGGTGCAGAGCGACTTTCAGGGCTTGCTCTTCTTCACACACATCCTGACATCCCAGTGGACAGAGAAAATGTTATTGGGAAATTTAAAAACACAGGAAATCGTAGGCTGCAATTTGTACTGTGAAAGTGGAATGTCTCGTAATTTAGTTGTTGTAATAGTTGCAATTTTGTAATAAGGTGTTTCTATTTCAGACACAACTGATTAACAAAAGGTAAACATAAAAATTTTATTAAGAGATTCAGAAGACAGGAAATCATAGACTGCTGTTGGTAATGTGATCGTGCCATGTCTCTCGTAATTTGTAACTCTTGTATATATTTTGGGCACATTGCCGAACAAAATGTGTACATGAATACACAGAGTTTTAATTTCATATTGATATCGTGTAAGGGGCATGCACTGAGGTATGCTAGTATACTGGGCAAAAGAGTACATATAGGGGCACACTGATGTTCAAAAGTGAGCCATTTAATATATATTTTTTCTTTAATTGCCCCTAATGATGATGCTTATATATATACAGGGCGTCCCAAAAAAATGTATACACACTTTAAATACTTATAAAGACAGTGTTTATTAAAATACATTTCATTTTCAAAATGTAATAGAATCTACAGACATTATTTAATTGTTTTGTCAACGCCTGTTTTCAAACTGACGTCCGTTCTGGTCCAGGCACTGCTGATAACGCGAAGCAATGGAATCGCAAACATCACGAAACATTTCGTTTGGTATTTGTGTGCATTCTCGTTCAATGGCTGCTCTCAATTCAGCGACTGTTGCAGGTTTTATAGCGTAGACTTTGTCTTTTAAGTATCCTCATAAAAAAAGTCTAGTGGTGTGAGGTCTGGTGAACGCGGAGGGTATTCTACGAAACCCCTTCGTCCAATCCACATCCACATCGTGCCAAGTACCACTCGCAATACTCCACTCTTCGGTCCGGATCATCATCTTCATTAATAGCATGGACTAATCTTGGAATGTAACTTTTCCATTGACAGCGCTTCAAAATGCGTTGGACAGACGATTCTGAAATTCCTACCTCACGACTCGCTTGCCGCACAGATTTTCTTGGACTTTGGTGATACGTTTCCAGTACTCTTTCTTGCTTTGTGGGGCTTGTCGATGTCCGTGGTCTTCCGGAACGCTTCTTGTGGACATTCTGAACAGTTCCATCGGCTTCAAACTTATCTCTAATTCGAGTGATGGTAAGTCGCGTTGGTGGATCTGTTTGAAACTCCCTCCTAAACTGTCTTTGCACTTCAACTGCGTTTTCACACTTCCAGTAGCATTTTAGAATGAATTTCCTTTGTTCAAAGCTTAGTCTGACTGCCATTATTAATTCTAATGGGTTTAACTTGGAAAGAAAGAAACATCAATTGAGCTATCAGCTGTTAAAGTGTGTATACATTTTTTTGGGACGCCCTGTATATAATATATATATATATATATATATATATATATATGTGTGTATGTGTGTCCCATATATATTAGGGGTGCACCGATTAATCGGTATCGGCACATGGCATGCCGATTAATCGGCATTTTTGCCGATTATTTTCTTAATATCGGCCGATTAATCAGTATCGGCAAGCTTGGCATAGGTAGCGTCGACTGGGGCGAATTGGGTCACCAAATGGGAAATGATTTTTTGCTGATACGACATTCTTAAAACTATAATTAAAATTGTTTCTAGTTTTTACCACTAAATCACAAAACTTTAACCTTTTGTGTCTCTTTTTTTAAATCCAGCATTTGCTCTATTTGCTATAATGTTATAAAATAGGGTACTATATTTTTGTTGTAATTAACCAACTATATTTTTGTTGTAAATAACCAAATAATATTAAAAAAACAATACTAATATTCAATCTTAAATGTATAAATTTAAAAACAAATTTGAAATAATTTTGAATGATTCAAGCTGATCAAGCAGTTATAAATAATGATAAGCTTAAGAAAACCAGTTTAATAACACTTTCAAATTATTATTCAAATTATTATCCAAAATGGCAAAAAAAAATACTTCAAAAAGAACTACCTGGCCTACCATAAAAGGCTCAACAGACAATATCACAATCACATGTAGATACTTGCTTTTGCTATACACAACCACAACTAACCAAGGAAATAATTTGCCATCCTTTATATAGGTACTATTTTCTCCCAAATCCGGAGTATTCCAGAATGTTCTGGAATCGTCTAGAATATTCTAAGACATTCTAGAAAGTTCCATAAGGTTCTGAAATATTCTAGAATTCTATAAAAAGCTGTAAAAAATCTAAAACTCTTTTAAAACAAAAAAAAGAAAATTCTCGAATATTCTCAGTGAATAATATTTTGGAGTATCAATAAAAAACTCTTATTAAGAAACAAAAAACAAGCTCACATCGCTAATTAAGTAATAAGTTTTTATTATAGTAAATAAAAGTAAATAATAAATAATATAATATTAATTAATATACATTACATTGGGTTACTTATAACTTTTCTAAATTGATGCCGATTAATCGGTATCGGCAAATTTGTATCGGCCGATTAATCTGTATCGGCAAAATTGAGGTATCGGTGCATCACTAATATATATATATATATATATATATATATATATATATATATATATATATAACCACTGTATTCATCGTGACGATACGAAACTTGTCGGAGACCACAAATCAGGAATTAAAAAGATATAAAGAAATGTTGTTTTGTCTGCGAGGGAAGTACTATTTTACATCATTCGTTCGTAAAATGTATGTCACAAAAAAAGAAAAAACTCACTGAATGAAGGCCATTTCATGAATGCCAAAAGGTCAAACGTATCGAAGTCATTTTGCTTGATGTAAATAACTTTTGAATATTCGAATTTCACATCGAACGCATTCCGTATTTCATCCTCAAACCATTGTTCTCAGAGAATATTAAAGCTAGGTTAAAAGTTTCATTCCGTAAATATTATAGATGTATGAAGGATATTATATCTCACTGAACAGTTACCCGGCCTCTCAGAAAAGGTTTTGGGGAAAAAACATTTCCCTCATGAAGTTTTGTCTGACCTTGTTAAGAACTTTGAAACTTTTTTTACAGTAATTGACTTATAACTTCGACGTTTTCTTTTTTTATTATCTTAACTTCAAAGCGGTTTTCGTTGCACTTTACAAAATGATACCATCGTTGGTGGTACTAAAAATGGGTCACAAAATGGATTCTTTCACCACAAGTCATTAAAATGTTTGTGAACAGGTCGCTTTGTGCGATGAAACCGTTGACCATATCTTAGATAGTGAATTTTTTCATTTATTCTTCGGACTTAAACATCATTTTAAATTTCTATCTAATAAATAAAAACAATATACCGTACATATATATATATATATATATATATATATATATATATATATATATATATATATATGTTAATGTAAAGAACGACGCTTGTGTAGAAGAGCGTTCCGCACAAGATGAGGAGGGAGAACGAGCAAACGAAAAATGAGGTACCTCCCAGGAATCGAACCCGGATCATCCAATTGCCGGTCGGATATGTTAACCACTACACCAAGGACCCCGATTAGTCAGTACTCGTAATTCTCCTACATACGAACGGAATCAATGCTCTGAGGGGGCACCTTCGCATGCCGTACATATAAACATTTTAACTGAAAAACAACACTGACTAATCGGGGTCCTTGGTTTAGTGGTTAACATATCCGACCGGCAATTGGATGATCCCGGGTTCGATTCCTGAGATGTACCTCATTTTTCATTTGCTCGTTCTCCCTCCTCATCTTGTACGGAACGCTCTTCTACACATGCGTCGTTCTTTACATTAATTATACTGTGTGTTGTTTGCAGTTAAAATGTATATATGTACGGCATGCGAAGGTGCCCCTCAGGGGCATTTGATTCCGCTCGTATGTAGGAGAATTACGAGTACTGACTAATCGGGGTCCTTGGTGTAGTGGTTAACATATCCGACCGGCAATTGGATGATCCCGGGTTCGATTCCTAGGAGGTACCTCATTTTTCATTTGCTCGTTCTCCCTCCTCATCTTGTGCGGAACACTCTTTTACACAAGCGTCGTTCTTTACACTATTATACTGTGTTGTTTGCAGTTAAAAATATATATATATATATATTATCATCATCATACCACATTTCACCGCATGTCCGTCTGTCTGTCTGTCAGGTCTTTTCAGGTCCAAACGACTGGACCGATTTTCATGAAACTTGGTGACAACACCCACCCTCTGGGATTCCTGGAGTGGTTTTAGCATATTTATTTTCAGATCGGGCGTCCCCAAAAAAATTTATCCCAGTTAAACTTAAAAAAAATTTATATGCCTAAACACGAAGCAGTTAAATTTCAAGATTTGCCCCATTGTTCTTGGGATGTGAAACTCAAAATTTTGATGGTTGCTTTCTTTCGTGAATTTGTTGATCTCCTGGCTCTTCTGGCTATTAGAAAAACATAAAATTTTATAGAAGAGTGGACTAATGGCCTTCCCTATCATTAAAGTCTACAAGTAAACCAAGTCCCAACACGCGTCTACAGAGTTTCATACACTTTCGTGGAATGAAGAAAACCAAGTTGGTCAATAAATTTGGAAAAGAATGTAGCCATCAAAATTTTTAGCTACGCATCTGAAGTCATGATAATGATAGGCAAAAACAAATGTGACAAGTTGTATTTGAAATTTAACTGCTTCGTGAGCTTCAAGTAAAATCTGCGAAGCTGCATTTAAAATTTAAGTGATTCGTGAGCTAATTGTAAACGTTAAACTCAAAACTCGTTTAAAATTTTCTTAAAATAATTTTCATTACTTTTTATTGCTTGACAATTGTGTCAAAAAAGATATGGGAATGTTCTGAAAACTTAATCCAGACGAAGAATCTTAGGGACTGAACATGGCAAGAAAAAGGAAGCCATCACTTGGAAGAACTACAGTAAATATGTATTGCCCGAAGGATAGTAACAGCCTTCACGCAGGAGCTAGCAAAAATATCCCGCCCGTAGGACGGTTTTTTTTTTGTTAGCATATATATAAAATAATAATAATCTATACTATAATAAGAGAGCTGTCCGTCCGTCTGTCTGTCTGTCTGTCCGTCCGTCACACTTTCAGAAATTGTGAGAAAAAAATTCAGAAATTGTAAAAAAAATTCAGAAATTGTATTACGGGCGGAAATGTGAAGCTCAAGATTTTCATGACTGTGTTCTTTTCTGTAGTTTAGCAATGGGGGAAGGGTGGGGGTGGGGGTAATGGGGGATGGGGTGGGTAATGGGGGAGGGGGTTAGCCCCCACGTTGTATGAATGGGGGTGAGGAGGTTTTGGGAGATACCAGATTCAGAAATGTTGACACAATGTGAAGCTCAAAATTTTCACGGCTGGGTTCTTTTTTTGTAGTTTAGCCTGTCTAACCGTCAGCGAAGCGGCGGGAACTGTACTAGTAATAATAATAAAGCCAGTCGAACAAAAAAGCATTTTTATTATGCAGCAGAGTCTTCGATAAGCTCACTTATCATTAAATATCAGTATATATACTAACCCGTTCTAAATTTTAATAAATACATGAAATAAATACAAATATTATAAAATAAAGTTAACATATGTCCTAATTTAAAGTTTGTGAAGTTACTATACCCTAAAAACTACCAGATTATTAGAATTTTATTGAAGTTTTGTACAATCGTATTATCAGTCAATATTTTCAATTACAACTTGGTTAACTATTTCGTACCTATCTTAGCCCCATTTAAAAAAAATAATATTCAGCTGATGACTCTTTCTCATTTGCAAAAGAAATTGTAAAAACTGATAATGCCTCATCTCTTACAATGGCTAGTTTTGATGTTGTCTCTCTGTTTACGGATATTTCTTTGGATGAAACTGCAAATCTTTGCCTTGATCAACTTGTTTCGAATAATTCAACAGTTTTAAACTGGGGCATTGGAATGTTAAACGTCTTTTAGAGATAGCAACAAAAAAAGAAATCCTTTTTGGAGGTGAACAGTATACAGAACAAGATGGCGTATCTATTGGGTGGGGACCTCTAGTCAGGGGCGGATTTAGGGGGGGGGGAGAGGGGAGATCGCCCCCAAAACCATGAAGCCTTTAAATCTTAATGGTAAAGAAAGGAGGAGATCGGAAACAAAGAAGAGACCATACAAAATTAGAGTGAAGCAACCTATAAAAATAATCGTTGTTGCTTTCCTTTGGTCAATTTTAGCAAGTGTAATACCTATATAAAGGAACGATCTCTCTGAACGTGCACACTGCGTGTAGAATGGTTGACTCAATTTGTTGATACCGCTCGCCACCACACTGTTGTCAGCTGGGAAAAAACTGTCCAAGGCTTAGGCGTGAAAAATAAGAAGATCAGAATTTGGATGTTACGTTTGGTAGGCTACTTTAACAGAGTGTAGTGTAACCCTTTCAAGGTTACTTTTCAAGCAATGTGCAATTGTTTCAGAGGTATTTTGTGAGCTGGACCAGAATATATACAACATGATAACATTGCCTGTCAGTGTTGCAAGCTCAGAGAGGTCGTTCTCAACTCTAAGGAGACTAAAGACATGGTTACGCTCACAAATGGGTGCAGAGCGACTTTCAGGGCTTGCTCTTCTTCACACACATCCTGACATCCCAGTGGACAGAGAAAATGTTATTGGGAAATTTAAAAACACAGGAAATCGTAGGCTGCAATTTGTACTGTGAAAGTGGAATGTCTCGTAATTTAGTTGTTGTAATAGTTGTAATGTTGTAATAAGGTGTTTATATTTCGGGCACAACTGATTAACAAAAAGGTAAACATAAAAATTTTATTAAGAGATTTCAGAAGACAGGAAATCATAGACTGCTATTGGTAATGTGATCGTGCCATGTCTCTCGTAATTTGTAACTCTTGTATATATTTTGGGCACAGCTGCCGAACAAAATGTGTACATGAATACACAGAGTTTTAATTTCATATTGATATCGTGTAAGTAGGGGTGCATGCACTGAGGTATGCTAGTATACTGGGCAAAAGAGTACATATAGGGGCACACTGATGTTCAAAAGTGAGCCATTTAATATATATTTTTTCTTTAATTGCCCCTAATGATGATGCTTATATATATATACAGGGCGTCCCAAAAAAATGTATACACACTTTAAATAATTATAAAGGCAGTGTTTATTAAAATACATTTCATTTTCAAAATGTAATAGAATCTACAGACATTATTTAATTGTTTTGTCAACGCCTGTTTTCAAACTGACGTCCGTTCTGGTCCAGGCACTGCTGATAACGCGAAGCAATGGAATCGCAAACATCACGAAACATTTCGTTTGGTATTTGTGTGCATTCTCGTTCAATGGCTGCTCTCAATTCAGCGACTGTTGCAGGTTTTATAGCGTAGACTTTGTCTTTTAAGTATCCTCATAAAAAAAGTCTAGTGGTGTGAGGTCTGGTGAACGCGGAGGGTATTCTACGAAACCCCTTCGTCCAATCCACATCCACATTGTGCCAAGTACCACTCGCAATACTCCACTCTTCGGTCCGGATCATCTTCATTAATAGCATGGACTAATCTTGGAATGTAACTTTTCCATTGACAGCGCTTCAAAATGCGTTGGACAGACGATTCTGAAATTCCTACCTCACGACTCGCTTGCCGCACAGATTTTCTTGGACTTTGGTGATACGTTTCCAGTACTCTTTCTTGCTTTGTGGGGCTTGTCGATGTCCGTGGTCTTCCGGAACGCTTCTTGTGGACATTCTGAACAGTTCCATCGGCTTCAAACTTATCTCTAATTCGAGTGATGGTAAGTCGCGTTGGTGGATCTGTTTGAAACTCCCTCCTAAACTGTCTTTGCACTTCAACTGCGTTTTCACACTTCCAGTAGCATTTTAGAATGAATTTCCTTTGTTCAAAGCTTAGTCTGACTGCCATTATTAATTCTAATGGGTTTAACTTGGAAAGAAAGAAACATCAATTGAGCTATCAGCTGTTAAAGTGTGTATACATTTTTTTGGGACGCCCTGTATATATATATATATATATATATATATATATAATATATATATATGTGTGTGTATGTGTGTGTCCCATATATATTAGGGGTGCACCGATTAATCGGTATCGGCACATGGCATGCCGATTAATCGGCATTTTTGCCGATTATTTTCTTAATATCGGCCGATTAATCAGTATCGGCAAGCTTGGCATAGGTAGCGTCGACTGGGGCGAATTGGGTCACCAAATGGGAAATGATTTTTTTGCTGATACGACATTCTTAAAACTATAATTAAAATTGTTTCTAGTTTTTACCACTAAATCACAAAACTTTAACCTTTTGTGTCTCTTTTTTTAAATCCAGCATTTGCTCTATTTGCTATAATGTTATAAAATAGGGTACTATATTTTTGTTGTAAATAACCAACTATATTTTTGTTGTAAATAACCAAATAATATTAAAAAAACAATACTAATATTCAATCTTAAATGTATAAATTTAAAAACAAATTTGAAATAATTTTGAATGATTCAAGCTGATCAAGCAGTTATAAATAATGATAAGCTTAAGAAAACCAGTTTAATAACACTTTCAAATTATTATTCAAATTATTATCCAAAATGGCAAAAAAAAATACTTCAAAAAGAACTACCTGGCCTACCATAAAAGGCTCAACAGACAATATCACAATCACATGTAGATACTTGCTTTTGCTATACACAACCACAACTAACCAAGGAAATAATTTGCCATCCTTTATATAGGTACTATTTTCTCCCAAATCCGGAGTATTCCAGAATGTTCTGGAATCGTCTAGAATATTCTAAGACATTCTAGAAAGTTCCATAAGGTTCTGAAATATTCTAGAATTCTATAAAAAGCTGTAAAAAATCTAAAACTCTTTTAAAACAAAGAAAAAAGAAAATTCTCGAATATTCTCAGTGAATAATATTTTGGAGTATCAATAAAAAACTCTTATTAAGAAACAAAAAACAAGCTCACATCGCTAATTAAGTAATAAGTTTTTATTATAGTAAATAAAAGTAAATAATAAATAATATAATATTAATTAATATACATTACATTGGGTTATACTTATAACTTTTCTAAATTGATGCCGATTAATCGGTATCGGCAAATTTGTATCGGCCGATTGATCTGTATCGGCAAAATTGAGGTATCGGTGCATCACTATATATATATATATATATATATATATATATATATATATATATATATATATATATATATAACCACTGTATTCATCGTGACGATACGAAACTTGTCGGAGACCACAAATCAGGAATTAAAAAGATATAAAGAAATGTTGTTTTGTCTGCGAGGGAAGTACTATTTTACATCATTCGTTCGTAGTAAAATGTATGTCACAAAAAAAAGAAAAAACTCACTGAATGAAGGCCATTTCATGAATGCCAAAAGGTCAAACGTATCGAAGTCATTTTGCTTGATGTAAATAACTTTTGAATATTCGAATTTCACATCGAACGCATTCCGTATTTCATCCTCAAACCATTGTTCTCAGAGAATATTAAAGCTAGGTTAAAAGTTTCATTCCGTAAATATTATAGATGTATGAAGGATATTATATCTCACTGAACAGTTACCCGGCCTCTCAGAAAAGGTTTTGGGGAAAAAACATTTCCCTCATGAAGTTTTGTCTGACCTTGTTAAGAACTTTGAAACTTTTTTTACAGTAATTGACTTATAACTTCGACGTTTTCTTTTTTTATTATCTTAACTTCAAAGCGGTTTTCGTTGCACTTTACAAAATGATACCATCGTTGGTGGTACTAAAAATGGGTCACAAAATGGATTCTTTCACCACAAGTCATTAAAATGTTTGTGAACAGGTCGCTTTGTGCGATGAAACCGTTGACCATATCTTAGATAGTGAATTTTTTCATTTATTCTTCGGACTTAAACATCATTTTAAATTTCTATCTAATAAATAGAAAACAATATACCGTACATATATATATATATATATATATATATATATATATATATATATATATATATGTTAATGTAAAGAACGACGCTTGTGTAGAAGAGCGTTCCGCACAAGATGAGGAGGGAGAACGAGCAAACGAAAATGAGGTACCTCCCAGGAATCGAACCCGGGATCATCCAATTGCCGGTCGGATATGTTAACCACTACACCAAGGACCCCGATTAGTCAGTACTCGTAATTCTCCTACATACGAACGGAATCAAATGCTCTGAGGGGGCACCTTCGCATGCCGTACATATAAACATTTTAACTGAAAAACAACACTGACTAATCGGGGTCCTTGGTGTAGTGGTTAACATATCCGACCGGCAATTGGATGATCCCGGGTTCGATTCCTGAGATGTACCTCATTTTTCATTTGCTCGTTCTCCCTCCTCATCTTGTACGGAACGCTCTTCTACACATGCGTCGTTCTTTACATTAATTATACTGTGTGTTGTTTGCAGTTAAAATGTATATATGTACGGCATGCGAAGGTGCCCCCTCAGGGGCATTTGATTCCGCTCGTATGTAGGAGAATTACGAGTACTGACTAATCGGGGTCCTTGGTGTAGTGGTTAACATATCCGACCGGCAATTGGATGATCCCGGGTTCGATTCCTAGGAGGTACCTCATTTTTCATTTGCTCGTTCTCCCTCCTCATCTTGTGCGGAACACTCTTTTACACAAGCGTCGTTCTTTACACTAATTATACTGTGTTGTTTGCAGTTAAAAAATATATATATATATATATTATCATCATCATACCACATTTCACCGCATGTCCGTCTGTCTGTCTGTCAGGTCTTTTCAGGTCCAAACGACTGGACCGATTTTCATGAAACTTGGTGACAACACCCACCCTCTGGGATTCCTGGAGTGGTTTTAGCATATTTATTTTCAGATCGGGCGTCCCCAAAAAAATTTATCCCAGTTAAACTTAAAAAAAAATTTATATGCCTAAACACGAAGCAGTTAAATTTCAAGATTTTGCCCCATTGTTCTTGGGATGTGAAACTCAAAATTTTGATGGTTGCTTTCTTTCGTGAATTTGTTGATCTCCTGGCTCTTCTGGCTATTAGAAAAACATAAAATTTTATAGAAGAGTGGACTAATGGCCTTCCCTATCATTAAAGTCTACAAGTAAACCAAGTCCCAACACACGTCTACAGAGTTTCATACACTTTCGTGGAATGAAGAAAACCAAGTTGGTCAATAAATTTGGAAAAGAATGTAGCCATCAAAATTTTTAGCTACGCATCTGAAGTCATGATAATGATAGGCAAAAACAAATGTGACAAGTTGTATTTGAAATGTAACTGCTTCGTGAGCTTCAAGTAAAATCTGCGAAGCTGCATTTAAAATTTAAGTGATTCGTGAGCTAATTGTAAACGTTAAACTCAAAACTCGTTTAAAATTTTCTTAAAATAATTTTCATTACTTTTTATTGCTTGACAATTGTGTCAAAAAAGATATGGGAATGTTCTGAAAACTTAATCCAGACGAAGAATCTTAGGGACTGAACATGGCAAGAAAAAGGAAGCCATCACTTGGAAGAACTACAGTAAATATGTATTGCCCGAAGGATAGTAACAGCCTTCACGCAGGAGCTAGCAAAATATCCCGCCCGTAGGACGGTTTTTTTTTTGTTAGCATATATATAAATAATAATAATCTATACTATAATAAGAGAGCTGTCCGTCCGTCTGTCTGTCTGTCTGTCCGTCCGTCACACTTTCAGAAATTGTGAGAAAAAAATTCAGAAATTGTAAAAAAAATTCAGAAATTGTATTACGGGCGGCAATGTGAAGCTCAAGATTTTCATGACTGTGTTCTTTTCTGTAGTTTAGCAATGGGGAAGGGTGGGGGTGGGGGTAATGGGGGATGGGTGGGTAATGGGGGAGGGGTTAGCCCCCAAGTTGTATGAATGGGGGTGAGGAGGTTTTGGGAGATACCAGATTCAGAAATGTTGACACAATGTGAAGCTCAAAATTTTCACGGCTGGGTTCTTTTTTTGTAGTTTAGCCTGTCTAACCGTCAGCGAAGCGGCGGGAACTGTACTAGTAATAATAAAGCCAGTCGAACAAAAAAGCATTTTTATTATGCAGCAGAGTTTTCGATAAGCTCACTTATCATTAAATATCAGTATATATACTAACCCGTTCTAAATTTTAATAAATACATGAAATAAATACAAATATTATAAAATAAAGTTAACATATGTCCTAATTTAAAGTTTGTGAAGTTACTATACCCTAAAAACTACCAGATTATTAGAATTTTATTGAAGTTTTGTACAATCGTATTATCAGTTAATATTTTCAATTACAACTTGGTTAACTATTTCGTACCTATCTTAGCCCCATTTTAAAGAAATTAATATTCAGCTGATGACTCTTTCTCATTTGCAAAAGAAATTGTAAAAACTGATAATGCCTCATCTCTTACAATGGCTAGTTTTGATGTTCTCTCTCTGTTTATGGATATTCCTTTGGATGAAACTGCAAATCTTTGCCTTGATCAACTTGTTTCGAATAATTCAACAGTTTTAAACTGGGGCATTGGAATGTTAAACGTCTTTTAGAGATAGCAACAAAAAAAGAAATCCTTTTTGGAGGTGAACAGTATACAGAACAAGATGGCGTATCTATTGGGGGGAAACCTTTAGTTAGGGGCGGATTTAGGGGGGGCGAGAGGGGAGATCGCCCCCCAAACTATGAGGCCTTTAAATCTTAATGGTAAAGAAAGGATGAGATCGGAAACAAAGAAGAGACCATACAAAATTAGAGTGAAACATCCTATAAAAATAATCGTTGTTGCTTTCCTTTGGACAATTTAGTAAGTGTAATATATAAAGGAACGATCTCTCTGAACGTGCACACTGCGTGTAGAATGGTTGACTCAATTTGTTGATACCGCTCGCCACCACACTGTTGTCAGCTGGGAAAAAACTGTCCAAGGCTTAGGCGTGAAAAATAAGAAGATCAGAATTTGGATGTTACGTTTGGTAGGCTACTTTAACAGAGTTGTAGGTGTAACCCTTTCAAGGTTACTTTTCAAGCAATGTGCAATTGTTTCAGAGGTATTTTGTGAGCTGGACCAGAATATATACAACATGATAACATTGCCTGTCAGTGTTGCAAGCTCAGAGAGGTCGTTCTCAACTCTAAGGAGACTAAAGACATGGTTACGCTCACAAATGGTGCAGAGCGACTTTCAGGGCTTGCTCTTCTTCACACACATCCTGACATCCCAGTGGACAGAGAAAATGTTATTGGGAAATTTAAAACACAGGAAATCGTAGGCTGCAATTTGTACTGTGAAAGTGGAATGTCTCGTAATTTAGTTGTTGTAATAGTTGCAATTTTGTAATAAGGTGTTTCTATTTCGGGCACAACTGATTAACAAAAAGGTAAACATGAAAATTTTATTAAGAGATTTCAGAAGACAGGAAATCATAGACTGCTATTGGTAATGTGATCGTGCCATGTCTCTCGTAATTTGTAACTCTTGTATATATTTTGGGCACAGTTGCCGAACAAAATGTGTACATGAATACACAGAGTTTTAATTTCATATTGATATCGTGTAAGTAGGGATACATGCACTGAGGTATGCTAGTATACTGGGCAAAAGAGTACATATAGGGGCACACTGATGTTCAAAAGTGAGCCATTTAATATATATTTTTTCTTTAATTGCCCCTAATGATGATGCTTATATATATATAATATATATATGTGTGTGTGTGTGTGTGTGTGTACACACCTGGCTATGTACGGTGGAAAGCGCAAGAAAGCAACTCGGTCCTCCACCAAGCCAGGCCTAGAGGCGGGGCCACCAGCTTGACCTTCGTGTGAAGAGAAACTAACACACGGAACATCAACGAGGTTAACGAGGTGTGTATATACAGGGTGGCGTAGTATCGAGATACATTTACTGTATTTTGTAAAATTCAATAAAAATAGGAAGTAATTCAATTGTTTCATGTCATATATGATGTGTATAAATATATATATATACAGTATATTTTTTATATAACCTTTGGTTAGCTTCCGCCCGAATTGTTCATTCTGACGAAGGTCAAGCTTTTCACTCCACCTTAGACCTACAGTTTAACGTGGAATCCGAACCACGCCCCATCAGCAGCCCAGCGTCTTAACCACGAGGCCACCTAGGGTACCCGTTTATCTACCAACTACTTTCTTTATTGTGTGGAAGGATGAACAGCTGGGTTTTGCTGCACGCCGGCTGCCGTCGGGTCTCGAACCCGGGGCCGATGGATTCGTAGTCAGCGACGCTAACCACTACACCACTGAGGCGCATATAATAATATATCTATATATATATATATATATATATATATATATATCGTAATGCGTTACTTTTTTTTTGGCCCCGATACACCACCCTCTATATATATATATATATAAATATATATAATATATAATATATATAATATATATATATATATATATATATATGAACACGCGCGATTGTGCATAAGGCAAATGACAGCTTCGAACCCTGGTGGAGGCAATTTCTGTACATATACCTCGTGACCTCATAGCAGTTCCGTGCGTTAGTCTCTTTTCATTAAATCACCGAAGTATATCAAACTCTTTGGGTTATTTAAATGTTGAACATAAGAATATTAAATTTACTTCAAAAACAGAAGAAAACCATAAAATGAAATTTTTAGACATATGATATTTATTGAAAAGAAAAATAATTTTTAGCCTCTAGGCCTGGCTTGTTGGAGGAACGAGTTGCTCTCTTGCGCTATGCACCGCACATAGCCAGGTACACCATCCTGAGCAAGCATCTGGTCTCGTTTTGAAGACTTGAACTTGACCCTCGTAACCGTAACGTTCCTGAGGTTCTTTGGAACCTGGTTAAAAAGTCTTGGCCCCCTGGCAACCAAGCTATTTTCCTTGTGTTGAAGAGGTCCTTGTCGGGCCTTTAATTAATTTGGAAACACTACACATTCTGCCTTTACTATTTTTCAGCGTTGTTTGGATGGTAATTGGGTTTAGTTTGAGGTTTGGTACCAGTTTTTCGATCATTCTCCATATGTAGATTATGGTGTACCTCTCTCTTC